>OZ010737.1:124156533-124486533 GCA_963932295.1 Tipula lateralis
GAAGACAGATAGACCAATGATTACGCCGGCCACCAAACATGAGCACACCAAACAGTGATTTTCTCTGGATGTCATGGGGTTTTGGCAAAGGTTTGCAACTTATCTTCACTCATCCTGACAAATTCTGTTTATCAACGAACCAATTGATTTAAAGTGAGCTTCATCGCTGAATAAACTGAGAGTCGTATTGTTTTAAGTCCTTCACAACTTAAACTTTGTAAGCAAATTAACCAAGATCCTTCGTTAAAAACTACTATAAACTGGATTGACACTTCTCGAGCTGCTGACAACGACGTCGAATTGATTGATTTTTTTTTCTTCAATGCTACGCTGTACAGCGTCTATCGCTTGTTCGGCACGCTCATTTTGACAACCTATACGCGGAGGCTTATAATCATTTAGAGTATGATTTATAGTTAACCGAAATAAGCGCTCTGTTGAACGATTATGACAACCGAAAAATGAACGTAATGCATGATGAGTTTGGCGACTAGAAACACTATGAGTTTTACTGAGTGTGTGGTGGTCGGATATATGGTTTTAATTCCTGTACAAGTTTAATTTTGTAAGTACGCAAAGCAAGACTCTTAGGTAAAACCTTACGCAATTCCGGATAGACAACTAGTTAAACCAATCAAAATTCAGCCAACCAAATGGCTCAGCGATTAAAGCTGCGGTAGTTGGAGCGAAAGGGTCGAATCCCGATACAGGTAGGATGCAAAAGGGATTTTCACAATCTGATTACGATCGATGGTGTGAATGAACACATATAAGACTCTGTTGGAGTACAAAATTCATGGGCCAACCCATCATCCATGGTCAGTACTAAAGGTTGGAATAAAGCTATGCAATATGCAACGAGTTTGTTGTGTAACCCTAAGTCAACCTCATGTTGGTTTGGTCTTCCCCATTCTCGTTATTGAGTATAGGCAGGATTTTCTCAAGATGATCCTTGATTAGATTTCGGACCTTTACAAACTGATCAATACTGAACACTCATTTAAGGCTATCGCGAATTTAGTTATTATATCGACGATCATTAAATCAGCTGTACACTGTTGTAACAAACAAATTGCGTTGTTATGATATCAATTAAAACGTTAATGTTGCTGGATTATTATCTATATACCGGACATTCGCTAAATTTATGATCCAATTAAATTAAACGATCGAAAATGTCAAGAAATGAACACCATAAAAAAAACGAAACGCGACTAATTTAGTCCCATAAACGGGATCGATTAGACGCGATTTATATGCATTATCGTATATGCAAATGAACGCTACATATGTAGTTCAAAAAAACGATACTAAATGCTTCTAATTATCACGTTCCGCCAGTTTATGGAACATTTTGGGCGATATACACATACGAGCATACATACACATCATATATGACGGGCAAACAACAACAAACCATATTTAGCATAATTTAACGGTGGCACGCGTGCAAAGTGGATAATTGCACTTCTTTATAATATATATATGTACTATATGGTTAATCAAATAATTACATATCTGTGTGTATAGCATATACGATTATGAATTATCATAATTTTGCGTTGTGCGCGACGATATAAACCAAACACATTTAATTAAACTAAAAACGAAAACGTTTTGTTTTTCAGGTGTAAATTGGACGAATATTGTCATGAAATGTATATATAGGAAAAATAGTGGGTGGTCGAGATACACGTAATACGTACAAACATATAAGAATACTCATTAATATGAGTACTAACTATTTGGATGATGTGTTATTATATTATTATAGGAGACCCAAACTGTCGAACATATATTCATGAGGCGTAAAAATTTTATAACTTTGTTGTGTTCATTCACACTTCCCAATTTGTACATAACAAAAAAAAAATCGTAAAATTATAAAGTTTTAATTTCGTTTATAATTTATTTATTGGGGCTAATTAAGCTGGCGGGTTGGCATAGAGCTGTAAAGTAATTAAAAACATTTTATGTATTTATTTTCGGGGTATCGAACGAATTTTTATGTTATTATGGTTGCGATTTTGTGAAAAGATTTTTCTTTGCTTTTCTTCGGAAAATTGTTTTTTCATTGTTTAATGATGTGTAGAGAGGCTGTTGAGGAAAATAAGCTTAAGTTTTATTTGTACAACGGGCGAAGGTAAACAATCACGTTCTGAGAAAAATTTATAATTTTTTCAACTTTGGTGATACAATGTCTAGAAGTAATGTTTGGCAATATAATTATACAAAATATAAAATGTGAGTAAATATGTCTACGGGGCCGAATCTACGTTAAATTTAGTTCGGTACATGGTACCAAATTTGATATTTATAATAATAATAATAAATAATTCCGGCTTTTATAATGCGGTCAAATAATCCTCATCTAATCTTAGCATGCCATTAAAGAAATCTTTTTAATTTATATAAATATAATAAAAAAATAAAATAAAGTAGTACTATAAAAAACACCGCCAGTACCTCCAATCAAACCAATCAAACAGAGAGAAAAAAATCAGAAATATCACTAGAGGGACAGAGACCACATCCCCCTCCCTCTCCTGTATAGAAGAACTAAACGAATATATCCTGATAGGCGTCCATAACACAACCAAAAAACCTTCCTGCTATCGAAAAATAGATAAAAAAAACACTTAGAATACACAAATACACAAAAACATACTTAACACAACCATTCACCCTCCACTACGAACCAAAATAAGTGACACAAAACGAAACGCTAAAATCACCAACCTAACACAAAGAACCTACCAAAGAAACGAAATCATCTTTAAAACATAACTTCACCACACAGAAAAGACCCCACATCGACACACAACCCTTCCACTTTCCAGTACTGAACAAAAACACCTCTACCGATATACTTCGTCAGCACTACTATACAATAATCTCCCCAGAAACTACAAAAATCCACTCAGTACCGAACAAATCTCCTGAAGCGGAAACATCGCCCCACCCCTCTCGCACACAACCAAACCACACCCCTCCCCCCCCATCCGACCCTGACCAAACCCCTCCCCCCCCATCCGACCCTGACCAAACCGTCAATACCCTCCTCACAAAGCGTGATTTCCAGTATGAAAAAATACTGACAATACTGTCAAAACATGAATACTGTCAAAACCGTACAAAAACATACCTTCCGGCTAAGTCCGAGAGATACAAAAACAAATTTCAGTACAAAAAACCCGTTCAGTACCGAACAAATCTCCACAGTTACCGAAAAAATCACCACCTTAGCATGAGTGACAGGACACAACAAGTGAAGCACTTCCACTCAGCACTGGAAAAACAGTCTTCAGGAAAATTGCATACGGATGCGAGATCGCTCAAATGCAGTGAAGCCACACTCCAAAAGTGAAGGTGTTTCCTAAACACAAAACAAACTGACGATCCCTACACTTCGCTCTGCTTCACCCTAATTTGTAGTGGAAATAGAATCACTGTGCAATCAAGCCCACTCTTCCCACATTTTCCGTTGCAGATCCAAAGAGAGTTTTCAAGTCCATCTCTTCAACAACAAAAAAATGTGAAATTCTTGGGCATGCTATAAACAACCGTCAAAATACAACCATTTAGCCACGTCACAAAAACGAAAAACGTAAAAAGTGGTCGGCGCACTCCAATTGTAATCCCGTCCTCTCCCCCACCCGTTCTATTCAGCAAAAAACAACTGCAGCGAATATTGTGAATGTGATATGTGATACAAACACCACGATCCAGCTCTACATATATACTGATGAAAACCAATGAGAAGATACGAGATAGTTCATAGGTTGTGAAAATCACGAATTAGCAATACATTTCCGATCTCATGATTGAAAAGAACTAGATATCCGACAACATCGTGATTTGAGCATTTTGAGCCATATAGATCTAACAGTTTGTATATACGAACCGTGTGTCCCGAATACAAAACACCATCTGTCGTAAGAATCCGTGAACGTCCAACTTTCATATAACACTTAGTACATTTCTAACAAATGCGGATATTACAAGATTTTCTGAACTATATGATATTGCCTGCGGAAGACGAATCTCGATATCCTTTCTCTATCACTATATTTGAATCTTATCACTTCCTCAAACTTTCAGTTTCCGCTATTGATAGATCAATTGTGTTGGGATCTACAAACCAAGATCATAAATCTGATTTCCATCTTAATCAAATCCATCCCACTTAATCCAATTTCACAGATATTATCTGAAAATGTAAGAACCCTATTAGACTACTGATAACCTAGCGAAGTGAGGTTGGAGAAAAGCATCCGTAGCTAAATATCATTTGCTGATCGATTTGAACTGAACCTTCATCGATAAAATCCTTTGCCAGAGGACTGATTCTGTTAAAAATTGTAAAAGACAACACTAATAACTCTCTTATTTTAAGCGATCATGGCGATTGGACTTAACACGGCCACCTTTCATGCTTCAAGCATAAATTATACCTTACTAATTTTAAAAGACAGTTCGATAATGTTAAAGAGCTCTGAATAGTGCAATCATCTCCAAACGAATGTTTTATCTCTAATCTCTACATCGCTTTGGTGATGCAAGGATGGATTCTCGTGTAATATATTTGCGGTAAGTATGAACATGTGGGACAGTAAACAGATCAGAAAACTGTTTAAGTTATGTGTCGACCACTGTAACAATGTTGACACAAAGGTTCCAAGAACCGACTTTCAACTGGTTGAGGTTTTAAGGTATGATACAATCTCTTTGAAACATTCTAATCGAATTGCGATTATTACTTTATTACCTCTTTAGTCTTTACTCTTTACATTTTCCGTCATTTGGCGACATGTTTTGGTACAATTATCATTAACCGTCAAATCACAAATTACTGCAATATTGTTAAACCTAATTTTTACGCCTCGATACCAGATATTTTAATGTTATTGATTAGCTTAAGCCTTCTTTACTGTGGTTTCATTTGATTTCAAATTATTTTTGCGTTTCTCAAATTTACTTTAAAATTAGTTAAAAATGGTAAAATCTTCTTTGCCAGAAGGAATTCATCATTCTCCATAAAATTCTATTCCACTCCGTAATTTTGCACCACTTGTCAAGTAATTTTTTCCAAACCATTTCAATACGTAGATATTGGTGCTAATTGTATAGTTGGTTAACCCAATGATCTTGTACAATTTTTATGTCATCCGATGGGTGTTAACTTGTGGTCAAAGGCGTATAATCGAATTAGAGGAAAAGAGTTTCGAAATTGCGCTGCCACATTAATTGAACGAAAGGGAACATCGGTATAGTTTGTTCAAAGTGGAAACTAGCGATGATCAACGCTGGTTTGCACTTTGAATAAACTACCGATGTTCCCTTTCTTTCAATTAATGTGGCAGCGCAATATGGAGACTCTATCAAGGTGAACCTGGGTCTAACCTCATAACCAAAGAGCTATATTATATAGGTGGTCCTGAGGAATGTGGTAGGAGCCAACATTTGAATACGACCTTCTGAAGCTTGACACAACCAGCACAGAATAACGATCGAAATGAAACACCAGGCGTATACGAGTAATAAGTTAATTTTCTAGATATGTATACTTGAAAATATCGTCAGACTAAGCTTTGAACAACCATTATTTTATACACAAAAAAATATCTTTTACATATGTATGATCTTCTGCGGTAGTTGAGAATTTCTGAACCTACCCATGATCCATTTCAGTGCTTCACAACAGTTATACTGATTGAGTGATCATCTCTTTACAAGATCGTAAAGCTGCTCCCATAGCATAAAGGGCTATCTTTCTACCTGCTATTTTCTGATGCTCAAGATTCATGTAGATTCCCGCATTACGAGTATTTTTGGATTTTTACATAAAAAAATTTCTTATATGATCTATGCGATCACTGTTGATTTAAAAATGACAGGTTATAATGTGAGTTCATCACGTGAGTTCTTATCGGTCTGAAACAATATACGAATACAACTGCCACAACCATGATAGCTCTTTGCGATCAAGTAACCAGTCTGATGTAAATGTCATGAACTTAGTTTGGGCACATTTTAAAATTCGGGAACACCTTTTACAAACTCACCCTAGCAAAATACTGACGTTTGTACGTACCATGCATAACCTAAAATTATCAAATATGGTAAATATGTATATAAAAGCAATTAAATGCTTTTGTTTGATGGAAGCTTTTGAAACTAATACTGATTCAGTTGCAGCAAGTACGTCAGAAAGTTTAGAACATCCGTCATACTCAATGGCGTTCTGTACGCCCATTTCTTGACAGTTTGTCTGACAGCATTTATTATTTTATTTTGATTTACCAATCGCTGTTTTAACTTGACTACGGATGATTTTATGTCGATTCGTCGCTTACAGTATTTAGAACGGTATCGTTAATCGCCAAGAAGTCATATCATACAGTTTGGGTGCTTCCCAAATATAATTATGATGAACTGGTAATTTACCACATATTTGTGCATTAATGCTATGAAATCGTTTACGATCCACGTATGCGATTTCAATCTCCTTGCATTACTCTGCGTTATCGTAATTGGTTTAATTCAATTACTCGATTATCGATTAATTCAATTACTCCAGTTCGATTCCTTTCTGTCTCATCTTATGGAAAATTATGTACTTAGCCATCAAGATTTTGAGGAAGTCCCTCACTTCATCAATGAATTGGCTGTGACGAAACCTTCATTTGGTTTTGCTAGGAACCGGTTTTTTTCTTGTGAACCAATTTTTTTTTTGAGCTTTTTTTGTCCATGGTCTTGTGACTACTGCAAATTTTTCAACTCTTCGATTCATTTTATAGCCGAAGCTTTTAAAAATCATAAATAGCCATGAAAACCATCAGATTTCAAAAGATACAGGTTAGAATTTTGTCTCTGCTTAAGTTATGATGTCATACTTACAGAAATGTATCTCTTTTCTGGTCAATCGATTCCCTTTGTAGATGCATTGCCAACCATCATCTGCCTTTATTTGTTTGGTTATCTAGAGAAATAGAAGCTAAATACAAAAAAAGTATCCTCCAATACCTTGATATTGATCCTTTTCGCTATTTATCCCATTTCTACCTTCAAATGGATCAAAACCTTTTCTATAGAAACCATTTTCACCTCGTGATGCAATCAACAAAATTATGGCCCAACCACAGTTTTAACAGGCCATTGTTGTCCGTCCCGTGAAGCTATTCAACCTGTTGTAAACAATTTAACGATTCCAGATCACTCGATAGGCCCGAAACCATCGTCGCCTCTTCATCTACCAATAGATGGCTCACGCTTTGGAGATCGCTCTAATGTTCGATTCAAATAGGCACGGAGAACGTAACCGAGCCAACGTACTCGCTACCCTTTGATTTCATGTCTATCAAAAGCTCTGATAATCATTAATTCAATGGTGAACGATTTTTCTGTAACCTCTGCATGGCAAACATCTCTGCGGTCTGTATTTAAGGTTATTCAAATACAGCTTTTAATACATGTGTAACATTAAGTAGGATAGAAAAATGTTCACGCCACATATCGAGTACCGCTTCGATGTTAACGCAGTGTTTTCAATCATGGACCCGAATAGCAGTTGACCGAGACTTTAAGGTTTGGTGTAATCCGGTTACAGCTATAATTTTGTTGTACCCTTAAGATCTTATAGCCTTCCACCTTTTGCGCTACTTTTGTCTACAAATCTGCATCGACTACTGAGGTTTTTAATACTTCCCAGATATAGTGTTCACTTCATCAGACTAGTAATTAGATCGCAAAATGCTATTACTGGCAAGATCTTGATATTTCTTTATGCGATTTCTTCATTTATCAGACCTTTACATGAGTATCGCGTCGTATATTCCTCTGTCCTTTGCAATGACCAGATAGTCAATTAGGCTTCTGGCTGTTTACGTGTATATGTCCATGTTCCAAATGGATGTGGTTATGAGGGAAGAATTTATTTGCCACTTTGGCCCTTCCAGATACTCCAAATCAAATCTTGAGCCTAATCATTGGCCCAAATTAGGATATCTTTAGCCAAGATTTATATCGTGAGTTCAGATTGAAATCTAGTTCTATAGTTATTGAACCGTTTCATGCTCTACTCTGAAGTCTGTGTGGTTAGATTTCAATATAGTGCTATGCATACAGACTTCAGAAACAAAATCAAACACGAAACGCAAATTTTGTCTAAATTCGGAATACCCTGTTGTTATGTTTATATTATTTCGTGTATCACAGTCATATACGTGCACGAAATTTAATGATATCCTAAATATATCCACCAAATTCCACACCCCACATAAAAGCGAAACATAAAAACACCTCGCCACCATATTAGCAAACAAAACCATTTTTAGAGATGAATATCCATATTTGACGTAGAACATAAATTCTGATATTTTATAATAACATATACTGTCAAAAAGAAAATTGCCAAAACAACCAATACACATACAAACGTGTGTGTATACACAAAAAAATCAATTTTTCCGATTTGATTGGAACACAATTATAAATTATTTTGTATTTTAATTTTAATTTTACTTCACCCTCAGCTTTTAAAATTAAATTCCTTTCCATGTCAAATGCAAAAACACACTTGTATGTACATATATGTACATATGGTACAGCACAGTATATAAAATTCAAGAGCAGCTTTTATTTGTCCTTAACGTATACCCTTCACTTGCGTTACGGATCGAAACGGCGTAGTTGGTATTAGGTGATGTATGTGGATGAAAGCACATTCTGCACTGTTGTAGTGCAGAAGGCGCTCCATGTCATGCAGAAGGGCATTTCCCATGTCAGAAGTGTGGGCTACGATTTTATTGGCAGAGAAAATAACGTGCCTGCTGGTGGTGACCCAAAATTGGTTGTTTTTAATGTGTAAATATGTGTAGGAACAGTAAGATCTTGTGACATTGAATTCTAGCATAAGTGTCCGCCCTCTTTAATTGTTAAAACGGTAGGACCTTAGAAAACTTCGAGATATATAGTTGGGAGTGCTTCGACTTCAAAACAACAGATTATAAAAAAAACAAACAAGTTCGACATATCGATTAGTACGATGTTGAACAACATACATACATTAAACTAACAACCTAATTTTGTACGTATCAATTAATTTGCATACATTTTTTTAATTATTTATTTATGTTATTTTTATGTTACAACAACAACAACAACAACAAAACCTTTTAATAATAAATTGAAGGCGCCACACATAATTATAAATTTATATAATTAACTTAACTTACTTTTATTTATTTCTCCACATTATGTTTTAATTTATGGTTTTTCGTTTTAATGAAAGCTTGTTGTCGTCATTGGAGCAACATATATCTAATGAAAATAATAAGTATGCATATATATATATATACATAATATATACAATGGTGATGTTGTGTGAAAGCAGGTAATACATTGTTGTTTCTTTTAATAAATAGTTGTACCTTGTATTTGTTATCACTCGTGTAGTGTCATTTTTCAAACACGCTCACAGTAAACTCGTATGGCAGACTGGCCTACGATGTGAGGTGTGAAAGTCAAATCCCGAGAACAATCTGTAGAAATGTTATTAGACCGGTTGCCTCTTTCATCACTGAAAACACTTATATTGATAATCCGATGGGAGCTAAAAAGTCCGACTGGCTTATGAAACTATACTTAAGTATTTGTACTGTTGATACGAAACTGAAACTGATTGCAATATAATGATGTGCTTCACGATCAGTTAGAATCACAAAATAACTGGAAAATTATTACCCCTCGTAAAACTTCTTGATGCCAATTTGGTCAGGTTCGTGAAGCCTTGGATAGTCAAGTATACACTGAAATATCTTGTAGGAGTCTTTTGTTTCTATCTTTCCAATTTTTTTGGTGGCTCAACACACTTCCAACTATTCGTGGTTCACTTATTTACGTTCTACTTTACGCCATTAAAGCCAAATCGAAGAGGTCCGTGAATCGAACATATATATATATATATATATATATATATATATATATTCGAACTCTCAATAGGGCTTATGAGAGATCAAGTCTCAATTATAGGAGTGCGAATTTTTCGATATAAAAAGTGCATATTGTGATGTAGTTGCAGGGAAACTATTTCAGGTTGGACAAATTTTCTAAGGATGAACTTAACTTTCTCCAGCTCCTTTCAATTTGTATATATGAGCTCGATTCATCGGTATAAAGTTCGGAAGACAAAGCTATTTTGCAATTTGCTGATGAGTTGGTCGTAATCAGAAAGGACAAAAATATCGATCTGGCTGTAAATCGTGTTTAGATATACATGAATAAGACGACAGATTGCTTAATTGATGAATCCTAAAATATGTTGCTGTACCATTTTTTAGAACGATGAAATGAATTTTATATTTAAATCTATGTTGACGGAGTGTTATCATAATGCGATGTGGTATGTATGAGAAAGCTAGTGAATAGTCTTAACTTAGGTTTACTATGGGTGGTATAAGCTCCATGGTTCTATCGGCCAAGGGAGAAACCATTCCCTTAAACCGTTTTAGATCTTTAATGTTCTGTTAATATGTGGTTAATTTTGAGAGCATACAGATCTCCACTATCGCACTGGGATGCCACATCGTCACAAGCCAATGCTACAGTGATTAATTTTAAGTATGCTCCGGCACCCCACGCCAACTATGACCCATAAGTGTTTGACCTGAGTGCATTAAGGCTGCTTAGCCCTCGAACAGAATATAAATGTATGCTCTATTTTGGCTTTTGATTACACCAGCTTTTACAAAATAATTATATCGCATGCATTTCTGTTTGAAATGCAGTGGCTTCTACCACAGCATTATAATATGACAAAGTCGTGTTCAACGATACCAATCCATTGGTACCACTGTCAATTTTTGATCCGTCCATATACCAAATCATAAATCCATGTTCGAATGAGGATGCTGCTCGTACATGTACAATAAATATCGGATATGTGCAAGATTAAAAGACTTGTGATATTCTTTTTTGGCCGGCATGCAGTCGAAAGACATTCCAGTGAGTATAGGTGGTCTTAAAATTCTATTAGAATTCTTAGATGGCCCAGCACATTATTCAGTTTTAGTTTTTCTCGGATTGCACCTTCATTTGTCCTTTTGAAAATACAGATCCAGTTGTGTAACTATAACAGCTACAGTCGGACATATTCGCCTTGATAAAACCAATGCCAGCTATGCCTTTGAACTTTATTGAGTAAAGTTTGCGCGCTTAACATATCAGTCATTGGTCACCATAGTAACGAGGCGATCATCTTTGGTTTCAATCTCTATGTTCTACTATAAAGCCTTTGATTGATCCAAACAGCGAATATAGCTTTCTTATTTACTTTGGTGACGTGTGGATACCAGTAGGATTAGTACTATAGAAATTTGACTTCATTGAAAAATTGAACAGTAGTGCCACTCAAAACGATGGCCTTAAGCAGCAGCGTTTTCTTTCTAGTGAATAACACAATAAGTGTTTTATCAGGGTAAGCGCATGAAGTCCTATCTGTACGTGACATTGCAAAACTGTGTCGATGGCTTTTTTCATCAGATCTGATAGTGTGACAATGTAAAAATAAGGAGTGTTATACGAATACAAGAGTCTTCTAAAATGGAATGAAAGTGTATAGTGTTGGGTCCAAAATTACTGAAAACTGAGAATGATTCATCACTCGCTTGTAACTCGTTTCTGTTAATTGGCAATTTATATTGATAGTTTCAATTTACAGATTTTTAGCTGCAATTTTTGCGTTGTGATAAGTTAACCCTGGCAGCTTTTAAGGTGGTGCGGCTGTTAAGTTTGTCTAGGCTTTATAATTATCTTTATTGTTCAACAAGAACCATATTTTGACAAGTTCTCGATAATTTTCCAGGTTTTATGCCCGAACTTGACCACAGGTAATTTTGTCTCGAATACTTACTGAATTAGGCCTAATAAATTCCTGGCTCGTTACAAATACGTAAATTCGGTTACAGTGTAATCTTTCTGATCCGCCTTCATAAATTATTCTGGTTTTCTGACACTTTATATTCTTAGTTCCCGGCGCTAGGTATCAGTACTTTTTATCACTCTATGCACTAAAAATGGAAGGAATACGCGATGTGCGCATGAAATTGCAAAAACATATTATCACGTTCATCATCTAAATAAAATTTTATGATCATAATCGTAAAAAAAAACTACAAAATTACTAATTAAAATTTTATTATTAAATTAATTGAAACAATAATATTTATAAAGTCAGAATCAATTATAAATTTTTTTAATAAAATAATTTAGAAACAAACAAGTATTCGAATTGCCTTCGGTACATCATAAATTATCTCCATGTATTCTATATATTTGAAAATATATCGATTCTACGAAAAGTGCTGCCTACCACCCTGCTATATCTATACATACCTCCGTTCCCCCAGCTTTCCTAAATTATTATATCGATTTTGACACATCTGGTTGCCATAAAAATTATTTTGGTTCGCATATAATTTTGTTGATTCAAAACAGTTTTGCACGCTAATCATAAAACGGCAGACAGGGTTTGCCAAATCGACTTCTTTGCATATTATTTACAAGTCGCATGTCATCATATATTATATAGGTTATGATCGCGTAGCTTTGTCTAACTGATATAAATTCGTTATCTGCTTTGTTTTTATGTGATAACAAACCAAACGTCAGTGTTGCTTAAGTAAATTTGATCGTCATCAAGGCAGTGCTGTAGCATGTAAGTCTCGCAATGAAGAATTATATAGCTTAAAATTTTGATCGTAATTGGTCCCGATTTCGTGGCAAATCATAAGTAATCAGTGCTGCTTTAGTACGTAACCTGTAAACGGCGAAGCAAATTTGTTTATTGGCACAAATAAGTTCTTTTTAACTTACAGATTAGAACTGAGTTTTGGCAGTAATATCTGAGTAGATTTGTAGCATAATGGTTATAGAGGACAAAACTCAATAACACCAACAACGAAGTTTAAAAATTATAATCTTTGTATAAACACAACTATGAATATTTGTTTGAATTATTCATGTAGGTTAGGTCATAAAGCGCCAAATATCCTTCATTACTGATTTCGAGCTCAGAGAGGAATCCCAACATGTATAGTTGCTCAAGTAAAAATGCATTTCGTGTGCTAATACAAGACAGGAGCAGAGAAAGTGTTTTAGCATATTATCTTGCTCCATATCCTTACAGCTCTTACAGTGGTCGTTAAATTGCCTTCTAGCATGTTCCCATAGAATGCAGTACTCTGTTAGCACTCCCATACGACATTTCAACGTTTTCACATCTATGAAGGGAAATAAGCATTTAAGAGCGTACCATGCGTAGTTTTGCCACCCTTGTTCACATTTTCATTTGATGAGGTCTCAGCCCTCTTTTAAAGTGCTATTGTTAGCGCTGCAATTGGCATCTACACCTTCTCTAGTCCTCTAGTTTCCATTAATGATCGAGTAACCAGGAACCCAGATAATTTCGTTGTTGAAATATTCACCAATCTCGTTTGTTGATGAGTCGCAACTCGACATCATTCTAAACGAAAGTGAAGCCGATTCCAGTGACTTTATTGCCGTTTGGCTGACAACATAGATAGTGATATATACTGGGGAAACAATATTAAATCTCAACCAGCTCAGACTTTTACTTTCATAATACCTTTAATCATCCAATTTATATTAAGGTCAATTAAAACTCTTAATGAATATCATTTACTGCATTTATTTCAAGCAGCCCTAACTTCTAGGAAATTCCATAAAACAAAATTGAAAATGAACTGGTTTTTTGTTACTCAACAGTATATATTATGCGCTTCCAGATTATTTGTATTAAAGTAAATGTGACACATGGTCCATACCAGCTATGGTTACTAGTTTACTTGAGTCCGAATAAACAAACGAAAAGTTCGGCAACAGTAGTTATTGTAGTAAAAAATGATAACTGTCCCATGGTAGTCTCAAGTCGAGATAGTAGGGTTCCTCACTTGATGGGCATTACTCAGATAAGTAGAAAGCCAGCAATAAATAGTAACTCGAAATCAGAGTAGTAGACTCTCCTTAAAAGAGTCGAATAGTATCGAAAGCTTTTCTCATATCTACTGTTCGTTTTTTTGCCCAAGCCAAAATTGTGTTGAAGACAAAAATTTATTTTTCTTCAGATACTTAGCTATTCTAAATGCCTTTTCAAAATTTTGGACAAAATGGAAACGAGTTGCATACACTGAAAAAAATCCTACATTTATGTAATGAAAATCGGCATAAATGTAATGAAATATACATCAAAACTGCGCCGATGTATAAGAACATTAATAATACAATTTTAGTTCATCAATATATTGAACAAAAAACAAAAAGTACAAATTTATTTTACATAACATTTATAATTCAGGTTGTTGTATTTATGTTGTATGGTTCACGTATGATATAAAACTAATTTTAATAATAATGCAACTTAAAATATTTTTGAAGAAAAAATTCATACTATTTAGGTAACAAATTCTTAAGTTTATGAAACAATTGTAATATTTAAGAACCAGTTTCATTATTTTAAAGCAAATATTAATAGTATTAAAGAAATTCTAAATGATATTTATGCATAAATTTTCATATTAGTTTTAGTACTTATGAAATAATTCATAAATAAAATGATTTAAATCATAAATAGCATAATTATTATCATAATTATTACTGAAATGTTCATGTAATTTAGAACTTAAGGTTCATCAATAATAAAGTAAATACGTAGTATTTATGTAAAGAATCATAAGGATAAAATGTATATATATATATATATATATATATATATATATATATATATATATATATATATATATATATATATATATATATATATATATATATATATATGTATGTATGTATATATATATGTATATATATATATATATATATATATATATATATATATATATATAAATATATATATATATATATATATATATATATATATATATATATATATATATATATATAATATATATATAAATATTTATATATATATATATATATATATATATATATATATATATATATATATATATATATATATATATATATATATATGTATATATATATATATATATATATATATATATATATATATATATATATATATATATATATATATCGCATAGTTGTAACTTTCTGTTTGTTTGTAAAATGAAACACATTAAGTTAAATTTTTTAATTTTATATTTATTAAATCAAATATTGAAAATAAATCAACCTATTAGACATTAATTGTCAAAAAATTAAATACAATTATTTCAAATAAAATTACAAATAAGCTATTATTGATTAACAAAACTTTCAATTTTTCTAACATTAAACTTACATTTAAACATTTTTTCGTTACACAACTAGATTTCAACAAGGTTCGATAAAAATTATTTGGCGTTTATGTCTAGAACTTTTAGAAATTTGGCCAATCAAAAGTTTCACTCTACGTTTCTAAACCTTCCAATAGCATTATACATTTTTTTAATGTTTTGCATGGTCTTCCATTTCATGTAGACTGCTGATGTTAACCACCAACCCTTTTTATACATCTTGAATAGTACTTTAGGTGGCACATTTATTGTCCGTATTATCTTTTATACCAAGTTTTATAGTTACTTCCATGGATTCAACGAAGCACCATAGCAGGTTTATGTTATGTAGTTTCGTCTATAAATAATTAGATAGATTGTTATTATAATTATAAAGGCAAAACTAAATGATTGAGTGATAGGATTGTCGGAATAAAAGCTAGATAAGATTCCGGGGACGATTTCTTCAGCTATTTACAAAAAAGGATGTTAGCTAGGAAAGTATAAAGGAAGGTATATTAGTTATAAAAAAGAACGACCCGGTTACACAGACCTGGCAAATCGTTACTAAACAATTGTTAATACAAAACAATAACATTTCTAATCTGCAATCGCCAATCCGCATTTTCCAGTACGCAACACCTATTTGTAGTTAATTTTTCTTATTAAAGTAACAAACACACAATTCTGAAATTAATTTATTAATTAGTTTTATAAAATATTTAAGTCAACTATAATATAATGTATCACACTTTATAATCCCAGAACTGTACATTAATACTATTTTACAAAATTGGAAACCTTAATTTCCATCTCCAATCTGCAATTATTATTAATCATTATTTAATATAGTTTCGTCTATAAATAATAAGATAGAATATTATCATTTATAATGGCAAAACTGTAAATAAAATGAAATAATTTAGCTTGAACCATGATATGAGTATATAATAAAAAAAACAAGACAAAATTTTACTAAAATTACAATCTTTATTAATTTAGTTACTAAGCTAATTATTGGAAAATTTGGAAATAATATAAATTATGTAATAGTTGTATTTAATATATAATTCAAAGATAACATGTAGATAAATAATTATATACCTTTGATATACCCCACCTTTGATAAACATTTTATATACCCACCATATACATATATCCTTTTATCTTCAAGTCATTTCTTAAACTGTCGTGTAGGAATGCATCTCACTTTCAATTAGTTGAGTTCTGCTACAACTTTGCCATAAAGTTATAAACTTAATAAAGATATTTGATATCGAACCTAAGACTTTGATGCATGGTTCAGCATCCAATTCTACATCTGAAGGCAAACTATAAATGCAAATTATGAATAACAAATATATTTGTAGTACATACTCTTGAAATGTTCCAATTAGGTAATACAAACATTCTATTATGTTAAACATACATTCAAACATACAGGTGTTTATAAACTAGAGATTTAACACATAAAACACTTATTATATACTTACCTGAAATATATAGGTCCAAGAATTCCTTATTTGTATAATAAAATAAAACACACTAAATTTATATTAATTTTTTTTACACGACCGTAACAACTGAAGGAAAATAAACAATGAATAATGACACAATCGAATTTTCGTTTACTGACGAAAGAATTATACGATTTTAATGAAAACTGCATAAATAATATGAATAAATCACCAAAGACATGACGTTTATTCATATATAATATGAACAAATTCAACTATTCGATTGAATTGTAATACATATGAACTTCTTTGTACATATTATGAACAGTTTTATGAAATACTTTTTCTAATGTCCAGTTTGTACACTTTATGAATTTGTTCATTGATATTACGAACATTCTTCTTGGTACAATTCCTACCAGCACCAATTTTAATAAAGCAAAATATAACGCCGACTTTAATGAAATTGACATCCGATCATATCCACTGACTACATAGTTTTTATTATTAATAATTTAATCTTACATATTAGGTTTTTGTTCATTAATAATAAGATCGCTCATATATTTGTTCAATAAATAGTATGAATCAATCATTAATATAAAGTTTTTGTGAATTGCATCAAACTGCACTAATACTTTCATAAAATTTTTATGTATTTTCTGTAAAGTGCAATTAAATAAATAAAATTTAAATTGATGAACTAGGTTTTTAATATTAATGTACAAATAAACAATGACTCCTACTATTAATGTACGAATTTTGAGCTAAAATTTGTTTTTATAATTCTGTTCGTTAATATTATGACGATTACATCAATAATATGAATTTAAGTCGATGAACGCGATTCATAAATATAATGTTCAAACATTTTTTCAGTGTAATCACAGCACGTTTAAGAGCTGTTGGAAAAAAGCCTGTATTTTCTAAACCATAGCTATTTTCTCAACAAGTGAATATTTCCTAATTCCATCTTACATTTGAAATATTTTTCATTCTACATAATTCTTCCGGACAGTTTGGAGAGAAATAAACACTTTATGTTATCACAAAATTGTCTTAACGTCGAACTATATTTTATGCTGATCAACTTTTAAATACACAATGCCACATAACATTAGTTATTTGATACTCGCAAGAAACTGATTAAGAATATTTTTGTTAAGACGTTAAGCGGTAAGAACAGTACCACTACACTGAACCAAATATACCACTCAATATGACAAATTTTAGTGACAAACATATTGATAAATATTTGTCAGTATTTTTATTGTTATTTTGCAAAAATTATTTCATTCTGATAATTTATTTTCATTTCGAATTAAAATATTACAGTTATACCTTCATTTATTATTTTCAACAAAAATATAATTTTTTATTAATCTTAATGAACATTATTCTTAACAATATTTTATCAGTATGATAAAAATGTATTCTATATGATAAAATTATCAATTTTTTTCAAATAGTCTGATCAGTTTACAATCAAAGTGAACATCAATCTTAATCGATAGGAAAATAAAAATTTGTGAAAATGTTCAATATTTCGCGTACATTCTTGTAATTCGCTAGCACTGAACGTACTCGAATGAAAGTATATATAGTAGTAGGTAACATACGCCTGAAGAGATGGATTTGATCTATTCGATCGCACAGCTATTTAATATGACGTCAGGAACTCATTTATAATAACTGGAGGGGATGGTTATTGAGGTTGGAAGTTCAAAATGAATGTTCCCTTCCCGGAAGAATGTTCCAAATTAAGAAAGCTTTTTCTTTTATAGTACATTTTTAAGCATGTATTTTTATGTATTTAAATTAAATTCATAAATTGCTGTAACATACTTATGTGCATATACTGAAACATATGAAGTTAATTTAACAGAATTATTCAATAAGAAATCTATTAAAATCAAAATGTAAAATATTCCAATCGATAAATTCACATTTCTTATTGATAATATATTGTTGAACTTTTTAGCTAGTTATAAATTCGTCAATCTCATTGATAGGATTCATTGTCGGTTGTATATTGATAAGAAATTTTTCAATGTGAATGTAATTTTGGTCAGTTTGAACAATTATTTTTTTCAGTGTACATGGCGATCTTAAACCAACCGTTTTTACTCAGTTTCTTTCTATTTTATCTTTCCTACTTAAAGAAATAGTTTTGGAGTAAACACTTGGATGGCCATTGAGAATCAACTCTTATAGGTCTAATTCGAACAAAATATAAACAAACTACTTGTTATGTCTATATATATGAATAGTTACAAACTATAAATTCTTAAGTAAATACGCATCTTATTTAATAGGCATCTTATTCAATCTGCAGTCCTGCTACTTTATTTTAATACATTAAAATAAATGCGAATATTAGGAAGTGATGCTGCCTTATTAATAAATCTCACAGCTTTATCCGGCATCTAATGTAAATGATGGGCTAAACCAAGACGATATCAGCATTCGTTTTGGCAAACGTCTATTGTGCGCTCGATGGTGTTTCGACTGGTCTGTATTAAAGTGGCTTTTGGGTATATTTATTATAGAACTTCTAAATGGGGAAGTAAGCAATAGTAACAGTTAGATATCCACTACGTCGCCTTATAAGGATAAATTAGACATTTAGAAGGAAAATCAATTTATAAAACTAAGAGCAAAGTGTTATTTATACCAAGTAATATATGGTTTCTATCCTCATTATTATACACATTTGAAATATTCCGAGGTTTATCTCGTGTTTCCCAAATTAAAGAGTCATGACTCCCTCCCGGATATGTAATCTAATAATCAAATCATTTGTTTTGGTCACTTCTGTTTTCTTGGCCTTGCTCATTTAAAGTGTAATCGATTTTGGAAATAAAATGTCGTATAAGATACTGAATATTTCAGATAAAATTACTGCAACTGTAAATTGTTTGTACCATTCCAACAAAACAATCTTGACCAACACCATTCTGGTACCCGACTTCCGTAATTGTAAAGTAGCTACCAATTTAAATCCCGGAGTTATATAGAAGACAATTTTACTACCTTTGGTAAAAAGATTTTAAGCTCTTTCAAAATCTGTTTTTTGAGCCTTAACTTTTTATAAAATTAGACAACATTAACATTCTAATAGGAATCACAATCAAAAATACAATCATAAATTCATAAGTATTATTTACTGGGTGTTCGACAATTAAAATATATTTTCATGCACATTTCTCACCGTCTTTCTACTGCCAATATAAAATTCATATATAAAAATTTTGAAAGCTAGTGAAATTGCGGTTTCATTGTGGATCGGTAGTACAGTTTTCCGGCGGTTTCTATAATGCAAAAATTAATAATTGTGAATCGAATGCGGATTGATTGAACAACCCCCGCAGTAAATCCGACGAGTTGTATTCATATGTGTCTTATAATAAAAAAATAATCTATGGCTTAGAGACCGTAAACGGCCCTTACCGCGTCTCAACTGAGACCTTATGAACCATTTTAACGATTGGTGCACATTGTAGGTGGTCAGCCCAACGAATAATTTTACATACAAACGCGTTTTTATGTCATCCGGTTGCATGTTAATTTTTGGTCAACGGCGGGAATCGAACTCGAGACCGCGGCGTGATGAGAAACACTCTTAACCTTTAAGCTACATCCGGTGACTTATAATAGTGACATTTAAAATTGAGGAGTCTTATAATAGTGACATTTAAAATTAAGCTGCTGTAAAAATATACAAACAACCGAATATATAGGAGGAAATTCAACATCGATTAATTAAAAAATAATGATACAAAAAAAACTTTCAAAGAAATGCTCCAACTCAATAGGTACATATATACATGTTCCTTCAGTGAAACGGTACTATCGATCAGAAATGGAAACAAATACAAAATGCCTACGTCACAACTTCTACTAGCGTTCTCCATCATCAGGACAGCACTTGGAACCTTGGATTACTGCTGAAACGTAGAAGAATATCAAAGGACATCTCAAACTTAAGATACGCCTATGCAACCAGTGTACAATGAAAACTAAAAGGAATGACCAATGATGATAATCATTAGACCTAAAACTTCCTTACACCTAAATGACATAGTATTCAAACCGCTTTGGTTGTGATCATAATCTGGCATTCTACACAACACAAATCGTGTTCTTGAATAAGAGCACTTCATTTTTTTTTTGAATAAAACACAAACTGTACGACTTTTGAACAAATTTTTTTTTATTAACAAATTTGAACATATACATTTAAGTATGAAACTCGATTTCTTTTGCATGACCACCGCGTGCACGTTTTACGAACTCCAATCTTTGAACCCAATTTTCGACCACTCTTTCGCATAAATCGGCCGAAATTCCAGCAATTTCACGTTCAATATTGGCTCTGAGCTCTTGCAACGTCACCGGCTTATTGGCATAGACCAATAACTTCACGTAACTCCAAAGAAAATATTCTAGAGGTGTCAAATCACACGAGCGCGGCAGCCCCTGGACGAGCCCATTTCGCGAAATACGCTCATCGAACTTAGTCTTCAATAACGCGATTGTATCGTGCGCTGTGTGGCATGTGACCCCGTCCTGTTGAAACCACATGTCGTCCAAGTCCATTCCATTCAATTGCGGCCAAAAAAACGTTTATTATATCGCGGTATCGATTTCCATTAACAGTAACGTGGTGATCGTTATCGTCGATTAAACAATATGGCCCAATGACGCCGCCGACATGTAATCTGCACCAAACAGTTACTTTTTCGGGATGCAACGGTGCCTCATGAATGACGTGTGGGTTGCTTCCTGCCTAGTAACGCATGTTTTGCTTGTTGACAAATCCATTTAGCCAAAAGTGAGCCTCATCGCTGAAGATGATTTATCGGTGAAAATGTCATGAGCCCAATTCACGAATCGACGTCGCTTTAAATGGTCAAACGGCTTTAGTTGTTGTGTCAGCTTGATCTTATACGGATATAGGCCAAGATTTTTACGTAAAATTCGTCACAATGATGTCACAGAAAGGCCCAATTGTTGCGAACGTCGTGTGAGCGACACATTCGCGTCTTCTTAAACTGAAGCCCTGGCGGCTGCGATGTTTTCAACACTTCGAGCACTTCTTGCTCTCGAGGGCACCGGAACATAATGTAGCGAAAACGTAGACTCCAATTTTGCGAACGGATGATTGTCGAACGGCTGGCTTGTTAAATGGACCGTAAAATGGCCGTAATGCTCTTAAAGTAGCAGCAACAGTCACATATTTGAGAGTTCTGATTCCTGCATCTATCAAAGATAAATATTATTAGTAAACAAATAATGTGTATCTTATTTTAAAATATCACACAGCAGACTGAATAGAAATTGATAAAACTGTACCAATCTGAAAAATCAAATACTCAATGTCATCCTGCGAAACGATCATTAAAAATATTTTTTCTTATTTTGAAATGATAATTTTTTTTAAAATATAAAATATGTACCTAACGCGGTTCTGCCATGGTTATACCATGACAACAACTGCACTTTTATTTGTCGATAAAGTTCTTTGGATAAACACCTGTTTCATGTTATAGTCACTGTATCATTCTAAGGTTTATTCTAGTCACTGAAAGGCTTTTTTGGTCGGTGAGCTATTCCACCCATAAAGATGGTAGCTCAATAGATAGGCCCTAAACTAATTTCTCAACGAATATATGCGGGAAATAGTTGAAACCTCATTTCTTAGCTTACCTCACCATCTTGCTTCTTCTTCCATGTATGTAATTGCGCTTTTCGTACCCCATAATAAAACAGATTCAACATATTCTTATTGATTCACAAACATTTAAATAAATGTATGAAGTATTTTCAAAACGAAATGTTTCGATAGTTAAATACTGAACCTATGCTCCCTCACTATCGAGGTAAATTATAAGCTATATTGTTTCATAAACCCCGTCTATTTGTTACACTCTCAACAATATTTGAAAATAACTTACAACTTGACCCAACATAAGTGTAAACAGATAAACCCTATAGTACAATTACCTGCTGATTTTTGAGTCACTTTCACTCAGTTGAGATGGGGAACGAATATTGGCCATCAAGTGTCTTTAAAAGTTACTTCACAGGATAGTTTTAGATAACAGTATACCTGAATTTGACGTGCTTTCTAAGAAACATCCCGCTTAAAAATATTTTTATGAACTGCCAATGATTAAGTTAATGATAGAATTCCAGCGATTAAGTTTAGACATTGTTTGGGTGAGAATCAAATTTTTTCCGCTTCACATGATTTAATGATATAAGGATGGTAGTACATATATAAATAGTACATATATAATCGCTTTTTTATTATGTAAAAACAATTTTTAAGTTGACATCCTTGTATCAATGAAACTAAATTGCAATTCGTTTTGATTAAGGTAGGAACCAAAATACTTTGCAAGCTTACCAGCATTTGCACGATATATTGATTTTACAAGTGGACTTTGATATCTTCCACATGCGTGGTTACTACTACTGAGATCAATTGGGTCTAAAACAAGAGATCAGATATTTAATGTTGAACTCGTTGATTTTGAGACCAACGGAAGCTGAAAACTTTTCTAGTGAATGAAGTATCTCATTTAATCAGTTGTCACTTCATATGTGAGTCATATGTATATGCAAGAAGTTCATTGGATTGTCAAAAATTCTCGACAGCCTATAATTCTCAACTTTGATACAGTGTTGTACCTTATGGGTAATTACTAATTATACATTACTCATAGATATATGTATATTTATCTTATATCATTAGATATTCAAGCGCTTTAAAATACTTAATGTCCATCACATATTTCGGTAATTTTTCCATGCACTACAGGAGTGATTGTTTCCAATTCAATGTTCAACAATATAATGTCTGTATTTGGGTGTTATCGATGTTAACACAGAGGTTTCCATTGTGGTCTCTAATCACGTTGAGCAAGGTTTTACTGAATGGAATGGTGATACCATTAGCATTCGACCAGTCATAATTTTCTAGTATACAAATTCAATTCTAAGCCGAGTTCGCACTTCATTATAAGCTACACTAGTCACCAAACCAATCACTTTTGGTTTTAGTTTTAACTATACCATGAATTTGGTGGGTGAAAACGACCTTCGATTTTTTCATAATAGTCGGTGTGATTTCTGCCAACTCTGACATTAAAATCACCAAAACATCAATCATTTGACATTTAACTCAAGAAGCCCTTAAATTATTCAAATTATTGTATATAATTGGCATTAACCATTTTACGCGTGTATACCTGCAGCGACGATGGACAGGATTTTAAATGTCGCCCTATGATAAATCTTACAAGATAATAATCGCCCTGCTTTAATTGGGTGCAGGGCGGACTTTTAGACAGTCCTGGCTCCTTGTAACTGTCAGAGCTCCTGCACCCAACGCGCGGTCCTTCAAGTAAAGGTTGATAGCTGCCTTAAACTTATGCATTCTATAATCCAACGGAAACTGAAAACCGGATAACGAATTCCACTTCCTGGATGTTCGATAAATGAATTCGCGCTTTGTACCTTCAGTTCGAGGTTTCGGCAGCTTCACCGTAAACCTATTGACCGTTCCTCGTGTTACCCGCCCTGGCGTAACAAATGGTGGTATTTTCTCCTTTTATTCTGCAGAACATTTACCATTTATTAATCTATAGAACACGCATAGTTCTGCAACATCTCTGCGGTGCTGTAGGCTGTCTAGATCTTTCGTAAGTCTGGAGTTTCGTATTATTCGTATGGCACGCCGCTGAACTCTATCCAGCAACTGGAGAGCAGTGCCATATGCTCCACCCCAAACTTGACAGCAATAATCTATACACGGTCTAATAAAGGTTTTATATATCTGGAGAACCTGATGCGATTTAAAAAACCGTCTGCATCTATTGATGAACCCGAGTTTACGTGAAGCTGATTTGGCCAATGCGAATGTGTTCATTCCATTTTAAATTGTTACTAATTTGAACACCAACCAGACGAATTGAGTTACAGCCCGCGAGAACGTGGCCTTTTACCACAAAAGGGTATTCGTTGCGACTTCTTTTACGTGAGAACGTGCATATTTGTGTTTTTTTCTCGTTAAATTTGACCTGATTTTTAATTCCCCACTCAAATATTGTACTTAAATCGGAATTAAGCGAAGTGACAACTTCCAGCCGTTTACCGTTTAACTCTGAAGGAGTAGGCTCGACCTCGAATGAAATAGAAGAGTGCAATGTTGCATCATCGGCAAAACTGTGGATAGGGTTCACAGTGCTATCCAACAAGTCATTAATGTATAACAAAAACAAAGTTGGTGACAAAACTGATCCCTGAGGGACTCCGGCATTTGGGGAGTGTGTCGTTGATGATCTCCCATTTAGCACAACGTTGATCTTTCGGTCTTTGAGAAAGCTTTTTATCCACTTGATGGTCATCGAATCTAAGCCGTATGCCACAAGTTTACAAATGAGATTCTCATGCCAAACCTTGTCAAAAGCCTTGGATATATCCAAAGCGATTGCAAAGGCTTCTCCATGGTGCTCAAGGGTGAGATTCCATTTGTTTGTAACATACGTCAAAAGATCGGTTGTGGAGCGGCTTTTGCGGAAGCCATATTGTTTATCTGAAATTATTTTATTCATCTCAAGATAATTCACCAGTTCTTGGTTAATGCATTTCTCAAAAACTTTAGCCACGGCTGACACAATTGATATTGGCCGGTAGTTTCATCACAACCACGTTTAAGGACCGGTTGCAACATCGCACTTTTCCAGGCGTTCGGGTATTTACCTTGCTTATAAGAAAGGAGAAAAATTTTAGTTAATATTGGAGCCAAGTCACTGGTAAACTCCTTCAATATTCGAACAGGAATTCCGTCAGGTCCAGTGGCCTTAGTTATGTCCATTGTCTTCAGGTTCCTGAAGACAATTTCCTCCGAGATGTTGACAGGATCCATTTTGGTACCACAATACGGAATTGACGGAGGTGTAACTCCATCGGGGACAACTAAGGTCGAGTTCGAAGTGAAGACGTTTGCCAGTAAGTTGGCCTGCAAATATGGATCCACCACCAAAGCACCGTCTGCACATTTCATTGCTGAAATAGCTGTTTTAGAAATATTGGCAACCGATGCGACCATCTGGTAAAAGTTGCGATCGGAAATTTTCAACTCGGAAGCCTTAGGCTTTCTTGTTGTCAGCTCTTTTCGCTTCCTTCGCACAGATTTTTTACAGATGTTACGTGTGGCCTTATATTCGTCAAACGAAATTTCGTTGCGCTTATATTTCTTGTGAGCAGATTTATTTTGTCTGGCGGCTTTGGCGGCTTCTTTTGAAAAAATTTTTAAATTAGGATTAGGATTGGAAAAGGATGATGGGATATATTTACTTATTCCATGTAGAACGGTTTCGGTGAAACTGGAAACGGCGTCGTCTATTTGATTGTTATAAAAACAATGGCTCTCCCACGGGAAATGTTGAAAAAATGACCGTAACCCATCATTGTCAGCCTTGTTAAAATGCCATAGACGCCTTGGCTGCTGTCTAAATTCTGGTGGTGTTGCGACAGAAATTTTTACTGTTATCAGGTTGTGGTCAGAATTTCCAATTCCAGCCTCGGCACGCGCTTCCATGGAATGCGGGATTGTTGTAAGACCAAGATCCAGAATATGACTGCTTGTAGAATTTTGACATTCATATGTGGAATCACTTACAATCTGCGTAAGGTCATGCGAAACAGCAAGCCACTCCGTCTGACGCCCGGCACAGTTCGTATTTTGGTGATTCAACCATTCTTTATGGTGGGCATTAAAGTCACCAACCATAATTAATTCGCAATAGGGATGTTGATTGCGAATGTCATCACATTTGTCTGACAAAACTTCGAAGAAATTCATGGTTTCTGAATCCGTTTGGTTGGGAGATCTATATAAACTAATTAAAAAAGGATTTTATTAGGAAGGGATATTTTAAGTACAATAGTTTGAGCGGTCTTTGAGAAAATTTCGTACTTCTGATGTCGAGCGTACGGTATGTGCTCTTTAATGAATAAACACACTCCACGTTGCAACTCGAATGCTTGTTCGAACTGGTAGCGCTTGAAGTAGAATTCGTTCTCGTAGATGTTATGAGATACTTTTGTTTCCGTTAGCACTAATATGTCGGGCCTGCGTGATTCGAAATGTTGATGTGCGCAGTTTTTATTAGTCACGAGTCCACGGACATTGGCAAAATGGATGGTAAGGCTATCAATATTATCTTTATGAGGATTATGCCTCGCCCCGCGATCCGAAGAGGCATTTTTCGGGGATTTTTTGATTTTACTACTCATTGTAAAAAGAAACATTTTTGTGCGCAAAAATGCGTAAAACCGTCCCAACAAAAAATAAAAATTGAAATGATTAAAGCAAAACTACAAAATTAAAATAAATTAACGCGGGCGAAATAACTAATTGAACGTAAATAACGAATAAAAATTATAAAGAAAAAAGAAAACAAATAAACTAAAAAGTTTTACGGCTGTGGGTGAAGCCCAACAATTCAACCATTTTAGTCGCCTCTTACGACAAACAGTGGATACTGTGGTGGAAATTCTAAGCGTTCCCCCCGACCACAGAGGAATTGTTGTAACGCAATGGTCTTTAGGGCCATCAAGTTTCTTGGAACACCACAAATCCAGTTGTTACTCTCTCATATATGTGATGAGACCATCAAATGTTCTAGGTTTTCTAAGTAAATGTCCTTATCATTAATCTCGTATCATTAACTAATCACTGGCTTATCCGACAATCTCTGGTTACGATGGTGGTATTCTAAAGTTCCTATGTTTCGTGTAAAATATTTACGAAATGAGCTCGCGAAATTCGAAAGAAAAAGCGTTCACCCAGAATTTGCATTAATTCAAAGCTCTTTACATTCAGATAATTTACTGGGAGAGTAACTACTACAGAAAATAGTGATTTTTCCACGATAAGGATGATTTGTTACTGTAGTATTATAAAACATCATTAAATAATCTATGGCGTCGTTACTGCGTCTCAACTAAGACCTTACGAACCAGTTAACGATTGGTGTACACTGAGAAACGCGGCGGCGTGATGAGAAACTCTCTTAACCATTAAACTATAATCGGCAACCGGATAAAACATTATTAGATGCAAATTATCTATCCCAAGATTTTACACAATCACACGGCAGTGTCAATGTAAATAGGCAATAGTATATGCCACAGAACATCTTGGAGTTCAAAACAAATGATTGTAAATCTGTGTTAAATAATAGTAATGTACCTCTGGTCTAAGGGATAAAGAACCCTGAATTTTTATATTAATAAACTACACGTTGGAAGTAGTACTATAATTCATTATTAAGATCTTGCCGGAGTTATCATGATCAGACCCGTGGTCATTTATAGACCCGTTCTCATTTAAACACACCGAGTGATTTTTTAATCATGGGATCAATACAAACTCCTTAAATAGAAGGACGTCTTCTTAAAACCGGTCGAACAACCTTCCAGCACATCACACCCAAAATCCATGCATGGGCGACCGTATATCGAAAAATTTCACTTTACGTAATAGAACATCAATCACACATATATAAACCAACACCAATATAATATTAATCGAATCATAAATAAAATAAAATAAACTTAAACGTCAGACATATTATAAATTAACATACCAAATACCAAAAACCGCGAACAAATAAAAATTGAGGTTGATGGAAAATTAAGGTTATCGCACCACATTTTTCGTCTACATGCGTGTATGTATATATGTATGTATAGTTTTATATCTCTAAACCGCGTTCGTATCGAAACCACCTTTATATATCGTTAATATAAAATAAATATAAAATGCAATTAATTATCTAATTTTATTTAATTATAAGCTTCGATTACTCCAATATATACGTCTTGCCGTGTATCGTGCCGCTGTATTTATACATACGATACGATACGATTTCCCCATGTGTCGATAAGTTTTTCTCGTTGCTTTGGTTTGTGTCTTTGCTATTTATACTCATATACGTATGTATAATTATATATTGTTTCATTACTAATATTATTTTGTTTAATTATTTATTTCGATTTTTAATTCGATAATTTTTATTCAAAACATTTTCTTGTGTCTAACGATCAAATTTTTTTATTTTATTATTTTATTTCTATTTTCAGACACGACACACAAAAAACTATACCAAAACATAAACCAAATTTAATGTTTAAAAAATTATATAAATATATATTTATGTATATATGTATGTATATGTATACATGTATTATATTTGTTTTTATAATTAATATTAATTAATTTTAAAAATGAAAAAGAAATAATTAAGAAAACGTAAGAACAGAAAAAGCGCGCGCAAAGCAAATTCCGACGAAAATTTATAATCACCTCGAATGAAGAATAATTTTAGCCATCATCACACAACAACAGACAACGTCGTGATACTCGTAATAATACTAGCGGTGGGGATTTATAATCAACCGAATAATAATAATAATAATAACCATAGTAGTAGTAATAATAATAGTAATAAATTAATAGTAAATTTTTATTTTATTAACAATAATGAATTTTCATTCTATTCGATAAAAACATTTCGATTCGTTAATTTAATTAAAAAACGTTTGGTGGCCGGAGTGAACGAATTCTGTTCGTTGCACAATTATAATAATCAAAATAAATTAATTAATTTTATTCGATATAATTTAATTAAAAAATCAAATTATTGTTGTAATATGAATCATACAAATGATAATACGAATAATGCAAGTACAAGTACAGCGGCAATTACAAGCAGCAGCGGAAATGACGAGGATACAACCAGTAGTAACAAGGATAATAATACAAAATGTGATAATTTAAATAGTAGACAAACGTCAAAATGTTTATGTCAAAATGTAATAAATTTAAATTTAAACAATTTTTTGATAAATTTCTATAAGAATGATAAAATAATAAAATTACTAGCCAACAACAATAATAATAATAATAACAATAATAATAATAATAATAACGATAGTTGTAATATTAATAAAAACATTAATAGTGATGATAATATTGATTTTAATAGTGATAATATAATATTTAAAAAAAGTTTTAGTGGAATTATTAAAATTTTTATTATTCGAAAAAATAATAATAGTCCTAATATTAGTAGTGGTAGTAATGTTAGTAATGGTAGTGAAAACGATGGTGATAGTATAGCAACAAGTAATAATCCAAAAAATAATACAAGTGGGAAGAGTACTGTAATAGATTGTGATGCACTAGAAAATTGTTGTGTAAATACGATAGATAGTTCAAGTGTTGCACGCAGTGACGATGATGGTCCAGAGGCGCCCAATGTGTGTACGCGAGAAGTTTCGGATTTTGAATTTAAACAAATTTTATGCGAACTAAAACGGAAAATCGAACAAACGGAAAGGATGAATTGGTTATGTGAGTACCTAATTCTAATATTTAATCGATTTATATAATTATAGTTTGACTTAAACGTTTTATAAAATGTTGCGCGGGTAGTGCAGTAGATATATAAATAATAATAAAAAAAGTAGTTTAAAACTATATAGCATCTATAGTGCACAAACATTTATTGATCTATACAAACAAAACCATTTCGTTTTAAGGGGCTAAATCACAGCTTGCGAAAAGTGTTGTTTTTGCAGTAAAAACGGGCACTCTTAATCGACATTATGCAAGATATGGGAATATTAAATAATTGTCCCAGAAAATTAACCCAGTCCAATAAGCTATGTTCAGTCTAATAAGCTATGTTTAGTCCAATAAGCTGTGTTCTCGGAACAAGAATAAAATATTTTTCGGGATGTATCTATATAGCCTAACCCTTGTATTTTTTTTAGGTTTTAACAGCCCATTATTGGATTGTACCGTGTCAAAAATCTGACTACATCGGTTTCGATCACGAGCCAGCTCGTTAAAAACATTTAAAAGATGCTCTCTACGACGTGGACAGCGGCCTCTTCGCCTATCGAAAGTCATCTCTCCCTTCAAAGATCGATGTTTCATTCGGTTCAGATCAGCACGCAGAACATGCACGATATCAGGAATTAGCATTAAATTCCAACTCTCGTGATTACAAAGAACTCGGCGTTTTAGGCCATATATATATATATATATATATATATATATATATATATATATATATATATATATATATATATATATATATATATATATATATATATATATATATATATATATATATATATATAATATATATATATATATATATATATATATATATATATATATACATATATATATATATATATATATATATATATATATATATATATATATACATATATATATATATATATATATATATATATATATATATATGTATATATATATATGTATATATATATATATATATGTATATATATATATATATATATATATATATATATATATATATATATATACATACATGATCAATACATTTGTACAATTTCTTTTCCTCATTTGCAAAATGCTATTACAGAAGTGGACGTAGAACCTTGATATCCTTCCCACACTATTATCGTGAGTAATGAGAGATCCAAGATACTTGAATCATTTCACCCCTTCAAACACGTGGTTACCACTACTGAAATCAATTTTGGTCTTGGTCTCGAAAAACACAGATCAGATATTTGGTTTTGGACTCGTTGATTTTGAGACCAACAGTGTCCAGATCAAGTATCTCTTTCACTCCATTGTCATTTAATCCAATCACACAGATACCATCTGCATATACAGAAAGTTGATTGGATTGTTGGAATAAGATATTGTCACCTCAAGTTTCATTTTTACAGAGGATGTATTCCAACATGAGATTAAAAAGAATCGAGAACATTGCAAAATTTATCGATAGCCTGTATTCAACTTTGACACAGTATTGTGACTGCGTTAATGTCATTTTACACAGATGGACGTATTGATTTGGTATTCCTAAATATTTAAGAGCATATACCATAGTCTCGCTCTCTCGATTAATCGCGTCATATGCTTGGGTACTTAAGCGGGAGATGAATGTTGTTTTCGATATCCAATTTTTTTGTTTGTTGACATTTTTAACATTTGTTGTTTTGTACGGATGCGCATCCACTCAGAGAAAAAAATGGGTCAAAAATACAAAAAAAACTAGGCATTTAACCAAAATCTTAGTATTTTTTAACCAACCAAATGCCTTAGTAAAATAAATAACTAAAATATTGGTTAAAATAATTTTTAATTTTTTATAATCGAACTTTGGTTATTGTAATAAAACATTTAGTTACTTTAACCAAAAGTATTTGGTTAATTTTTAAATATAAAAAAATAATTGTTTTTAATAATAACCAAATAAAAAAGTTAAATTAACCAAAAAAAAGTTAATTTCACATACGACTTAGTTGGTTTTAACAAGTTTGAATATTTGATATAATCCCAAATTAAGTCAATATCTGAGATTATTTTGGTTGTACCGATCAATTACTTGTTTAAATTGACCAAAAATTTAGTATATTTCAACAATTGGCTAGGGTTAATTCAACATAAGATCAAACAACACATAATGTTAGTATATTTAACCTTTATTTAATAAAATACATTTTTATTACACTCTTGTCATGTTTCAAGCATTTTTCTTTCGAGTAATCCAATATATACTTCCTATTTGGCGAAAATTTAACAAACGAATCCGGTCAATTATCATCATCAATCAGTGTTTTTAAAAATTGTATAATAATTTTTGTTTGGTCAATGTTTCTAAAAACTTAGTTTACACTGCTAAATTGTTTGGTAAAAATTACTAATTAATGAAAAAACTTAACTTTGTTGTTTTAAATATAGTCTTAGGTTGTTTAACTATTTTTTTTAATAATTTAACCAAAATTCACGTACCAATATTTTGGTTAACTAAATTTTGATCAATAATTGCTTTAACCAAGTAGCAAAATTTTTATTTTTAGATTAAAGTAGAGAATTGGTGAATTTAACCAAAAAAACTGGTGTTAAAGCAACCAAATTGTATTACTACGACTTTGGTCACAATATTTTTTCTGATTGTAGTCAGTCCAGCGATTCAATCAGATTTTGTCGCCTCCTACGACAAGCTCTGGATACTGTGGTGGTATTCTATGGGTGTTATGTTTCGTTCGAAATATTTACGAAAAATGGATGCCCCCACCCACAGGGTCGGGCTTTATATATAACCCTTGTATATGTCACGTAAATATTTGGTCACGAAACATAAAACACGTTCAATACCAAAACAGTACCCAAAAGTTAACGATCCGCTTGCCTATATGAAATTAGTTAGCCCGTCAAATATGTTTCCATCCACATATTGATGTAAGCTAATCTCAAGATAAGGACTCTTATAAATACATCTGAACACGATGCCATAGCTTTTTAATTAATGACTTAATATACAGAAATCAAGCCGAAAATGTATAAAGAATAATAATATATTTTGCGATAGCGCATAATCTCATAGTGATGAGTACATTCTTTCCCCAAAAAAAACGTCAATTTGGGAACGTGAACTTATCCATATAAAACATGTCAAAGCCAAATTGACCATAATTGTGTTTTGTTGAAAAGTGACGAGCTTGGATTTTCCAAGACGTGAGATCTGAGATCATCGATAGTGGCAAAGATACAATGAAACAAGTCAATGCAGTATGAATCAAGGTACGAAACATAATGATAATATCAAGATCTTGTCAGCACTAGCATTTTGTAATCTTTTGTTACTAGTCTGTTGGATATTGTCACCAGCACACCCTCAATATATTGAAAACTAAACCCGGGAAAGGTGGATGGAAATTCGGTCAACTGCAGTTCGGTACCTCAATATCCAATCTCAATGGGTATGGCCAAATGATGTTATGCTCAAAAAGTGGCAAGTCGTCATGTAATGTCAAATCCTCATAAAATGTGATCATTTGAATTGCTAGAATCATAAAAAAGTTATTGTCATGCAGTATTTTGGGAAGGATCACTCGTCTGGCCAAGTGTATTATTGTTGACTACAAAGAAGGGATTCTATCAATCGAGAGTGTTTATGATTCAGAATTATGCCAAATATCTACCTCGATTGTGGGCTCTTTTCATAACATCACTATTCAAAAATATTCGAAATTCCAACATTTCTCGTAACATTTTCATGGTTTCTCTGGCAGTATCACATGGGTGTTAAAATCAAATTTTGAACAAACCAGTATCATGCAATCTGCTCTTAAAAGTGCCTTATCATATCGGAATTACGTTCTCCAGTGAATGTAACAACTTATTCGGAATTTCGTAGGAATATGATATCATGATGAAGGGGTCATTGGCCAAATTGTACGCCATATCATCACTTTTAAGGGATGTAAATGTGATTGATTAATAATTTGTGAAGTCTCAACTGCCCATGACCGGCTATTTTGTTTGTTTATTTTTATACATACTGCACCGCATATATGATCACTTGTTAGCAGTGCTGTTTTACTATTTGAATTATATACGGGAATAAACCCAAGGATTCAGTCTTCCTATCCATTGGGCAAAATGGAATGGTACAATTTGTATATAGTTGCATTTTGCGTTTTTGGTACAATCTTGTTTTTATATTTGAGTCAAGAGAAACACTTTTTCCCGTTTAATGGTTCGTATAAAGTTTCATTTGCGACGCGGTTAGGTGTTTCGGCATTTTAATCAAGGTGCCTCGATGGTTTGTTTAACATCTTTCCCTCTTAAATGGTGTCAAATTCACAAGGCTCGATCTGCTCTTCAATCAAATTTACACATTCGGTATTATCAACACATACAGCAATATTTCAACATTGTTCTGACGGTCTTCATTAATTTTGTTGTTGTTAGTTATCAAAAACTTGGGGTTCGTATCCTGCATATTGACGTGGTTGAAACAGATGAAAATTTATATAACCAGAGTTTAGTCAAACTTACAACTTCATTTATTTCTTCCACTATGACCCGCCCTAACTGGCAAGGACTATGCCACTTGTCTACTTGTCACTTCACTATAGTTAAAACAATACTTGTACCATACTAGCACTATTATATATACAAATTGGATAGATTCTGCTGCAACAGACAAGATAGTGTGGTGCATAAATTTGAGTGTAGTACATTTCGAGATTTTTCAATGCGCTATTTTAGTACTGTCTAAACTGATTTCGATTCACTCGCTGCATTCTCATTATATTTATTCGCTCGTTGTTTAATGTTATCTCTTTTATCATCTCCGTGACTGCTTATCAAGCTGAAAGCGACTATCATTACTGCTTGAGGCATCGAAGAGATAAATTCTCTCTCTCCCTCTCTCTTCTCCCAAAACTGAACTACACCAAAAACATCATGACGTAATTTATATAATTTACTTTATGTAACGACTCAGCCTGTATAACGACTTATTTCAATTGGAGAGTAAGAGATCTTTGTTCCATTTTGAAAACTCATTTATTATCTAAAGAATTAGATCGCAAAAACGTTGCAAAGTTTGTGGCGACTTAACCCTATACTATAGGATCTCTGCAATAGATTAGTTTAATGATACGACTATACCAGAAGTCTGATTGACTTACGCAGGTAATGGTACATGGGTCTGTAGTCCCATCACTGTCTTACACTGTAATAAGTAATTAAATTTCGGCACTTTCAAATAGAATACGGTGGGCCGTTTACGTAACCGTTACCATCACTTCATATATATAAGCACCTTCTCTAACTTCGTTTATCAATATTTATCGATCTTATAGCTATGTATAAGGATGTGATCATTAAGACTGTCATTGGGGTTCCTAAAAATACTATCGTGGTTTATCGTAATGCATCTCGATCCGTTTTGGCCATAAAATGATTTTAAGAAATTAAAGACTTTCCTATACTGCTAGACCTCCTATATCGGTATAGTTCTTCCAGCTTATGCTTATACTACGACGATGATTAATTTAGACGAACGTAAAGGTTGGATCTATCAGAGCCGCAACCAAATGTTCTCCAAACGTTACCATATATGTTGACTATACAGTCGTTGTTAACAGATTGCGCCTCAGTCAAAGGAAGTCAATGAAACATCTGTTGTTATCCTGGTATAGTCTTTCTTTTCTTGCTGATACTTTTCAGACTGTTTATGCTGGACTAATGATTTTCAGTCTATTATTAGAATACCTCTGTCAAATGCACTTTTGTCTTTGATTCCTCGCCTATTTGTTGAGTACATTTAAATGTAATTCGAGCGATGTCGTGTTATGTCCTTAGATCACTATCGTACTTCAGATGTCTTCATTTCGCAATTGATCTACATTCGCTTACAGTGCAAGATAGCTAAACATTTTGGTTTTAGGCCAGTCATTGTTACAACGGTGGGTTGAAGCAACAAACGTTGAGATTTCTGTACTTGCACTTTTAACATTGACAATCTTTCCAGTGTTGTGTCTGTGGTTAATGGGAACCACATTTCCAGTATTTGTTTCAGTTATATAAGGATGTTTCCTGAGATATGTTTCAGTTATATAAGGAGACAGAATTTTCTTTTGTTGCTTGAGCCTTTGAGTTGTTAAATGTTTGTTGCATATATTCTGAGTTTACATTTTTGATTTTACTAACTACACCGACCTCTTTTTTGAGTCGCTCATTGGATATTATAGATCTTATGATCTGTAATATCCTCTTGATCTCCAATTGAAGTTCCTCACCTGATAATAAAATTCCCTTTCCTGGTGTTCATGCTGGTTTTCCAGTGAGTAACAACGCAGTGTGTCATCGTCATGTCAGTTTAATGTACTATTTATGAGGCTCTTCCACATGGAGGCTGGAGCAAACTGCTATTGAGATTATTCAGCAACCTTTATGGCAAATAAACTCTAAAACTATGAGAGTCAGTGGGCCATGCCTCAACTGTAATACAAATTATTCGATAACCAAACACACATTAATCATTCCAAATTTGATATATTTGATATGACAATTTTTAACCACAATCGTCTAATTAAATCTATTGTCCACTTGGCCGTGCTATATACTAAAACGTCGAATCTATAATTCGGTAATTTATACGTAATGCTAATATTATGTAACTGATGGCAACAATAAAGATTCCGTCTTTTTGATGCCATATCGATATGCAATCACGTCCGCACGCATTTTTGTATTTCAATTTTATTTGTCATACATATATTGAACGGCCAAAAAGAGACGGCCGATCAATTAATCAACTAAATAAATCACAATTTTTGTTCATTCGGTTTTTCTCTATTTATCATTTAAGGTTTAACAAAACGTCCGATGATGCCACCGAATCGTAAAACAAGTCTGCCAAAGCATTCAGAAGTTAAAAAACGTTTTTTAGAAATATGCGACAGCACACTATCCGACGAAGTGAAATCGGCATTACGCTTACCAGCGTTCGATTCGTATGAATGGGAAGATGCTGATGTTTTACATCTGATGCAAACAATGTTTATGGAACTCGGCTTATTGGATAAATTCAATATTCCGGTTGCAACACTACGAGAATGGCTCTACGAGGTGTACAAGCATTACAACGAGGTGCCATTTCATAATTTTCGGCATTGTTTTTGTGTCGCCCAAATGATGTACGCAATTACGTGGCGTGTCGATCTAATCGGCCGACTTGGTGAACTAGAAGTGTTGATATTGCTCGTTTCGTGTATTTGTCATGATTTGGATCATCCTGGCTACAATAATATCTATCAGATTAATGCACGTACTGAACTTGCACTACGTTATAATGATATATCACCATTAGAGAATCATCATTGTTCGATCGCATTTCGGCTATTAGAACATCCGGATTGTAATATATTCAAAACATTCTCCAAAGATAGTTTCAAGTAATCCATTATATAGATAAAGGGATAAACAATGTCTAATGTTTTACTTTTTTTTTTAGGGAAATCCGTGAAGGAATAATAAGGTGTATACTCGCTACTGATATGGCACGGCACAATGAAATTCTAGATCAATTCAAAGAGATCACTCCAATATTTGATTACACGAGCAAGGCTCATACAAACTTGGTAAGGCTTAAATACATTTACATGCCACATAAGTGTTACGATACTAACTTATCATTTTGTTTCTAGCTCTGTATGGTGCTAATAAAAGTGGCAGACATTTCGAACGAAGCCCGACCGATGGATGTGGCTGAACCATGGCTTGATCGTTTGTTACAGGAATTTTTTGCACAAAGTGCATTAGAAAAATCGGAAGGACTTCCAGTTACACCATTCATGGATCCAGATAAAGTAAGCAAGCCGGGTAGTCAAGTACGATTTATTGGATTAGTATTGTTACCATTGTTCGAAGCACTTGGTGATTTGCTGACCGAGTTACAAGATTTTATTATAATGCCGGTTCGCGTTGCACTGGACTATTACAGGTGACGAACAATTACATGAGAGTAAATCAATTCAATGTGGTATAATTACCGTTTTTACTTAATTTAAAATAGGCGATTGAATGATGCACAAACCAAAAGTCGCAAATCAATGGCAGAAACGGAAGGAAGTTCGGAAAGTAGTTCACCACTGCTGCCACGATCTCAGAGTGGCATGAGCATGCGATCGCGGCGAAGTATTCCATCGCAGAAATCAACATCACGCAATTCGGTCGACGACCAAACAAATCAACCGATCGAGTTGCAGGATTTACCAGAGGGCAGCGAAAGTGGCGATTCCGAAACCCAGACCGAAGTTGACGTAGCCGAGAAAACATCAAAATTTAAAGTCGACACAGAGGGCCGAAATAAAAATCAACCCGGTTCGCGAAAGGGTAGCCGCGAGAAACGACCATCAATGTGCGGTGAATACTATATCTCATCATCTGGACGAATGGTCCGCGGCAGTCACGGTAATATACACTCGTATCATTCAAATCGTTGTAATTTTGGTGCTAATCGTGCCGTCAGTTTAGATCAATATGGTACCAATAATCGAAGGATGTCGGAAGGATTACCAGTCGTTACATCAGACACCCAAGTATTCTACAATCATTTTCAACATCATCACAACCATCACTTGAATCATGGTCATAATCATCAGTCCAACTTTCAGTCGCACTTTCGTGCGAACAGTAGCGAAACCGATGGGACGACAAATTCATCCGCTGATGCTAAATTATGCGAAGAAGACTGCGAAAATATGAATGTCAACCTTTCGAATTTGAACAATGAGGATAAATCGCAGTTGATCAATACAACGCCGGTGAACTATTTGCCACCGATCAGTGGTGGCGGTAATAATAATCAAATGAGTAAAATGCAAAATTCTTCGAGAGATGGTGCTACAAAATCTTTTATCTCTCGGCTACGTCAATTAACCGGTCGTTTAAGTTTTAGTTTCGATAAGGAGCCACGTCGCAGCAACAACAGCAGTAATGCACAGGCGAAAAATAATAATGCTGATATTTCAAAAAGTGGTAGTGGTGGTGCTGGTCATTGTTGCAGTATATCACCGTTGCCGAAGGCAAAACAACAATTAATCGATGTAATAGGAAATAATTCGACAAGAAATCGGGCGTACAGTTTAGATGTGCCACCAAATCGTAATCGTTATAGTTGTAGCAGTGGTGATGGTAGTCGAAAATCATCATCGTCGACCACAACGAAAACCGAAGAGTATGCACATCCAAAGTGTGGCATTAATATAACAATTGATCACGACGATAATAATTATAATACAAAAGATATAGATGGGAATGATAATGGGGGAGGTGGTGGCCCAATTAATAGCTGTAATATATGACATTCGAGCGATCGAAGCTCATCAGCCGGTTCGGCTCCAGCCGCTATGATGACATCACCGATGCCGGATAATCGTCCCACATCGTTTTGGAATTGTTTTAGCGATCGATTGAGCGCGCTCGTATGTAAATGCTGCGAAACAAAAATTCCACCACCGGAAATCGTTTAAAACCAAAATCTTATTTAATATATATTTTTTATTAAAACCATTTAAAAAATTATCTCCTAGTCAATATATATACCCTATGTATATCCATCTCTAAAATCAACCCTATATACATAATGCATACAAACAAATATAAAAAAAAATTTTATTAATACAATTCTTATCCTAAAGGTGGCCAAAACAAATATTCGAAATAACCATAACAAAAATATTGGATCGTATTTTAAAACTTGATTATATTTAATGCTTTTATTAATTAATAATTAAATTAATGTTTATGTATAAGGAAACTAAAAAAATACAAAATGGCGCTTCATAAACTATATTATATGTATAATAGATGATGTAAATTAAAAACAAAAAAAAACACGATAAAATGGTCAATTTATAATTTGTTTTTTATTATTCTAATTTTTTAATTTTTCTAGATAGCTAAAAACTATAAAATAATTTTATTATAGTACTTATAATAAAAATATTAATAAACTATGAAATTAAAGCCACCATGACACAATATACTAAAAACAATATGGCCAACTTATTTTGTATAATCTTAATGAAATATTAATTAATTAATAAATAAATAATATTTAGCTAAACTATGAAATAATATATTAATAAATATTTAACTTTAAAACAAACAATTGTTTTCACTATTAACCTTCATTGTGCCCAAAACAAAACAAAACTAATAAATAACTTACATATGTGTATAAAACAAACTAAAACTCAAAATGGCGATGCTGAAATATTATAAAATCACAAAATGGCGTCAATTTTAAATTAAATCATCCTTTTCCGCCATTTATATTATTGTTTTAGTTAATTATTTATATTATTTGGTTTTTGTTTCAAATAATTAAACTATATATATTATTAATTATTATTGTTGCTAAATAAAAAATAAATAAAATCATTGACACACGTTATAAAAATAATTTTAAATTTTATTTTATATATATTTATTTTTACGTTTTTATATAATAAAGTAATTAAATTATAATAATTATATATTAATTAAAAAATTAAATTATTATGGACCAAAAAATTATTTTAATTGACAAATTATTAGAAGTAATTTGCGAACTCTATATTATATTATATGAAGAAATAAAATATAGATTATTTAATTATTATTTTATTATAACACGTATTTTGTTTTATAATTTTATTATTGTAATATAATAAATTTATTTATTTATTATTTCAATGATTTAAAAAGAAAATGATGAATAAAATAAAATAATATATCTAATAAAAATTAAAAATTAAATATTTGTTTTTATTATTTGCATTTATCACCATTTATTGTCATATTATCAATGTCATTGTGATTTGACATTTATAGTGTGGCAGATATATAATTAGCGCCAACAATAAAGCATTTAGTTGAGCGTCTCATACTTACTGGGTACAATGAAGATGACTCACTGAGGTAATTATGGATACGTCATTTTATAAAATTAAAATTGAAATAACCAAAAATAATGGTGGAGATGCATAGAATACAACTGCATAGATAGTGAACCAATTAAGGAGCTTCCAAGTGGAAACTATTACGAAACCGGAGCGGAAAGTTACAAGTAACATAATGAAGCTGAAACTAACAATGTCGCTGGAACCGACAACATATCTGCTGAATTGCTCAACGGAGACGCATTTATAACTGCAGAAGCACTAACACCACTATTAGTTGAAGTGCGGAATACTGAGATTAATTCGGCATTAATGGAAAGAGGGCTTAACCATAACGATTCCAAAAAAAGGCGAGATAAGAGAATACAAAAACTGGCGATACATCTTGCTACTCAACAGTACAATGAAAGTATTAGCAATGGTCATCCTGGAACGAATCTCACTAGCTGCAAATAGAAAAAGGGTGTACATACCACATCAATACTGACAATGCTATCAGAAATAGCACAAGATGTTGGGCTGAAGATCAACATAAGAAAGACAAAGGCCCTGAGACTGAATACTAGCATTAGTACACCACTTCCCATCAACCAAGACACAATAGAAGATTAATGAACAGAAGGAACGAAAGAAGATCAACGCATGAACAAAGAGAATAGCACTTTCAACATGCTCTATAAGATCTAAAGTGCATCCGTCCTGTCAAGAAACATGTGGAAACATACCCAGAAAAACACAAGAGGATTTCAAGTGTTTGTGAATAAATGCCTTAAGTGATTGATCAAATGCGTCTTGCAGAATAAGATCACAAATGAAGATTTACTGCGACAAACAAACCAAAAGGACATTGAGAAGGTGATCAGGAAGCGGAAATGGAGATGCATTGGACACACGCTGAAAAAGATAGCAAATGACATAACCAGGATGTCATTAGAATGGAATCCGCAAGGAAACAGAAAAGGTGAAAGGGCAGCAGGAAAAGAACGGTGCTAAATGAAGCAAAACATGGGGATAACATGGGAGGAACTAAAGAGAATAGCCCCAAATAGAGTTCGATAGTCCAGTCTAGTAGACGCCCTTAAGAATGGAGATAAAGGAAAAAACCTCATTTTATATATGCCTCTCGCTCTTATTATGTATTTCCGAAAAATTAATTAATTTAACAGCGTCAGTTATTATAGTATATATAATATAGCGTCAGTTATTATAGTGTTCTCAAATTTCGAGCTCGATTAAACGTCAAAAACTATAAGTAAACATAAAGGTTAGCAGAAAACATATTTTTATTATTACTTGTACAAATACAAAATTAATATATTTATTTATTATTTTTTGACATATCAACTAAATAATGACAATTTATATTAATTAAACGTTTTAACTTAATTGATTTTCGAAAATTCGAATTGCAAGAAAAAGAATGAAAATTTTTGTTTTCTCTCTTACACACTATATACATTTTTTTGCTGCCCTTTATTTTTAAAGATATCGCCTCCATAATTATTGACCTCAGTGAAATGTCTAGAGATGCCAGCTGTACTTTGAAAATTGTTTTATCGTCTGTCTATCTGTTAGACATGGAAGCATATTCGGAAATTTTCCATTAAATCTCTAAAGCTGAGTTCATACTTTCTATTTCTTTCATTCATTAATTCATTCGTTCGGTAATTTTGTTTTGACGATTCATACTATGCTTAAATTTCAGAACGACTCTTGAAATGATTTTGTCAGTAACTAAATAAATTAATCCCTTTGGCACGCACGTACACATTATATGTATTTTGTTTCCGAATAACAATGGTTGGTTTTTGCTTCTTTTTCGTTTTGGTGTCATGTTGTCTCTTTTACACAATGTTCGTTCAGACAAAAAGTTAAAGTAAAATATCTCTTTCGAGAAAATGTAGGAACAAAAAATTGTCATTTTGGATTACTACGATTGGCCAAAAAAATTGTTTGAATGAAAGAATGAACAAAGAAATTGTAGTATGAATTCAACTTTGCACCAAAGAGAATAAATATATAGAGAAACATCTTATATGAACCGCGGTTGCATATAAACAAAAAATAGTTTTGAGTTATTTGGTGATGGCAAACAAAATAGGATAAAAATATACTTTTTATTCCGTTTTCTCTTTCGAACGACAACAACAAAAAATATTTGAATATTTCAAAATTCGATTGTCATTTTACAATTGAATTATAATATGAAATAGTAAGCGAAGTTTTGAAATAGTGAAATATATTTTTTGCTGTCGTTCGAAAGAGAAAACGAAATAAAAAATATATGTTTATCATATTTCGTTTGCCTCACTAAATAACTCAGAAATATTTTAAAATTTTTAGTTTATGCAACCGCGGTTCATATAACATGTGCCTCTATTTATTCTCTTTGTTTACACTTTAAATTATTGTAATGGATGCAATTATTATCGTCCGTACCGATTTGAACTGTTTTAAGTCTTAAGATCGTTTAATGATAAATAGCATTCCTTTTCGCCATTTAAGCTGCAAACCAAGTGGCAACGACTTCTTAATTCACTGCACGTTGGCACACATGCGCTCAATCGGCCATGTTTTAAATAACAGCAACGATTAAAAAACGTGTGAATTATCTAATTGTATTTCACTTTGATTTGCCCATTATTTATTAAATTACGTAGCTAAGGCAATATGATTTTGATGTATCTTTGCCATTTTGGTACGAATGTATGTATTTTCTGAAAATATTATCTGGTAACCCTAGAGCCATTTGCGACCTAATGGCAAGCCAAGTATTACTGTGGACAAGGATGTCCGAGAAGCTTCACAAGCATTGACAAGACTACTATTTGCACAATTTGAAAGATGTTTCCCTTGCTCAAAGTTAAAGCCATTCTCAAATCGCTGCATCCTGCCCGTGGAGCTAGCTTAATTTACTCCCATGCTTCAAATTTTTATACATCGAAAAATTGCCAAGCTTGACGAAAAACACTTATTATAAAAACGGTTACTAGAGTATTACTGCGGGAAGTGAAAATGCACAGCTAAGTTCAGACCAGATGTTTTCCAAATTTTAATTGCTTCAATGAATATACGAAATCGATGAATGTGAAGAAAGCGTATTGCTTTAATGTGAATTTTGAATGTATTGTAAATTTGAGTTGTTCCTTGCATCTTGTAATCCACTAGGCCGGTTTCGATCTGATGATGATGACGTCATTGAATGACCGTGTGATCGAAAAGATCAAATCCATCTCATCAGGCATATGCTACCGGACTTGATGTTCATACTGTGCGATTCGTATATATATGTTTTGTTGTGTCGCGACAGTACTAGTGAATTACAAGAACTTAACTCGAAATATTTTTTATTAATTAATTGTGGCGTGAGGTAATTTAATTGTATTTGTTGGAGTTGCTCAAGAACGCCACATAACTCCCCCGAAAGTGAATTCCCCCCTCCGAAAGATGATTATGAATATCTGTGTCGTATTGCCGGGTGCCTTTAATTCGCCCGCTTAGTAAGTATAGGCTTGTGTTGCGACATGAAACGAAGACTGCATGCTGTATTTGTGGGTGCCCACATTCGCCCACCTTATTGAATTTGGCTTTGTTGCAGCATGAAACGAACTTCCTGGAAATATCTATGCCTTGAAGCGTGAAACGGAGCTACCACGTATTGAAAGAGAAGGCCGGGAAATTCCATTGTGGGAAGTTAAACTTTTGCCGTGTTAGGTTAGGCAGGAGGTAGGATGAAAAAATTATCGGGTGTTTTGTGTCAGAAGATCTTGACGTGTTGACAAATGACTGATCGTGACGACAAATGACTGATTTTGAGGGGACAAAACTGAAAGGCGATGCAAATGTTTTGTTTAAATCTATGGAAATAGCTTGACTTAACCTGAATTTGCATCAGCTTTGACTGATAATTTTAAACCAACCATTTCATGAATAGTTAGGATTCATGAATGGTTGGTCGGGGGAAAACGGGATGACAGTTGAATCACTAGTTTGCCTACTATAGTTATAGAAGACCTAGATCAACTACAAGATAGAATCGATTGGTATGCGACTATGCAGGCGACACGTGACTACCGAATGTCGATGAATCAACCCCAATAAGAATTAGTCTTGAAACCAGTAAACTGTGTACGTCATGAAATAATATACCTATATACATCTTTAAATTGGTCTAAACCGTCAAGATGTGAACATTATATAGGAAAGTACATTCGAAGGACTAATCAAAACTTAATCAAAGATACAGATGTCGAGGGACAGAAGATATATTCAAAAGAGATGTTAGTCGACGGGAAAATATTGAATGGGCAAGCTGAATGGGAAGATATTTCTCATTGTTTATCGGAGGCCAACAGTTTACTGTGTTGTATTACTGCGTTTATTACTCCGGATGGACACTATGTGTACTACTGGCAAATCCACCTCATTATATGTTGCAAGAGCTGGAATTAGATCAGAGAAAACGAAAAAGGAATCCGTTATAATTACGGAACCCGTTATAATATAAGAGCAATCAATTTGAACATAATGTTCGGTCCCCAAAGTAATGCAGTCCTATAGGTGGACAATAAGCAATGACCTTCAGAATCGCAATACCGGTAATAGTCGAATACAATGAGCCCATTTACTAAAAGCGTTGTGTAAAGGCAATGTGATCCATGAGGAGGCTTATTCCATTTGTATGAATCTTTGAGAGTATATTTTTGAAGTCTTGTTGCTTTGAGCTGTTAATCGATTCTTTTACAGAAGGTTCTTCATGTAGCTCTGTTAAATCGTCAAACTCGTTTATTGTAGTCCATTGGTGCCCTCTATAATGACCCCATACCTCGATGCATTTGACCATCAAGAAATCATTTTAATGGACCTTTTGTGCCTACAAACTATGACTTCCTGGAACTGCACTTCAAGGTCTCTAGATCCAATCTGTATTTAAGGAGCAATGCCACATTAGATACATACCAGTTACTTATCAGAGTTTTCATATGATGAAAAGCAAATTATATGTTCAGACCATTTTATCAAAGATTGGGTTGCTCGTCCTGAATATTTTCAGCAATTAGTTATTCAAAGACATGATCTTGCCTTGAATTAGTAGCAATTCTGCGTCATGTTATATGATTCAATCTAATCCATTTGACGTCTACCGGAGGCACTTTTGAAATTCTTATTGTATAATAAGATTAGCAACAATCTTTCTTAGTATGTGTCTTCATACAAAGGCTTCATACAATCCTTAAGCGAGATTCTATGAAACTTATGACTGACTGTATGATTGAAATTCTTCACCTTGAGACTTTTATCATCTCCAAAATTGGAAATTCCTAATCTAATTTTTTCAATTCCCTCATTCGTTTCAGTTTGTTTTGATGTTCCCTCATCTGTCCTTTTGTGCGCTCTTTTTCTTTTATTAATTTCAAGTGACTTAATTAGCATGGTAACTCTAACATTCTACTCATCTTATGAGATCCTAATATTTAGGCCGCACTGGAAAAGTACGGAGGAAATAATATATTTCCTGTGGTCTAAACGCACAAGTGAAAGAAAGCAGTGGAGATCAAACCGAAAGACAACCTGTGTTCTGAAAATTATTCAATTATCAAAGAAGGACGAGTCTAATGATTCTTAGGAGAACCACTCATTAGTATCAAAATGAAAACCAAGAAATGTAAAAAATCTAAAGAATTCCTAAACAGTGTGTAAAGAATTCCTTAAACTGTAGAGGGCACATACGGATAACTATAGATACAGACTGTACATTGGCCAAATGTAGATATCATTACTTATTTATGCGTTAAGCCTGATTTCCATTATTGAAAAAATTTTGTCAGTATGTTTACTGAAAAAACCAAAGCGAGAAAAAAACAAAAATACCAATAGAGTGACAGAGATCAATTTTTTATTTTTTTTATAGTGGAGATATTTTGATAGATGCGTGTAACATAACCAATAAAATGCAAATTTTTTTTGTTTTTGAAAAAAAAGACAAAAAACACTTTGAATCTACAACAATAAATTTATGAAAAATAAACTTAACATAATTATTTATTGTTTTGTCAGTACTGCTATAATTTATTTGCTAAAAATTTATTTTTATACTGGAAATGTTTATTATTTCTCTCGCACTTTAAAAAAAATTATATTTTTATCCCGCCTTGACTATTTTGTCAGTATATTTTTCATAATGAAAATCAGATTTTATAGAACATCATGGACATATATGTGTTTTGAAAGCCCTATGCAATACCCGTCAAAATCAGCTAAAAATTTTTATTTTACTGTGCACATCCAATCGATTTCAACGATGGAAAATTTATCAAATTTGCAAAAAAAACAGCATTTGCGGCAAGTTTTGTTGAGTCTCTTTTTGGCAAACAAAACTGCAGCTGATAGTCATTGTGTACTCGTGGATTTGTATGCTCATGCAAAAACACAGTGCTTTGAGCAATTTAGTCGGTTCAAAAGTGATGATTTTGACATTAAGGACAAAGAGCGTCCTGTTTCGCCGTAAACATTTGAGGATGAAGATTTGCAGGCATTACTCGATCAAGATTCATGTCAAATGGAAGAAGAACTTGCAGAATCATTGGGCATTGATCAAGAAACAATTTCCAAACGCCTGGGGTTCATCTAAAAGATGGGAAATTGGGTGCCAAACGTGTTGAACCCAAGAGACGTGGAAAGACGATTTTGCGTTCGTTTGAGAAATCGTTTTTGCATCGTATTGCCACTGGCGATGATAAATGGATCCATTACGATAATCCCAAGCGCAAAATAGCGTTGGTCAAAAAGGGCGAGGCCGGCCCAATGACACCAAAGCCGAATATGCACGGGCCAAAGTCATGCTGTGCATTTGGTGGGACCAGCTATAGGTGTGATCCACTACGAGCTGTTGCCAAATGGCCAAAATATCAATGCCCAACGCTATCGTCAACAAATGATACGATTGAAGCACTAAATCTAGGCAGAGCGGCCAACGTATGCGACCAAACACGAGTCAATCAATTTCCACCGGACGACAACGCTCGGCCACACATTGTGGCTCGATTCGTTTTGGTCGTCAAGCCAGCCAGAACGAATAAATTACATATTATTATGACACTCTGAGGGTTCGTATCCGGATTTTTAAAAACTCCCTGTGAGAAAGAAAAAATTAACATCGCTGCGCTGAGGGCTATGACAGTTAAAATCTTCAGTTAACTACGATCGACCAGACCACAATTGATTATGTTCGTATAGGTTAAAAGACATCTAGAAAAAATATGCTGCTTCGGCTTTGGACAAGGTCTGCTCAACTATATCAACAGTTATAATGATATATATACCGACTTTTCAGAAGGAACTCTCAATAGACGTAAGGAATCAAGCTAGTGGGTTGTACTAAAACAAAATAAACTAAGGAACTTACAAATTGTCCCCAAGTACATATAAGCAATTATGGTCTTCATAGAGAATCTTGGAATAGAAACAGTCGCCAGAAAGGCAAACAAAACTCTATTGAATCAAAGCTAACCAAGGTTTTCCCTGAACAAATGAAACAATGGTTCAATTTCTGTCGGTTTTGTGAAAAATAGCGGGTTAGAATTTTAATATAGGGGGCCTATATCTCCATACTGGATCAGTTGAACTGCGTACAGCTATTATGCACTGTAATAGTGAGCTGGCCATCTGAGCTTATGCTGGTACTAAAAACTGTCAATGCAAAAACCTCAGTTGGTCTTGTTTATAAACATGATAATCTGTGGCCTTTACGATCTTCAACGCGCATCTCAACTGAGACCTTTTATAGTATAGAGTAACTGTGTATACACAACTACACGTTTTGGAAATTTTTCGGTTTCTTAACAATTAGAAACTCATAATTTAATTAACAATAAAAGTAAACAAATATTTGTAATCTATAGTCTCTATCCGCCAAAAATATCAAACACGAAAGAAGATTCATTAGGTAAACAAACGATTATTGAAGATTAAGGTAAGCTCACAAGCAAACTAGTATGAAATCCATCTCTTATTAGCAGAATTATTTATCAATCTAACCCACCAATAAAAAACGAGAATAACAATCGCAATCAACTTGAACTTGCGGGTCACCTCTTAGTCAGTTTTTTTTCGATTTGATACAGAACGCAGTTTGAATCGACAAAAATATAAGTGAGCGCAAAAAATACTCAAACTATACACTATAATCGAAGAGCTTTCAAAAACCCCAATTCAACCCTGCCTGCTTGAGCGATGCGATATTTTGAATTTCTTTATGTGCTCACCCGCTCCCTCTCGCGTATACCCACACAGTGTAATTTAGTTAATTTAATAATAAAGACACATTGATCAGTTACAAATTAGCATTGAATCGAGTAAGGTCGACTCGATGATCGTCTAACTATTTTATTAGTGTATAGTTTTAGTTTTATTGAAACGCTTGAAAATGAAGTTGAGTGTTAGTGTTGCTGTAATTTTAGTACTGCAAATTTTTATTTTAAGTGCAAGTAAGTATATTTGGCTTAACATCACCGTGACGTCACTATTTCATGTCAATCTAGCTATCAAAATATATAAAAAATAAAACTGGTTAAGATTGGGTTGAGTAACTGCTGATTAAACACGTCTTATTGTTTTCATTTTTATTTTTACGTTTTGTCTTTAAGTTTGTTGTGAAGACGTGCACTAAATAAAATAAATTTTGTTTCTTGTAGAATGTCAAAATTTAAGGGATTTGTCGTACTCCGGATCCGATTTCGGAGTAAATCCTTATGCTAGACCGATCAGTACGTCCAGCACTACAGCAGCCCCCACCACTACCAAAGCAGGATTTTTTGGCGGAATCCGAAATTATTTTAGATCAGACAAAAGCACTGAAGCACCTGTCGTGGTACCTGTTACACCAGCGTCGACACCAAAAGTGAATGTACCAGTTGTGCTACCGTCTTCGCCGCCTATGCGGCCACAACATTTACCGATGCCTCTCACTCCTAGTTTGCCTCCAAATGTGGGACCTGCTGCTCCGCCGCGTGGTTCATTTGGTCAAGCGGTCCAACCATCAATGCCACAGACACCAAATATTCCGCCATATCAACGACCACCACCACCTATTCCAGTAAATCAAAATATTGCCCGACCATTACCACCAACACCATCCACTCCAACCGCGGTGAATACGCCCGTAAATCCGTGGACGCAACAACGTCCATCTTCCGCACCCCCAGGAGGTGCTAACAATTTCCCTCCCCTACCACCACCAAGAAGTCCTATTGATCAAAATTTTCCAGCTCTACCATCACGTAGCGGAAGTTCTACCGGACCCGGGGCACCAACTCTAAGTCCAGCGTGGTCGGGCGCACGACCTTCATCAGCACCGCCATTGCCCGGTTCGTCCAGTCGTCCATCATCGCCGCAGCCATCGCGACCCTCAGTACAATTTGTACCTAATCAACCAGGACCAGGATCTCGTCCACAATCACCCACACCTCGAACACCGGGTGCAACTAATTCATTAGCCACCGATACAGAACTCACCGATCTATCCGAAGCCCTTATTTCAAAAGATGTCAATAATGTCGCCAAATATGTAACGATAAATGCCCAAGGTCGAACTCAATCGTCAGCCGTAACCGATGAAGCTCCAAATACTCTACTCACCGTGAACGAAACTATGGTATTCGCCGTGCCGTCGATTGCTAAGCTGCGCGAACTATACAACAACTATGAAATCGAGACAAATGTTAACGAACATGTAACACCGAACGAAAGGCGGGAAGAAAATGAATTCCTCGACGCTATAATGAGTACAACCGTTATGCGTCACGCTATGCAATTTTTACAAAACAAAGGTGTTGTCAGTCCGGATCCACAAACACATCGTGAACGTGTGAAAAATTTATGGTTCAATATGTATTCGAGGGGCGGTGGGAAAATTGGAAGTTCAGCATTCGAGCATATATTTTTGGCAGAGAAACGTAACAGTACCATTATGGGATTACACAACTGGGTGTATTTCTATGAAAAGGAGAAATCGGGCACCATTGATTACAAAGGTTATATAAAGAAAGTTGACATCGGTAATGTAAGTATACATAGACGTAATAGCTGAATGCAGTTTTATCTCAATAAACATTTTTTTTTTTGGAATTTCAGAAAGGAAGTCTCATGAAGATCCGATTCAGCTACGACAATTTGAACAAACCTGTCAATTCGATTTTTATTGGTACATCACCCGAACTCGAAATTGCGATTTATACGCTCTGTTTCGAATTGAGACCGGACAGTGAATGTCCCGTATCGTTGAACGGGAAAACCTTTAAAATGGCAACACACACGTTTCGGTATCGTGGAAAGAATTTGATTGGAAGTGCTTATGCCGAAATTTAAAGTTTTATGAGGCTCGTGTAAAACTTTTTAATAAAATGTGTTTTTTACTCTTTGTTTGTTTGTTTTCGTATCTACTATATATTTTGGGGTTGAAGCAGTCCCAACGCTTTCGAAGTTTAATTTCTACCTAACTCCAACGCCAAATCGAGGACGTACGGCTATAGGACCGATCAACCTATATAGTACTGATATATGGAAGATACGGGGGTCGACTCATTAGTTTAGCACTCAATAGGGTCGGAACCGCCCAGGTGGCGCAGTGGTTAAAGCTGCGGCAGTTGGAGCGGGAAGTACCTGGTTCGAATTCTGATAGGGGCAAGATGCAAAAAAGGATTTTTCATCATCGATCGTTTGGGTGCACCGATCGGTGGTGTGAATGAAAACATCTGGATCCCCCGTTGAGTTTGGAATCCATGGGCCGATCCAGTACTATAGTATGACATGCAGCTATGCAATACCCAGATGGTTCTACGTAAATTTGAACTATAGTCGTACATATAGTGGTATCACAACGGACCATCGTCGGTCTAAGTGTGCGATAGCAGCCACCCTACAAAAAAAACAAGGTCGGAATTGTATGCATTCGCATCACCAATCATAATCAAATGATCAAAACGTAGACTTTTTCACCATTTTTAGACAACTCGAACTAATACATTCATGGATGGAGTTACGCAATCATTTACCATACCGAAAATGTCTATATTTTTGAACCACGAAACAATGACGTTCTCAAGAAAAATATTGAAAACAATTAGACGTTCCAATGCCAAGTTTGAAATGGTGATTGGTATACTCACTTAATCACCAGTCTAATTGATTGGATTGGAAAGATGAAATAGTTGTCCTTGAAACATAAACTATAAGAATACATATTTGTTGATTAAACTAGACAAAGTGCTGTTCTAATCACCATATAGGTGGATATTCAGTTATTCGTTAAAAGAAAATCATCACCCACGTGACAAATATGTGTCAAACCTATATCTCAGATATATACTAGATTTATCAAAAACAACTTTTAGAATCGTATTTTATGGATAAAACCAAGGAAAACTGATTCGAATCTGGTACAGAACCATAATTGCAATCTTTCAAAAGTTGCACCTTGATGGTCTGGAATTATATGAGTGGAAAACCAAAGTAAAGTTAAATTCTAGTAGAATTATTTCAAAACCATAGCTGTAAGGAGAGCCAACATCATATCACATTCATGGTGTATTGATAACAGGCTAAACTGAAAAAATCTCGATATTAAACATTTTATCCAGAATAATGTCTAACAAAAGCAAACCCTTTTTTTAGATAATACTGTCTCATCAAACCGACTTTTCCACTGCTGCACTTTTCACAGCGAATAACTTGAGTTCAAACTATTTTTCGTTCTGAATTGTTATAATTCCGCAGAAGATTAATAGATGGCATTAGTAGTAGTTGAACGAAATGTTTACATTTTCTAACTGCAGTTTTTTATATTCAACGAATTACTAACGAAACCAAAATTTAATCGAAATTGAAAATTATAATAATTAAATAAAACAAAATTTGTTTTTTTTGTTAATTATGTTATTTCATTAAAAAATTACATCGCGTGCCATCTATTGTTCTCGTTAAAACGTATTGGTATGCCATCTAGAAATCCTCTCCGAAACTTATGTTTAACTAAATCATGCTGTCGTTGGCATTTATTATGAAAATTGACACGATTTCCCTTATAGTATTATAAGTTATTTGATCTGATTAGAAAAACATTAAGAGAGAGGTGAAATATATGAAATATAACTGTAATTCCTGTTGGAGCCCAGAATCAAATGGGGCAAACCATCTTCCAGCCACTACAAATTAGTATGGAGTTAATTTTATTCAGAAGTGTCCTGCTCACTCGTACAATGATGCATGAAAAACTGCAATACATGTATGTTAGCAATGAATTACAGATCTCTGCTTGAAACCGTTTGCAATAACCTCACACAATAAAAGAACAAGTTACTAGGCATGAGATTAAAATAATCACGCTAAGTATGTGAACGGCAATGATGTCCTATTCAGCACTTCATGAAGCCATTGGAAAGATTGAAAAATCACTGGACAATAAAAAATGTATCTTGGAAGTATTTTTGGACTTTGGTGCGTTTGATTACGCATCCTTCGGTGCTAAGATCTCTGCAGATGAAAGACATCGCATAAAATAATAGTTAAAGAGTTTCTGTGATATAAATACCGTGACTGCCCGCAAAGAATATCCTCAAGGTGGAATGTTGTCTTCACTTTTGTAGTGTCTTGTAGTCAGCTCACTACTTCTAGTCCAACTAAACGATAATAGATTTTACGATGTTTTACGAGTACTATCCAACTGTCACATTTTCCTTAAACATAGGTTGATGACTATTCGGATCTAGACTTGACAGATGGTACACACCAATATACATTTAGGAATTATAAATTTGGTCCACACGATTTATCCCATGAAGAAAAAGTCAATTTAATGGTTTCTCTATAACTGGGAATGATGTGAGATTTATAACTTTAATTCTAGGGCTAGCAGGAATCAGACTGAGTTATGTAGTAACATAAAAGCACACTTCCATCATGAAACTGTGGCAGAAGTGGAGAAAAAATCGATCATGATGTCAAAATGGGCACTACATTATTTCATAAAATAACATCCACTCGGAAATGTGAACACCTTCACATAAAGTATCGCGAACTCCTGAAGTGATTTCTATACTTAGTATAATTGCGAAGCTATACAATTGAAAATGCTCGTATCAATCAGCAGGAGAAGGGAGTACTCTGTTTGGGGTGTTCGATACTTTCACTTATCGATGACGCTCAACAGACCTCGGTTTGAGAACAAATTAACTCCATAAATGATTGGTTCGAAGAGGCGGGTCGTTTTGCTGCTAAGCAAAGATATAGCCTAAAATGATACTTAAATTCCCTTAACAACTCTAAATGTTAGTAGTGGTAATCACACGTGAGCAAGTGATGAGATTTATGTATGTTAATAGCGCGGGAAAGTTTATAATCAGGCTTTATATCGCCGTCCATTTCTAAAATTGAATTATTTTGAAAACACGAATTATCTGAGAATGTATACAGAGTGTGGCCAGAGAGTAAGACTCAACTTCACTCCATTACATAGCCAAATTGAAGACGTACTTCTATATGGTCCATTTACGTAGAACCATCTGCACATTGCATATCTCCATACCACCTTATGGTACTGACATGGATGATAAATCTTTTTAACATTTAAACCACAAAACGCATCAGCCTAACGATGCAATGGTTAAAACTACGGCAGTAGATCAATAACATAGATAATCCGATATAAAAGAAAGTTTATTTATTGATAGCAAATCTAATTGGACAATATATTCAACAACATTTTCACCACTAACGTATCACACTGCCATCTGTTTATAAGCATTGATACTAACCGATGGTAACAAAAAAACAGTTTAACAATCGTATGTTTTCTTCACCATTTTATATAGTCTCGCACCGAAGGTCTCCATGAAAACAAAACAAAATCAAATATAATTATATTACTTTTTCTATCTATCTCGTTCTATTCGCTGCCAATTTCAAAATATATTCATTCGTCTTTTTGTTATCTGATTCATTCATTTCAGTCTCCCTTTCTTAAGTGTAGTGTAAAGACGAATGTTGAGTGTATAGCAGTTATACAGCGCAAGAAATAGTATAGCGGTCGGTTGGATTGAGATTTTTTTTTGTTTTTTATTTAGTATTTTGGTTAGTTTTCTGTACCAATTAAAGCAAAATAAGTTTAAGTTCAATTAAATAGTTACGTTTACGGAATTGTTCGGTTCGTGGATTATTAGATAGAAAGTGGACAAATCGAAGTGAGCTTTTCGTTCTAATCTACGGGATAAATTAGCAAGTTTCAAGTGTGTTTTCTTGTACATATATTGAAAATCAAGGAAGTGCATTCGTTTATATGTATTATATAGAAAAGTGAAGATGTATTTGTGTTATTTTTGATTTTTTTTATATATTATTTCTGGTGATGTATGTGTAGTGGTTGTGTATATATATAAGCGGTGAAACTAAAGAGAGGGTGTGTTGTGAATTAATAGGAAAATAAGGATAAGAAAAAATCCCTTTTTTATGATTTTCTTTTTTTTTTGTGTTGTTGTGAAAAATAATTAATATAGTTTTTGGAATAAATAAATATATAAATAGACAAAAATCAAATGTGTTCAGTTTTTCATATTGTGCAAATGGAAAAATTACAGTAGTTTTTATTTATGGTGCTCCAAATATAACCTCCCTTGGAAAACTAACAAGACGAGAAAAAAAAAAGGAAAAATTTAAAGTTCGCATACAAACACACACACATACACATACACCGATAATCGAAAAGGAAAAATAAAGATGGAGTCTCCATCGTTTATAGCACGTCTATTGCATTCGGTGCCTCATGTGAACATAACACTTCAGCCGGTTAATAGTACATTCAATCCAAATAGCGATATCTATATCGAGGTAACTATTACATATTTTCTATTTAAATCTAGTTCCAGTGTAGAAAAAAATTTGTCCTTCTTCGATATTCGCCATGAGGTTGTAATCGGGATTTCTTCTTCGTTTTTTGTTTCTTTTTAAATATTGTTTAATAATGATTATATGGGATGAAAAAAGAAAAACAAAAAACGAAACAAAATTGTGTGACGCAACTCTATACTATTGCTCCATCTTTGGTTTTCATATTGTCGTTTTACGTTTTTTTTTATGGAATTTCATAAGGTGACACAAAACCAACAACAAATTGAAGCGATATTAAATGACACATTTTGTATGTTGTTGTTGTTAAGTTTTTACTTTCATAACAAAAAAAAATCGCGATTACAATGAATTGTAAAAGAATGATATAAGTAATAAGTATTTACCAAAGAAATACGTAAAGTATTATCGATCGAAAGCAAATAAAATTCATTGTATTTGATTAGAACTTTCATTATCAATGGGATGGAATTGATTCGATTAGATATTTCTTTTTGAGTTGGTTTGTTGCTCGGGAGAAAAATTGTAGGTTCGATTTTTTGTACACGTTATTGGATAGCCAATCTTTTTGAAGACCAATTATGACGAAATATCTGTAATTTATAGAATTATCAACTCGAATCGAAATGTAATGAAATGTTATCTATGAGTTACTTCATCGATTCTTGGAATTTGATTTGACGGATTCAAATCTTTAATGCTTATTTGGATTACTATACTTAATACCTTTTAAAATTCGTGTATTTTATTTATTTATTTTGTTTGTCATTCATTTTTTATCAGTACAATACAAATATTAAAATTGATTTTTCAATATTTTTTTGATAAACTTATTTTTATCTATCTTTTATGGGTGAGTAATACTAATGAATTACAAAGATTTCGATTTGATCTTCGTATATACGAGGTTCGTATGAACGTGCTTGGTCTCCACCAAAAAAAAATTAATTTTATTATTCAATAAATAATTACCTGTTTAATTATTGAACTGTCTGTCTTTATCTTTTCAATCTGTTTTGGGGCTCAAATGCTTTTTCACGGTTCGCTTATTTTCGCTATACGGCCATCGGTCCTATTTACGATTTACGTAGAACCATTTGCACATTGCATAGCTCGTATAGTACTGACATGCAAGATGGGTTGGTCCATGAACTATGCAATCCAACAGGATGTCAAAGATGTGTTCATTCACACCACCAATCGTAATCAGAAGGTGTAAAATATCTTTTGCATCCTGCCCCTATCGGGATTCGAGAACCCGGTACCTCCTCTTCGATTTCCGCAGCTTCAACCACTGCGCCATTTTGTCGGTATTGAACCTAAATCGTCTTTTTTGTAGTGATTATCTCTGGCCAGTTTATCTTACTCTTAAAAATCGAAATTCAATGATGTCATAATCGTTAGAAATTGCAAATATTAGCAAGGTTAATGAATTATTTTATACAATTCGATATAGGTTCTTGGCAATCCGGATCAAATTAATATTTCAAAACATATCAGATTTGGCTATTAACTTTTTTAACCTTTCTATAAGGTAACCAACGCTTGATTCTTTTCAAGTATTAAGACGTCTAGCGATACATACCATATTTTCATTTATCCCTAGCAAGTCTTTGACTTGGTCAATCGAGAGGCTATAGTATGCGCTTAAATATTTAAGAATACCAAACCTTTATACGTACATTTGTGTAAAATGACAGTAATGCAGTCACAATGCTGTGTCAAAACTGTGCCTGTTGCAGCACCTGGAGACTCGTTGGACCAACATATCTGCCTCGAACTCAATTCAATTCGTCCCAAAATGTTCGAAGGGATTGAGCTGGCCTCTATAAAAGGCACATTCACCTCTTGAAGGTACCGGCATACTACGCCAGACGTATGCGGTGTCGGATTATCCTGCAGAAAAAGACATTTTTTCACCAATAAACTCGGCAAAAGATAGGACGAACTCTTCGAGTATTTCCCCAATGTACCGTTTAGTAGTCATTCCTCTTGATCGACAGACAGTGAAGTATTGGCTAGGGTGATGAATACAAGATCTGTGTTCGCCTCTAGTGATATGGCACCCCTCATTCTGCACTCGTCAAAGAACAGGATCGAGCGAGATATTTCATGGCATGCTATTGTATTGATCTTGTTAAATTATTTTTCTTGAATTATTGATATTGTTGAATACAGAAAATCACTTTGTTGGCATGATACAAACAAGTACAAAAAATATACCTCTGGATAGGTATGGAAATAAACTTTCAATCTGCATTAAAAAAATAAATAAAGAAATGTTGCTTTTTTTTGATTTTTTTACTTTTGTGGAAAATTGAGCATTGTGCGATTTTGCACCTAAGTGTATATTCGTACGTCCTTGATTTGGCTGTAATGTCGTAAAGTAGGACACAAATGAGCGAACATTAAATGCGTTGGAAAGTACGTTGAGTCACCAAAAACAATTGCAAACATTAAGAAGGTCATCTACATCACCGGCACTATTCTATTAAGTTTCTCACTTCTTTGTTGTGATTCTCACCTAGTACATTGCGCTCTAATTGAATTAACCATTGCATCATTCAGTTGGTTTTATACTTGTAGTGTAAAACTTCCATCGAATGTTAAATGTGTTCAAACTATCATACTTTGTCTAACGTAATTGACATTGTATGTCTAATTATATTATACAGGATGATTGACACGAAGTGTTACCAAGACAAAACGCTTCAGAATTTTTATTTTTTTATGAATCTTATTGAGTCAAAGTAAAAAATGTTTAGCGATGAACCGCGGAACGTTGTTTCTCAGCCAATCTTGACTCGGTGCTGAGACCTGTTGAAATATCCAGGCTCTGCGGCTGAAATGTTTGTGTCTAAGGTTACAACGCTCCCTGCAACACATGTACCCGATAAATTTGAGCAATTATCTCAACACGATCCTAAAAAACGAGTAGTAAACGGCTTTTGGCCGTTACGGCTTTTGGCCGTTACGGCGACTCAAATCATCACCATCGATGGCGCTTGGTTTCGAGTGGCAATCTGTTGGTTCAAATTTTCAGTAGAACGGCCGGGCAAGTAAATCCGGTCGTTTTGCTTGTTCACATATTGCTCAATAACGAACCGGTGACTTATTGGAGAAAACCAAATTCGGCAAATCGCCAAATTCGTGCAAGCGCAACATTTCCTTTCTTCTTTCCAATCTAACTTTTTTTAAGCATCAATGAGACCATTCCTTTTATGGAATTTCAAGACCTTTAGTCTAAGATGATCTTTTAATATGTGCTGCATCCGTTCGAGCGAAATGTTCGCCTCGCGAGCTATTTATCTGCCGCTGCGTCGCGGATTTCTAGCCAATTTAACCTTCACCTTCCGAATAATATCCGGCGATGTTGCAGTGCGTTTCGGTCCACCACCATGGCGTTTTGCAATACTGCCTGTATCGTTATAACGATTTATGGTGTGATACACAAACATTTTATTCACATGCAGATGTTTTAACCGGATAACTTTTTTCTTAACATTTCCCTTAAAATGCTTTTGTACGCTTGTAAACAATGGAATGAACTGTCATTAATGTAAATTTGAGCACTGTCAATCACCCTCTATTTTAGGTAGTATAATTTTTTGGCACTTCTGATATTGTGCGGACTCAAATAAATCGTAATGAAAGGTGTAGTTACTTGTCCCTGTACAAAGATCATTGCGACATATGCCTTCGTCTATCCTTCGACTGACATAAATAACAATTAAGTAAGTAAGCAGTTACTTCCTAATCCGATCAAATTAGTTCCAGTTAATTAATTTTATGCAATACATTATTTGTATTACATATATAGAACATAATAATTATTTTTATGTTTTATTAAATATTTTTGTTTAAAACTGCGCTAGTATACTTATTACAATAGATTTCAAGTTCGACTGTGTTTACACTTAAGTATACGAATTACCTCAAAATGGGATGCTCTGATGAATTTGGTCATAAAGTTTGTCATACTTCTTTGGAGTTCGTAAAGATTCTATCGTGCTATAAGTGTTGAAAAAGTATCCATCTTTGTGTCGAAAAAATAGCATGTATCTAGAATCAATGTAGATTACGAGTTTATAATATTCTTAAAAACACTGAAGTAATTTCTTTTAAAATATTTATTTATGTCTTAAAGGCTGTAATCCGTCCAATCGCGTCTCAGTTGAGCACATTTCGAATCATTTAATATGGTTTACTGTACGTTGCAGAGGTGAGGCCAAGTAATGGTCTTCAACGTAAAGAAGAGGTCCCAAAACAGATAATTGAGATGAGATAGATAAGTCTGAAGAGTCCAACACTATGTACTTATGGTTGAAAGGAACATGTTCAAAGAATCTAGCGATACCATTCATGTCAGGGATCATAATCCTGTATAAATAATTACTTTAACGTTGTGATACTTTTTTTTTACAGCAATTCTGGCTTTAGATTGTACCATTATATTAGTATGTGCATCGCATTCAGTGTTGGTACCAAACCAGTTGTTTTGGTGTATTATTTGTTTATTTCGATAAATGGGTTTTGTTTCGTCTTCTAAACATTTTTCGTTAAAGTAATGCCTCATACGGCCCATACGTATTGATGCACATTGTAGGAGGGCAGCCCAACGAATGTTATTACAAACAATCGCTTTTTATGTCATCCGGGGCATGTTAATTTTTAATCAACGGCGAGAATCGAACTCGAGATCGCGGCGTGATGAGAAACTCTCTTAACCATTAAACTACAACCGGCGACAAACATACAACTTTGTACAAATAAGTACCCTGCTTCTCAAGCTAATTGCACCTCAATTTTTATTCATATTATATATTTAGTTTCGTCTTAAAACTATACAATCAAACTAATTACTAACAAGTATTAATCGATTATTCATTAATTAATCACTGTAATCGTTAAAATTAATCATACAATTTTAAACTGGATACAGATTATTTCCCAGAAATTTTCTCTAATGAACCATTCGTTACGGTATTTCCGCATTTAACTCTGTATAAAAGTAAGTAAGTATTATTATTTCGAACGTAATGAACTTGTTAAAGCCATTTATAATTTAACTCTTTGTGTAACATATTTACGCTATAGTACATTATAATATTTATATAGTTTATGGAATACATAACCCTATATATATTATTATTATTAAACTAAATTGTTTAGCACATAAAAACTACAATCTCGTCATCATAACCAATGGTAAAAACTTTTTTTTTTGTTTTTATTAAGGTAAATTACGTACACACATATATACTCATATGGTTTTTTTTGAGAGATCAAAATCCTTCAACATAATATCATTAACATTTCCACCTCTTCGTCCCTTTTTATTTTGGTTCGGTTCGAGGTTCAATTTTCGAGAAAGAGTTGTATTAGGGACATTTATTTTTTTTTGTTTTAAGGATTTTTTGGTGTTCCTTTTGTCTTCCTAAAAATATATACATGTATAACTTTACGGATACTATATCCATACATATGTTTGTACATAGTATGTAATATGTGTAATTCCAACACATAATATTTTTTTATGTATAAGTACCAACTATAAATATTTCGTTTGTATTTGTTCATCTTAAAAACGAGCTCAGGAAGAAATCACACATACAAAATGAAATATGTGCGGAGAAAAAGTCACCCAAAAAACAATGTGACATCACACATGATGACAAAAAATATATATCTTAAGTAATAAAAAAAATTATTAAACATAATGTATGTTGTACGATTTATGTATATGTATGTAGTTGGTGGATATTATATAATTTAGTCGAGTAGGTACTTATGTTTTCTTATATACTTAAGTATATAAAACTATTTTGTATTAGATAATATTTTATCTTCATAAACTTTACTACTTTGACATATTTAATTTAAAGTCAGATAGATTTACTGTATAGTAATTAGATGACGAATCGGCGGATATATCCTTCAAACGTGTCCTCGATTCGTATAATTAAGGTAAGAATTTTGTCATCGTAAATATATTATTTTACGAAAGATAAATAATTCAAGAGACAACTTTTTTTTATTTGGTACATCTCATTTCTTTAAGATCATAAATTGTTTGTCATGGGCTTAATGTTTGGTTGCATTACTTTCTCACATTCATGTTTATCTTACATATACATAAGTATGTTCGTTTGTTAGTCATTAAACGATTGAACATATTAAGATCGCATTTGACAGCCAGATGTAATACAACACGTTGTTTTGGTTTTTGTATTGGGAAATTTTGCTCAACTGAAATTATAAAAATATAAATTTGTAGACAATCTGTCTGATATTATTCCAGTTTAATAAATTTGCAACAACCATTCAAAACAGATGGTAAATTGGTTGTATAGTAATTTGAATCTCTCTTTTTTTTGTTTGTAAAAGACGTTTATCTTAATCTCCCACATAGTATAAGACTGGTATTTACAGTTTCATATTTTTCATTCATTTAAAAAACGAAACGTATACATAATCCGTAATCTTAAAAGAAAATCAACAAAAATATTTCTAGGTTAGAATTATTATAAACTGTACTGTAATTTATATCTTAGATATGTTTATATAGCGCGCGCGATTTTTTTTTCTAGTTTTGTACCTCACGCCATTCACGTATTTCTTTGAAGATTTATTACACTGTTAATTTGAATTTAATTGGTCGAGTGTTAAATTTCGGTAGATTTTGTTTCTGCCAGATGGTGGCGAAATTAGATTTTTAATACATTGTAATTAATCATCATGTAATTTGGAATTAGTTTAGTAAGTAAAATAAAAATATTTATTGTAATCGTAAAGTCCAGCAGCGCAATATAAAACACATCTTCTTTATAAGATTGGGCTGATGAATTTGGTACTATATATTGGACTTTATACTACATTGACTGTAGTAAATGAAGTAATCGAAGTAAATAGTAAAAATATTGGCACAACACCAAAGCCATTTTGACAAAGGACTTATAAAGAACATATTACACAAGAATTAAAGTCATTGGATAGTTTAAAACGCCACATCCACAAACGAAAATACAATACCAAAATTTGATATCACTACATATATTCACAATCTGGTAATGCCAGCTTAATTCCCGAGTACCTCTCGGAGCTGACATTCAAAAATATCACTTTAGTTTTTACAATAAAACCTTAACGCTGTTGCCAGCCTAGTTGGTATTTCGATCATAATTAGATTGGATGTGGAATATACTACCAGCATTTAGCTAGTCTTCTGGGTGACACTGGGCCCGTTTTAAATCCTTATTACATACAACAAAACTGTTGCACAGGAAAGTATAGTTAATTACTTATAACAGACTTCACCGGGTTCCAGACACCAATTTTAGGACAACAAAATACACTTTACAGTAACAGGATATAAGATTCTCGTTTGCCAGTCTAGTTATTTAGTATATCATTTATCATAATCAGATAATGAAAAATCCCTTTTGCATTCCACCTTTATCGAAATTCCGACTCGGTACCTTCCAGGTTACTTACATTTACTGTTTGATAGGGTTGGAAAGTTTTGTTACTACTCAAAATGGATAATTTATTCATTTATCTTGTAAGTGTTCAACTCTTTAATTTAATATTATGTTAATATTAGGTTAGTTTTGTAAACCTACCATGTAATTATTTGTAAACCCTTATCAACATCCATTATATAATATTTGTAAGTATACAAACACAAAGCAAGATATTATTTCAAACGACATAGTGCAACTAAATTTATATCATTACCATAAAATGATTGATAACCTACAACGTGTATGATTAGTAATTCTTATCGTGAAGTAAACATTCAAAAATATAATTTTTTGTCGATATAATCGTGTGACTAAGTAAATGAAGCAAATCTTTGCTCACCATAATCAAACTTTTTACAACAATGGTAAGATCTGTGCTGTATGTATTATTATTGTATTCTTAGAACTGATTGATAAAAAAAACAATTGTATGTTCTTTCCAATTCGAGCACAGAATAAAATTGTGCGAATCAACTATAAACTAGTTAAAATAAATCAAACTCCACCATCATCAAATTTCGCGGCATTGAAATTCTTTTCATACATATTTCGATGCTGTTATTCCATCGTGTTTTTTTTAATTAACTAAATCGCGTATTTTGGCTTTGCTCGCATTTTTTTTGGGTTCTTCTGTTGGTGGTTATGTTTCGTTTGTTCTTGTAATTGATTATTTTTTTCGTTGAATATAAGTTAATAAAAATTCTTGTTGTAAAACCAAATACAAAAAGACAACAAATCCAAATTTTGGATTGAAGCTTATTAAAACGACGACAACAGAGTCGGGGAGGTAAAAGGTTTAGTTGGTTTTTTGTTTTCATAACTTTAAATTGGATTTCTCATCATACGACCGACAATAGGAATAGGTTTGAAATAAATTTTTGTATGTTTACATACAAATTGTTGGTTGCTTTCTTAACTTCGTTATAACTAGCTATACATAAAGATATATAGTAACTAATATATTTATATACGAGAGGATCGATGAGATATGTATTACTTAAATATTGTTTGTTTTTGTATAATAAAGTTAAGTCATCTGTGTATGGAAGGATTTTAATAATGGCTACAAAATAGAAACTTAAAAATAAATAAAAATATTGGAGTTATATGCATAGTTGGAAATTTGATGGTGTTAGTAATTTAAGCTATATATGTATTATATCTATATGTAGGATTTATGATATTATTATTCAGGATTCAAAGCAGATGTTTCATTATATCTACAAACATACATTTACTTAACGTCTGTTTCAAACATACTGAATAGAGATATATGATGGTACACAGTTTTATTGATTTTCTCGATTTTGTACGCTTTTGTTCCCAATTTTAACTTATAAATTTATGTTCTGTCGAACGAATTGCACATTTTTCTTACACTTCTGCACTAAAGAATAAAAAAAAATTACTATGTCTTTGAGACCGAAGAATGCAGCATTGAAATTTTATATATATGTATGTAAGGGCGCCTGCAGATTGTTTTAATTAAAATAATTAATTTTTATTCAATGTCATTCAATTATATATATGCTTCATGTTCTTCAAAGTGCACTTACTATACAGAAGTAATTACAGTTTATAAATGCATGTTTTGATTAACTTTATTAAGACTGTTATCTTATGTGAATGATTTAAAGAAATAATTATTATGCTGTTAGGCATATACATATATATGAAAATGTTAAGTGCTCGGATTCAATTAATATCACTTTATGAAGCCCTAACATAATTGAAGCGTATTTTATTGTTTCTAGATGTGCTTATCGCAAAGCAGAGAGTTAGATTAGTTCTAAGACATGTTATTTGAAGAAGCCATGTTTGGTTTTAAAGTTTGCATATTTCTGATCTTTTGATTATTCATTCTTCACATAATACTTTATCAGTGGTTTTTATAAAACTCCACTTTTATTATAAATAGACTGTAAATTAACACCAACTCTTTATCTATTATTTATATTACTTAATTACCTATTCTTGAATTTATCATTGAACCATTCAAAATTCTTTTCAAAGTCAGTGCATGTCAAAATTATTCCTTTAAGTAAGTATTTTAATATAAATGTACTTATGTAATGAACGTGATACCAAATTTACCAAAGATATGGATTTTGAATTGGAACTCAATTTTTGATCAGTAATAATAAGTTCTCCTGTTTTATTTTTAAAGGTTGGTAACTTTCGTTAGTTTGAAATTTCTCGCTCAATTCAGTTCATGGTCAAATACATCTTCTTAAAGAACAATCTGAAACATTCTAACGATTTGATAGTTTCCTAAATAATTTGGATAATAAAAAATGAGACATCTGGAGGCAGGTACAGTAAACACAAAATACAATTAGAATTGCAATACAAAACAATGTTGTAACTTCGCAAATAAAATACCACTAATTAAATTTAATGAATTAGTTACTTAGTTGTTGCATACCATTCGTTTCGCATTGTGGTAATTATATTCAATAAGCACATTTACAGGCAACTGCTTATATAAATTAATAATTATAAAAATTCTGTATAACACCTTTTGTACACGCCGATAGTAAATTCTGATCCACAAAATAGTTTTAATATTCTTTGACTATAAGTATGAAGCTATAAACTAGATGCTTTAAACTAGTTCAAATAAATAAATTAAATGAAGATCAGTAACATTAATGAATACAAATTTGGTTCTCGATATCCCCTTTCTTAGGACATTTATATTGACTGCCAAATACTTAAACGAAGCATTACTTGCTTTATTCATAAGCAGACTCATGTTTATATTCATCCATCAATCATTTTGTTTTTGATCCTGAATGCTATTTTAAATCCTGTGGCCTGTGGTCTATCCAATCTTCCAAAGTTTTTACCTATCTATTTATTTGTTTATAAAAATAACTAATACGACTGTATTAGCAAGAGCTTAAATAAGATATAAAAGCATAGTACAAAGTGAATAATACCCCTTAAAGTACAAGTGGTCAATATTGTTGAAATTATATAACATGTTGTGTTCACAGGGTCGATCTCCACACTTAAGCTGGTTCTGTTTGCATCAACATGCTTCTTAAGTTTATCAATATCGTAATTTTTATTAACTGTTGCATCTTGTGCAATTTATGATGATTAATATTTATATAACCATATACAACCATTAATCAAATTGCAGTTTATGGTTGTTTTAACTACAACTTCAATAAATGAAGTTTAGATCGGATTAAAGTAACAAGAAGTATTATTCGACAAATTGAAAGAAAACTTTTTGGCGCAGGTTGTGGCGTTCACAAATACGACGAATAGTCTAGTCACGCCACAATAGTGAAGTATAAACAAAAATAATCGAAAAATGATTTCGAGTCAAATTGTCAAATTCTGAACGAAATGCAACATACATCAAGTCCGGTCGCATATGCCTGATGAGATGGATTTATCTTTTCGATCACATAACAAGTCAATGACGTCATCAGATCGAAACCGGCCTAGTGAAACGAATATTTACAGACCACATACAAGATGCCATACATTTCAAGACAAAAGTCTTCATCGGCTGGTTGATTCAGCGCCCTAGCTGTCAATCAATGCCACTCTGTAGAGTTCACCATTCATCATTAGCTGTCACGATTACAGCTCCCTGCATCACATATCACACTTCAACAAGGTTATCACCAACTTTTAGGTTTCTGTTAGTTAAGTACATAATAGATTTATCATTTATTTTTTATATGGTTTAATTATATTTATTATCGATTAGATTAAAAAAACTTTGAAAATTTTTGGTATCGCTTAAACTCTCTCTCCATAGTCCTATAATTTTTAAGTTATCTGCATAAATCAATCCTATACAAGATACAAAGAAATGTTATATAACTTCTAATTGGGCGAGTGATACTAAAATCTCGAATAACTGCAACTTCCTAATCGCGGGCTATTCATAAAATAAGTCCCTTATTATCTTGCATTAGTTACGATGTAACTATTAAGTTATAATACAAATATTAAGTTTAAAACTTAAATCATCGAGTATAAACTTTTATTAACTAGTAAATAATTCATTTCTAATTTTTATATCTACTTAGTTATGTAAATGTAAAAGGGTTAGTCCATGTTTTTAGAAAATACTGAAAGAAAAAAGCTAGCACACCATATTTATTAACAAGTTTCTTCGATTAACTAATTGAAGGTCATTTTTTGATTATTTACCATTAAGTAACTTTAATAAATAATATGCATACGATTTATTAAACTTGTGCTTTCCATATACGGATTTAGCTTTCCAACACTGTATATATTATGTATATGTGTATTACTTGAGGTTATCGAACTGAAAAAAATTGAAAACTATTATCGCAGCACCAGAAACTAGCAAACATAATAAAGTAACAAACTAATAAAATCATATTATAAGTACATATATATATATATATACATATATATATATATATATATATATATATATATATATATATATATATATATATATATATATATATATATATATATATATATATATATGTATATATATAATATTATATATAATTAAATATGTATAATGTTTTACTTTTATAGTTAGTTATATGAAAAACTTGTTTTTCAATTTATGTCTCATGTTCTAGCTCTACTGTAACCATATTAAATACCTAACAACATAAGTAGAAGGTGGAAATTTAAGTTTCCATCGGCTTGATGTATTTATGTGATATAAAGAGTTATATTTCTTATACGAGTTATATAATGAATGTCATACTATTTTTTATTATTGATTATAACATACCTAACCGGTTTTCGTGATACATACATTCCATCAAAACTTAAGACGTTATGTACACGTTAATACGGAAAATAAATATTAAACCATGTCTACATTACTCATACTTTCGTTGTTTGTAAGCATATATGGATACTTAATACACGAAAACTCCTAATTGGAACAATTCAAATATTGAACCTCAATTAACTTATCGAATATAAATAATTATCAATCAGTCTGTATATAACTTAGCTATAGCATTGTGGTAATGAATAAATTCAATGTTTATTGTACACGATTATATTGTTACTTTATACTTATATGAAATTGAAAGTTAGTTTGTTTTAGTATAAGATTGCGTATGTGCACTAAATGCCACATCTTATCTCAAGTTTATGTTGTAATAAAATATTTTTTTTAATATCTGCATATTGTGTGTTTACTCGCAGCAAGTAAACTGTTTTTTGCAAAATACCTAAACTTATATTTGCACAAAAAATAATAATAATTTAAATATCATTGTTTAATAAATATTTGAACTATATGTATGTTTTTTATTTAGTCGAACTGTATAGTTATATGATTTTATTATAATTAGAATAACAATAAATACTATCGCGTAACGCGTGGTGCAATTATAAAATAATTATTGAAAATTATTTCAATAAGTAGAGTTAAATATATTGCGGTTGAGGTTAGTTTTGTAATAAACAGATAATTATTTATTTTGCAATTTCATATTTAAGTATAATATTACGAAATTGAATAACTGTCAAAATTACTCTTAAAAATTTATGGAATTAAAACTTGGACTAACGTGTAGTTACTATGAACAAATATCATTTATAAAAAAATCAGAAATATTTAATATTGAATTAAAATATTTGCGATTTACAGTGACATTAGATTAGTATCTTAGAATATCCTCTAGAATAATTATTCTAGAATCCAACAGAAAGCTGTATTATCAAACCGCAATAAATTTAACATGTATCTGTCGAATAGTTACAACACTACTGTTATAGCGAGACAATATAATTCCAAGCAGATTTACAGTACTAGCTGGTCCAAATCTTATTAAAGTGCTAAATATAAAACAAAAATAGTAAAAATATAAAGTTTTAAAATGTGAAAAAGAAGTAGTATTTCGTTGGCCACCAATCCGCCGAATCGTATAATCGACCTCATTGTCTGTAATAAATACTTAAATCATTAAACTGAAATTTATTTAAATGTCAATATACTTTCCAAAGAGAATGCGATATTGATTTGACATTTACGATCGATTAACACCTGTTGGAAACCACTAAGATACTATTTCATATTCACTGGAATGAAACACTTGGTATTAGTCAAATTTATTTCATTGTCTTTGCATTTACAATTAAAATATCATTGTCTGAAAATCAGGATGGTTACTTGCTTAAATGCTGAATTCCAAAAATCATCCTTGACTAATCTTAAGATTATACGATGACAAATTTTATTAAATTTTATAATTGATTTTTTAACTGTGGTGAACAGTAAGATACCAAGAATCTGATAAGATAGTAACGAAAAAAGTTTTCGAGAATTTGTTGGAAATGATTTTACTCAATTATGTATATGAAATCTGTACATATCTGTACATAAATTAAGTGGAATTGCTCATGAAATTTATTTGTTATATATTTTGCAACTGACTGTTAAAAAATTAAAGAATGTGTACTTACATATATATAGACGCAACAGTTAATTTTAAGAAGTTTAAATTTATTTAAATATTTGTTTAATTTTAAGACTAGCAATATATTTTTAAAATTATAAATTGTTATAAAATATCCAAATCTGTAAAGTACCAATCTGTAACATAACATGTTAAGATATTGCAAACTGCACAAAATACTTTTATTTCTCACGTTGTATCGTTCGTTACTTCCAAATCTTGTTTGATATAGTCACGATATCACTGTGTTACTTCGGCCATCTTTTAAGCTAATTGTATACAATTCGAATCGAAAATCGTTTGATATTCCGTCAAGTTCGGATGCTTTACCATTGTCACCGGTTACTTACTCTAATGTAGGATATCTCCTCATAGATTTAATAGATTTTAAAACTATTGCCATTTACCAACAATTTTCGTGATTTTTGCGATACTAAAGTTCATTAAAATTTAGACACGTTCGATTCATGGCGAAGCAATGTGATGTCTTTCAATATATTGACGTTTCAACTCCCTATCTTGGTTTTTTGTGTATTAAAATAACGGCTGATAATAATTTGCAAATATACTTGAAAATGAAATGCATGTGGCGCCTGTCTCTGCCGACTCAATGATAGAACAACACGAAATCATAACGTGATCAATAAAGTTAATTATTCTTCTATTATTAGATCTGCATGTATAGTGTCTTTTGAGGGAAGAAAGCAATTGCGATTGCCAGATTAACATCTTCGATAGGCAAGAGACGCGTAGGTCATTGTTGTTACTAGGCTGATACATTAAGTGATGATAGATCTATACTTCCAATTTTTATATCGTATTATGGGATGGTATTATATCTTTTAACTCTGCAAAAAATAAATCTTTGAAAATATCTGATTTTTGCTTATAGGTGCATAAACGCCATGAGTTTTTCCATATGCAGTTTAACTGTCCATCTTTGAATATTAATTCGGCAATAAGATTTTGCTTTATTTTGCGGTGTTTTAAAACCCGATTACAAATTTCCGCCATTTTGATGACCACAATTGCATAAACCACAATATTGTTGCAAATTGTGTGCATAAACCGAGTTTACTTTATACAAAAAAAAACACTTAGAGATCGATCAACTATGAAACGCGAATGTAATAGATTAATTGACAATCATAAAAAAGCTGCTATAGTCACACCTGTTAAGTTGGCGACCTCTTTAACAAGTGGCTTACTTGAATGAGCTTTTCTTAAATCAACGTTTCATACAGAAATTCTCTTATATCTTGGACACTTGTGTTATATAAGTTCAAAGTGGGAGACCAGTACCACCTCTCAATGGTACTTCGATTCAAAACCGAATGCTATTTAATGCTCTAAAGTAACTGAACCGGTATCCACATTAATGCAAGCAATCTATAATACCATTTCTTTAAAGGTAGACTACGGTAGTCAATTTTACGAAGGTACTGCCAAAACAACACACGCGCTCCTTAACCAAATACTCATGCTAACATAGAAATAGCTACCGGAGCCTATATAACCACCCCCTCAACTTATCTAATTGCAGTAGCAGGGATTTTAAATAATGCGAAGGAAAGAAAGCTTGCTTCTCAAATTTTTTATTAAATCAAAAACCGACTATGACCATACATACCATACATATCCTGACCAAAGACTGACATGAACCATAATGATTTTGTGCCGGAATTAAAAAAACGTTCTATAAAATGGAAATCTAGTAAACAGGTGTCGAGTTGAAATGTTATTGGCCGTTAAGTTCATATGTACATTCATCGTACCGTAAAAACAATGTTATATAAATGTAATCTATGAAATGATAGCATAACCGTCAGACACTTTGTAACCGACTTACGTCTGACCAACCAAAGGTACACAAATTTGGAATTCCAAATTCGATAAAACTGACAGTAGCGGTCGACAACGAAACAGTAAAAATATTGTTTTAACGTACCTAAATTATATAAGGATACACGATCAGATTTAGCGTATCATATTGCAAACTGCCATTACTTATATACCAGAGGCGACAATGTCACAGTCCCTTACAAAAAATATACCACACACGCGTTATTAACTATATTATGAAAGTAAACCTACCAGTGGATGCTAGTGTAGATGCACTTCGTAGATGCTATGTTAAATACGAGTAAATACATACGAATGGGATTATTTAACTCTTCGACGCAAAAACCTTTTAAAGTTAATCTAATATTTCCGGAACCGTGGGTTTGATATTAAACACCTATAATTTTTTTTAGAATAACCTTTTTAGACTTTTATGTTTTTACTAAATGTTTTTACTACTTAAAAACGTGAAGTAGTAATAGCATTTTACTTTAAATATTTTAATAATATAAGATTTAAACTACGTGGTAAGTTTGTACTAAACTTGTAACTAATAAATAGTAAAGAGGTAATAAGTATACGAAAGGAAAATTGTATTTTTGTAAATTTCATTTCAAATCGTTTGTATAAGTATTTCCACTACCGTATAGTAAAAAACATTAAATAATATAACTACGACATATTGTTATAACATTGTCATATACGTAACTATAATTTACATAACTATAATGTTTAAGCTTTGTTTGTGGATGAAAGAAATAAAGAATTATTATAAGTAATAGTTCTATGTTTTTAACCCCTCAATAGTTCCTTTTTTGCTGTGTTTTTTTAATCAGTTATGAAAAATGGAAAATATACTTTTGTTTGTAAGTACATACATGAAAATTCAATGGAATTTGTTTTTCATTATTTTATATATGTTTTTATAAGTATATCTCTATATTACACAACACAACTACAATAGAGAGAGAGATTCTATTTTTTCTATCATTTTATTACAAATAAAACTTTTTATTCATGTTAGTAATTTTAATTATATTAAATGAATAATTGATTTTCTTTTAATTGTTTACCATACGTATATGTTTTTCATATATACTACGTCATATGAAAAATATGGATTGTTGATGATAAAATTATACTCACCATCGATTTTTATATTTCTCGTTATGTATTTCTGTTCAAGTTGTTATTGTGTGAACCGATTTGCATATAGGTACATTCTTACGTGAATATAGATGATGATAAATTGGTTAGTATAAATATTTTATGCTATACTTACTTATATATTATAATATATTTATTTATTAGGTGAAACAGGTAATTGTTGGAAAATTCTAACGCAATCATGAGTTAAATTGAATTCATAGCTTTCCAACTAGATCGATCTTATTAGGTATAAGAGTAAGGTATGCAATAGAATTAAGTAATTAACTGTATACAATTTATTTGTCCTAAATGGCTGGTGTAATAATGAAATTTGCCGAAGATTTGAACAAAACCATAAATACGATTAAAATGAACTTCTATAAGATAAACTGCTTTGGGGTTCTAAGAAGATATTTAGTTTATTATTATCATGTTTAAATATAGTTACATAAGTATAAATAAATATATGCAGGTACTATCTTAAAATTGGCTGTATAATGATATAAGCTACCCCATAGAGGATTATCAGCTATTCTAGCCACAACACTAATTTATTAAAAATATAAATAAAAGTTCCCGTAACTTATTTAGAAAATTAAAAATACAAGTTTATTAATCTAAATCTATATATTGTCTCCTTCAAAGTAATCCCCATCGACTACAACACAGTCCTCGAAAAACATTTTATATTCGGTTTTTGGTATGTCCATCAGTGCTTCCTGTGATTTTTCCATTATTTCCTTTCGGCTGCTGAAACGCGTTCTCCGTAATGGTTTGTTAACTCGATTGAACAGAAAAAAATCACAGGAAGCAAAATCAGGTGAATGCGATGGCTGTTGGGTGGTATTTATTGCATTTTTCGCCAAAAATTATGAATACTGTGCGACGGTGCGTTATCATGATTCCACGAGTTTTCTAACCACAGTTCTGATCTCTTTCAGCGAATTACTTCACGCAAACGTTTCATAACGTCGATATTATACTCGTTGGTTACGGTTTGTCCTTCTGGCTAAAATTCATGAAGCGCTACACTGTTGTAATCCATGAAAACCGTGAGTATTGCGTTCTTTTTTGAATGAAAACGACGTGGTTTTTTTGGTCTCGGCTCATTTGGTGAACGCCATTCACTTGTTTGAGATCTGGATTACGTGTCGTACTCATAAACCCACGTTTCGTACCCAGTATTTTGATGTATGAGGGGTCGGATTCAGCCTCGCAAAACATGTCTTTTACGACGTTAACACGGTCTCGTTTTTGCATGAAATTGAGGTCTTTTAGCACCAACTTTGCTGCTACACGACGGAAACCCAAACCATTAACCAAAACGTCTTTGACGGATATATTGGCAATGTTCAAGTCTTCTGCTATCCCTCTGATCGTTAATTTACGGACATTGACCAACATTTCTTTGACTTTATCAATGTTTTCGTCGGTTTTCGATGTCGAATCGTTGCCGAAACACTTTTCCAAAATTTCCAACGTTCGCGCACCACTAAATCCGTTTTTTACTCAAAATTTAATACTAGTTCGTTGTTGCAAATTTAAATCCATTTCCAAAATTGTAAATAATTGCCAACACTCACAGAGATAGATGTACTCTTGACTACGTAGATTTCTCATTTCATTGAACTAATTTTTAGTTATAAAAATGTGTTATTTCAGATAAGAACACAATTAAAGTAATAATTTAAACTAGACGTATTACAAATTTAACTATTGCAACTTAATCTTACTGTTCAGCTTAAAACAACTTCTTCTATTTAGATTATTAAGTAAGTAAGTAACTTGAGACACTCAGATTAGAGATTTTTAGATGCTTTTAGCAAATGCCGAAATCTTAAATTACTCTGAAAACAATTGATAACCGTAGATTTGGAAAGTAATCATTATTATCAAAACAATGGTGTTCTTAAATCAAGAAAAACGAGTTTGATTCTGTTATTAATTTGATAATTACAAAAATAACTTAGTTTGTTTATTATTGTGCACTTTCATCTCACGTAGTTTCCCTTTATTACCTTATCTTAAGCCGCAGATGGTCGGCGGATTATCTAGTTTGTAAAATAATTATACGACCCTTCGTTTTTTCAATTTTTAAAACTATTTTGTTGAAAACTATTGAAGATATTAAAAATAGGACGTTATTGTTATTGGTGATCACTTAAGTTTGTATCATAATTGGACAAACTTATCATTAACATTCAACAGGATATTGTCACACGGCACAAAGCTGCACACATAATACTGTTTTGCGTCAGATGTTTCCAGAAAGTGACATATTTAATATTTGTGATTTTTTGAATCGACCATAGTATAAAAACCTTAATTCCATTATGGTTAAAAAACGTAATTATTCGAAGATTTTGTAGATGTCACACAGTGCAAATTAAACTACCATTGAGGCTAGTTTGAATCTAAAAAGTCACAGCAATCTAAAAAGTTAACACATGATTGTACAATATATATATATATATATATATATATATATATATATATATATATATATATATATATATATATACATATATATATATATATATATATATAAATATATATATATATATATATATATATATATATATATATATATATATATAAATATATATATATATATATATATATATATATAAATATATAAATATATATATTTATATATATATATATATATATATATATATATATATATATATATTTATATATATATATATATATATATATATATATATATATATATATATATATATATATATATATTTATATATATATATATATATATATATATATATATATATATATATATATATATATATTATATATATTTATATATATATATATATATATATATATATATATATATATATATATATATATATATATATATACGCGTATTTCAAAGGTGTTAAAAACGAATCGATTCTTAAAAATAACCAGGTGAAATTGCTCATACCATTAAATGATATCAATTGTAATTTTACAAAATTGTTTTATTAAATGATTTATTGAGCGAACAAATCGTTCACTTAATTAAGGCCCATCTCGTATTTTTATACGATTTAACCGAATGTTTTATAAAATTCTAAACGAATTATATTGTGAAAGTATCCCAAAGTGGCGAGCAATATGTCTTCACTATGATTCCAATCAATTTTGTATACTTACTTATATACGAGTGTATATGAAATACACTTCTACTGTTATATATACTTAAGTGAAAATTTAAATTAATCGAAACTCTTTATACTTGAAAAATAAAAGATTTATATGAAAATAAAATTTTCTTCGTGTGAGAATTTAAGTATGTACATAATGTAACAGAGCTAGAGGAATTTCATGTTCTTACTTATATCGAAAATAATATAATAGTAATAAGAATTTATTGTATATATAAGTAAGTAAAGTTCAATGCATTTGGGGATTATTCTTGGAATATGTATATCTAAATAACTCGTATAATATAAAATAAAAGATGAAAGGAAATTTATTTCTATTATTATGATATATTTAAATTAGATTAACTGTGTAACACGGCATTTTTGTTGTTGTCTTACCATTTCACTATATTTTTTCATATTAAAGATATAAGTATATATTATATAAACCGTTCTCAAGTAATATTTTATTCAATCTAATAGTGTTTGGGAGTGTAAAACTTATATGATTTAATTTTTGTTTTAGAATTATGGATTAGCTTACATTTTAATCCAATTAATGTAATACGTATACTTTATTGTTTTATTTACGTGGAGCAATATGATGAAATATAAATACACTATGACCTCGAATAACGTTTTACACGCGCGTCTCATGATAATTATTCAGTTGTTTAAACGTTACCAAATAAACGCACGTATGTTTAACGCATTTACCAAAGTTAGTATAGCACAAGAAGTATTGCAATTGTGTATATAAAAAAGATTTTTAATATAGTTTTAATTATTACATCACCGCTCGTCTTACTGTACGATCTGTGATAGACCATACTTAGGAGTTGGCTTGTTATCGTATGTTTCTATCTTCTCGTGTGTTCGGTTTTCTGTACAAACAAAACAGTAAAATCACAAAGTAAGTCACCGTTCAACACCAGACTTTACAAAATGTATTACGTTTACTTACACTTATATGTGTTACACTCCTCAAGTTTATAAATAGTAGTTCTCTAACGGAAATCCGAATACTATCAATTTAAGTATGAATACTGAGCAATTTCAATGTAAACCGTATCAAACATTATGAGTTGTCGTAGGCAGTTAAAAGCCAAACAAGTGTTATATAATTAAAATATTTAATGTTGCTACATATAAACATATTTTATTTTATTTCGCGGATAGCATATAAGTATATGTATATATTTTTATGAACAGAGTACCGCACGTAGATTTAAATTGACCAAAAATAAGATAACACACTCGGATATAATGTATTTACAGCATAAACATAATTTACGTTTTTAATACAATTGAGATTTGCTGATGTAATAATGCTTGTTTGGTCCTATATATAATACTTATATACTTATTTAATGTTTATCCCAGAGATATATAAACGCATTTAGAAATCATCAATTCATAAAAAATGGTTCATAAAATCTTTCATTATACAAACCAATCTTTTTTTTTTTGAGGTTTTATCATCCCTTTGCTTCATTTACATATATGTGTTTGTGTAACTTATTTATATTCAAATGTGGAAAATTCAACGTTGTGATTTATAATATACTTAAGTAATATATTGGTTTCATATCCGAATAACATATATCTTGCTATGAGCTCACGACAAACAAAATTTACAGCCAACGTTGAACTCGTTAATCATAAATATTAACTCAGAACATCGAAGCAGCAATCAGACATTGTTATACTCGCATCATCTCACGATACAAAAAGAACCAAGATGATAAATATTCATACATACATACTTACATTATAGTTTTCAATAACTCTAATAATATTTTCTAATCATCATCTATCTAATTCAAAGTTACAGTCGGAATTGATGGTACATTTTCTATTATATAATCTATGCAAACAGATGACAGAATAAAATTACTATTATCTTTTATCAATAAAATCTAACATAACACAAACAATAGACAAATAGATAAATAAAAATAGTAAATGAATGATTAATGAAACATGGTTACTATAGTTTTCATTCCAAACGAAATATATAGTGAAATAGTGATAGATAATGTTTGTGGGCAGCACACGGATAGAGACAATCTAGAGACAAAAATAATTTTTATATAATAGAAACACATACGTATATCTTCTATATATGAACGAGAGTTATGATACATAGTTATAACTATTTCAATGGTATTGATAGTTTCCTGTTCAAGTATATATAGTCTATAAATGTATGGAGTACACAATTATTATAAATTTAATAAAATTAATTTTAAAGTTATTTAAGTTTATGTCAAAGGTGAACTGTTAGTCGTGTTTATTTAATATGGGAAATCGATATATGCATATACAGAATGTATACAATATACATAAACAGAACAAGATAAATTAGTTTATTATAGGTTATTGGTAATAGAATAATTACACTACACTAATTGAATATATTATATTCATTTAAGTGCGTTTCAGGTCATACGTTAACCTTAAAAAACAATCATGTTTGAGTTCTAGTACAAAATGTTGTCTAATTCAAAACAAATGTGTAATACATATATAGTGTGGGAAGTTATTTATTTTGGGAAATTATTTATATTATTATATTCTTATTATAACACTCAGTTGGTGTCTAGACGGTAATATATATTTGTATTTTCACAGTTCGATTAAGTTTTGGAATTTACGTAATAGATTCATTTAATAAAAGATGTAAGATGTAGTTGTTATTTAAGCCTATAGTATTTACTTGCAAATTTTGAAAATAATAACCTTGTTTTTAAGCTTAACCCACTCGTCTAAAATATAATATTAATGATACCAGCATTGATCTTTCAATAAACACACATGAAAGAGTAGTATCTGTTCCATTGACTATTATTAGTTTTGGTTAACACATAATCTAGCTATATACCATATAGCAATACGTGTAGGTGCGGAATTTTTATGTTATTGCAACGGTTTTAGATTCATTCAATATACATATTCGATAATAGATTAACTAATTTAATTATGTATTAATTTGAATTTTTGAAGCTATAAGTATACATCCCGTTACATGAGGAATTATTGGTCTCGTTCATTTGTTGTAGTTGCCAGGCTAATACTTAAATGTATACTTACATGTACATATATTTGGAACTTACATGTACATATGTGAACTACTGTTTAACCAGCCGTCCAGAGACATGTAGCCCACTATTTAATTTTTGTGGCCACTAGTAATAATAATGATATTTATTAACATATAGATGTTCCATAATTTTTGTCACTCTAATAAATATAGTAACTCTGTCTATCTCAAAATTCCTATAAGCCTAGAAACAAATTCGAGTTCTAGAAAGTTAGATAAGAATATAAATATATACCAAAACATTTAAGAGAGAAGCATTTTAAGGTAACTTTTCTAAAAATTCGAGATAGAAAGAGGATATTTTACTACCCAAAAAAATCGAAGAGGAAGAGTTTTGACATAAAATGGGTTATTCCACAAAATTAAAGTAAACAAATGTACAAATATCTGTATTTCATGTGTTAACAATTCTTATTTTTAAGTTTATGAATATTGATATAAACTGTCAATTCATTTGTTACTTCCTAAGGCGGGTAGTTCTACAGAATTTATCTCGTTGTTTCAACATATGAATGTTGCTAACAACCTGATCTTTCTTTAGGCATATTGTCTTGTGACAAATCACTGATACACATTAGGTAACTCTCAAAACTACCAATATTCTCCAACACACACAATCCCCATGTACCCTCTACATTTTCCAAACAGCACTCATGTCATAATCATTGTTTTTGTTGGGAGAAATATAATCTTCACTGTCCATGGCTCCACAATGTTTACATGTCGAAATCAGTTTTAAATTCTTTCAGGAGCAATCATTAACAAACTTTTTGAAATAATTTCTTTGTCATATAACAACGTAAAATTTGACGAACGATGAACGAAAAACAATATATTCTGGTTTTTTGCGGTAGATTGTTCATCAAGTTCGATTAAATACTTTTTAAAAATATGAGACGTCTTCCATGATATAGCGTATGCAACATATTTCACAGGGAGGCTTTTCACCCTTTTGAAACATATTGGTTGTTTTGATTTTGCAATAACCAACTAATAGAGCTCAAACTAATAGAGTCATTCGTTTTTTACTGTATTTAGCAACAAAACATTTTTTATTGTTAAAGTTTATGATTTTATCGGGAAGACATGTGCAGAATAGTGCAGCTCCATCCATATTGTAAACATTTTCGTAATGTAGCAGTACGATTAGTAAGTTATTTATACACTTCAACATTTTGCAGATAATTTTTAAAAAATAATCTTTCCTGAAAATAGGCCTCAAAGTTATGTGTCTCCTTTTTTTGGAAATTGCAAAGCCTTTTGTTTGTTAATATAGGGTTTCCAATAAGAGTAATATGATTTCTTTAAAAAAGCACACTAATTGTTAATAAAATTGAAATATTTTTTATTTAATGTGAAGTACAATCGGTACAATTAAGTTTTAAATAAATTATCATTCAAGTGGCCTCTACGACTTCTTCTGCAGAAGCGAATGCAATGACCCCAATTTTCGAGCACTTTTTCCACTAAATCAAGTCGTATTTCATGAATAGCACGTTCAAAGTGCCTAAGTTTCAAAAGAGTTTGGTTTTTTTTGCTAAAGACCAATGACTTCAAATAACCCCACAAGAAATATTCTAATGGTGTAAAATCACAACTTCTTGAGCCCTGTCTTGTTGGAACCAAAAGGTGTCAAGATCAACTTCTTCCAATTTCGGCCATAAAAAGTTGGTTGTCATCGATCTATACCGATCTCCATTGACAGTAACGGTGTAACCAGCAAAAACCACACCAAACTGCCAACTTAGGTGAATGTAATGGGTTTTCATGAATGATTTGTGAATTTTCTTAGCACAAGAATCGATAGTTTTGTTAATTTACCGCACCACTCAGATGGAAAAAGCGCACGAAAAGTTGCAATTGTAGACCGATTATTTTGATAATAAAACTGAATAACTTGTAAACGTTCTTGCATATATTTAAAATTGTAAACATTACTGAATACAATGAAATAAAAATGACAGATCATAACATTTTACAAATGGCCGAAACATCACTTAAAAATCATTTTGCGATTTTACAATTAAATTTTCAGAAGCATTCACAATTAAATTTTCAGAAGCATTACTTTGTACTTGTGTATAATCAAAATCGGGAACTCATAAAACGTGATTTCCCGATTTTGATTAAACACAAGTACAAAGTACACAAGAGAATAAGGAAAGCTCATAAACCGACATTTCGAAATAGAAAGAAAAATTTGTTCTATTTTATCTTCATTTCAGCATAAAACGCAGTTTGATATAAAGAAAGTTTGAGATAAGAAATACTATTTTCGAAAAGAAATCACCAAGTACTTTAATTTAAAGTGTTACCGTAAATGTAAAATTTAAAAAATTTGGTGAAGCTCCCAAAAAAGTTGAAAATAGTTTTTCTCGCATGTTTGTCGGTGAGCCTTGAATATATAGGCGCATTAGCGAATAATTAGGAAAGATAATTGAAAGGTACTTTTGATTAGATGAAACTAAATGTTATTTAGAGTTCATGGTTAAATGCAACCATTGTTATCTTTTGGTACTGTATATGCTGACTTAATATGTTGTAAAGTGCAGTTTACATGACATCGGCTAAAATACTACACATAATATTAAAAAAATAATTTTTTAAACTTTTGTTTGAGCTATTCATCCTTTCGAGTAATTGGATTACCAAGAGAGCCTGAAAAATTAACATAAAATAGGGAAGTTGAAAGATCGGGCTATAATGTAACAAATTGAATTGATAAGTTATAAATAAAAATGTCAAAATGAATGCCTACATTTGCTTTGAATAATATAGCTGTTCCACCCATAACCTTGAAGTTCATCATCAATTTTTAAGAAACTTATTTATACCCCTATTATGAATGTCACCTCACCTCACTCGTCACCGTGACGTATATTGTCACTCGAGTCATATTTTGGTATTATGATTGTCGCTTTATTTACAGTGAGTGACGAACGCATCATGATGCGTTATTTTCTATATTTCTTTGTTTTTAAGTTGGCAACTATTATTTTTTGTTTTGATTTCGGTATGTTTGACGTTTGGTGGTGTGTTAAAATAATAAATTTCAAGTTTTAAAAAATAAATTAATTTAATGTTTTTAGTTCAGTTTATTTTAATAATTAAAATTTTTCAAAATTACGAATATGTACTGGACAATGTCTGTATTTTATTTTCATTTCTTTAAAAATTTTGGATACTGACTGCCGTTTGTAATTTTCCAAACTGTTTATTTCCATTTAATAAAGAAAATAATATTTAAAAATCGAAAATTATTATTTTAATAAATCACAAAAAAACAAAATTCTTATTTTAGTTTAAATAAAACCAAAAAAAAAAATTAAAAACGTATTTTTAATTAGTCAAAAAAAATTCTCACTTGCTGTCACCGACAAATTGTAAGTGAGGCTAAGTGACAAAATCCTCGCTCACCGTGACATTCATAATACCAAAATTTAATTTCAGTGACGTCGCGTCACTCGGCGACGCGTAAGTGACATTCATAATAGGGGTATTAGTCTGTCAACGTACTGACGGTCCCATTATTTCATATACGATATCAGAAATTATCGTTTGTGGTATAGACGATATATTTAAAGTATCTCGATATTAGTATCTCGATATATGAAATGGAAATAAATCACCCAGTTTATTTCATCTAGATAGTAAAACGGAATCTTATTCATCTTTTGCTTTTTAAAATAAACGCAAAAGATGAATAAGATTCCGTTTAACTATCTGGCAATTTGTCAGCTACTTATTAATAACGATTTCGTTTAAAATTAGTTTGGGGTAGGGATCGAAGGATGCTTTACACTTTATGAGTCTACGTAAAGTACTTTTGTATTTTATTCTTGGGTTGACTGTTTTCAATTTGTATTTTGTTTATAAATTTTCTTCTTCCTCTGGTCGAATTCTGTATAGAGCATAAAATCAAAAACTATATAAATATACAAAGACTTTCCGTACAATACAAAATGCAAGTAAATTAATTTGGGTACGATCGATTTGAATTTGGGTACGATCGCAACGCAGAAGACTGAAATCCAAACCTTGTTATCATAGTAAAATAATTGTATGCATTATTTCTCATTCTCTCATTTTTTTCATTTTTGTGGTTAAAAACAACAAAGCAAAATAGTTTAGAGAGTGAAAATTTAATACACATTTTGTGTTGTTGCTTTTTTGGTATCTCATGTATTCTCTAAAATTTTATTAATAGGTGTCGATACGTCGAAGTAAAACAAATGCTTGTATTCAATTTTTTCCAGTGTGTTTTTTTATTATTGCTCTTAATTGTAGTGCTTTTAATTTTGTATGTGATATATACATAGTGTGTTTAATAATTTGCAGTATTTTTTGGAACTTTTAGAAACATTTATTGTTGCGGTAGATTATTCATCTAATAATAAATAATTTTGTTTCGGTTAAATGAAAATTGAATAATCTAACTTAAAATTGATTTCAATCATGAATAATCTAACTTCTGGAATCAAATGTGCCGTAAAGTCTTGTACCGCTTCTCGAAGATTAAATCCTGAGAGCAAGTATTTTTTGTTTCCCTCAGATAAAAATATGTTTGATGTTTGGGTGAATAAATGCGGATTGCAAAAATGGAACTTACCCAAAAGATTAATGGTTTGTGAAAAACATTTTAATCCCAACAACATCGGAAAAAGAAGACTAAAGAAGAATTCAGTTCCTGAATTTTATTTAACCTACACAGATTTGAAGAGCGATAGTGAAATTCCCAAGCGTTATGAAAATATTAGAACTTACAAAAATACCCGAACACCTAACGATACATTAATCCTACATAACTCTAACGAGTCTCTCAATATTTCCGGTGACAATGCATCAGTAAATACGAGTAGTTATATTTGTAATGAAGAACCGGACCCTTCCTGTGATAATTGTTGTAATCAGCTAAAAAATTTATTTTACTATAAACGAAAATATGAAACTGCAATGAAACGCATCGAGATATTGCAGTCAAGAAATCGTGATTTAAACAAGCGGTTATTGAATTATAAAAAACAAGTTAAATTGCGGAAAAGTAAATTAAATATAACTACAGTTCCAAAAAATATTTTGCTTTGCAGAGAAATTAATAAACTACCTGAATTAAGTACAGATGCAAAGGAATTTGCGAAGATGATAATTGATCGGCGAAGACAATGGCCACAAGAACAAAAGAATATTGCCCAAAAAATATATTTCAAATCCCCAACATGTTACAATTACCTCAGGGATAGTTTAAATTTACACATGCCATCAAAATCATCATTGTTTCGTTGGGCGCCGATAAAAAATTTAAAACCGGGTCTGAATGATTGTATTTTGATTGGGCTAAGGGATGTAGTTAGTAGGATGACCGTGAACGAAAGGTTAGTAGTTCTGATGTTCGATGAGATGTCCATAAGGCCTGATTTAGAATATGATCGAGTTAATGATGAAATTGCTGGATTTTCGCATATTAATAATAGCAGAACAGCAACTATTGCAAAATACGTTACAGTTTTTTTGATTCGAGGTTTGCTGAAGCAATTTAAATATGTTGTCTCATATCACGCAAGTTCAAATAATATGGAAAGTACAAATTTAAAAGATATTTTGTTGGACAATATAAGAGTACTTCACGAAGTTGGCCTGACTGTAGTGGCGATAATTTGTGATCAGGGTCCAAATAACCGAAAATGCTTTACATTACTTAATGTTTGCAAAGAGCAGCCTTTCTTTTATGTTAATAAAAATAAAATATTTGCCTTATATGACGCCCCGCACTTAATCAAATCCGTAAGAAATACCTTAATAAGTGGCAACTTGAAAACTCCTGATGGAATTGCTTCATGGAAAGTATTAAGAGAATTGTTTGAAGTGGAAAAAATAAGAAATACAAAGTTGTGCCCGAAACTTACCAATCGACATATATATCCTAATTCATTCGAGAGAATGCGAGTAAAATTTGCTACACAAATATTTAGCCGTTCAGTGGCCGCTGGTGTAAGAACGATGTTTGACTTCGATAAATATTCAATAGAAATTAAACCCCTCGCTTCTTCAACCGCTAATTTTATTGAAAAGGTTGATAAACTATTCGATAATTTAAACAGTAAGGTACTCATTGATCCAAATCCTCAAAAATGTGGCCTAAAAGTTGAAAACCACGTCTATCAAAATCTTAACTCGATGTTAAGTTATTTTGCTAACGTTAAACCAACCAACAAAACTACTGTTTACTGTTTAAATGGCATTATCCAAACCATAAAAGGTATTTTATTATTATTAGAACATTTAAAGGAAACTTATGTCGGGGTGGATTTTATTTTAACATCTCGTTTAAATCAAGACCCAATCGAAAATTTTTTTGGACTTGTACGACATCGGGGTGGTAGCAATGCCAATCCATCTATTTTCGAGTTCAATCATACAGTGGCGAAAATCATTTCTATAAAGTTTTTGGAAAGCTCGTTTTTGACCAACTGCGAAATGGATATGGATGAAATGCTTTTACCAGAACTTCTGAAAGACTCCTCTATTCACTGTGAAGAAGATACTTTGAATAACACTTTCGATAACATATTTAAGCCTCTTAACATCCATGAAAACAAGGATACAGATATAGTTATTGTAGAAGCAGATATTGAGTTTGAAGAAGAGGATAATTTTGATGATGCGTCCATAAGATATTTTATTGGTTTTCTCGCATACAAGCTCTTAAAGAAAACTAAATGTGAAAACTGTAATAAAGTTTTAATTAAACAAGATGAACTTTTAGAAGCGAAGAGTGAACGTTTCTTGGTTTATAAAAATTTTACAAATAATAATAACTTTGGGTCACTTCACGCGCCTAGCGAATTTTTTTTTAAGATTTCAAAATTGCAAATTGGTATTTTCTCAAATATTTTTAAATCTCAACCTCATATGACAAACATTAAAAGTTACATACGAGAAGCCTGTATGACTCATGCGAATAAAGAAGAAGAGTTTAAAATGTGGTTTAATGAAAACAATCCATGTAATCATCATAATATAGAATTACTGGATTATTTATTACTGATCCTGCTCAGGAAGCATTCAAAATGGAGTACAAGGAGATTTAAAGGGGCTGACAAGCAACAAAAGTTTGGCGATGCCAGTGGAACAAATATGCAGGAATCTAGCCTCAGTAAACAACATCCCAAACTAAAAATATTAAATGCTTGATTCTTATAGTAAAGCTATAGTAAAGCTAAATGAATCATGAAATGAAATGAATTTTTTATAATACACAAATTTTTTAGCTATAATTAATGCATTTTTTGTGGTTTAGACTTTTCGAGTCTCGGGTATTAAATGCTTGCTGATAGGTTATATCATATAAAATGAATTTGCGAATCCCTAAAAGTTTATCTTATCTTTCAATATCGTAAGCGGTAACGTTTCTCAGTGAAAAAGGGATTATAAATATATGCCTATTTAAAAACATCCGTTCAATCTAACGTATGAAAGTTTTTTAATTGTGAACTATACGAGTATGATCTTGTCACATGTATCAAAGAGTATCGGCTGAAACTCGTAGCGCTCCAAGAAAATCGATGGCCTAAAAGTGGAGACCATGTGACCCAAGGCTATACGTTGCTACAAAGTGGAGATGACCTCGGAAATCTTGGGGTTGGATTCCTTATTGGGCCACAGGTAACAAAGGCTGTACTGGATTTTCAGGCAGAATCGAATGTGTAAGCTTCGCTTGCATATGAGATTAGCCAACCTGTCAATTGTCTGTATACATGCGCCCACTGATGTAAGCCAACCCCAGGAGAAAGACTCATTTTACAATAATCTGGATAATCTGATGGATTCTATACCGGAGCAGATGTCAAATTGGTGATTGGTGACTTTAATGCTAGAGCTGGCAGAAATTAGACCGACTTATGTAGCAATATAGGTCCGTACTCCCGACACGAAACTGCGACGGAAAATGGGGAAAGAATGATGCACTTTGCGATCGCTCATGATCTCAAAGTGGCAAGTACATTCTTTCCTCATAAAAACATCCATTTAGAAACATGGACACATCCACGTAAAACATCCCGAAGCCAAATTGACCATGTGTTGATTTCAAAAGACCGGGCTCGGGTTGTCCAAGACGTGAGAACGTATCGGTCGTCAACAAAATTCATAGGCAGTGACCATTTTATGGTTGCTGCAAAGCTACGATGAAAATTTTCGTACAAGTCAGTGAGGACAAGGAAATATACAACGCGATTCTCCTGTGAAGGTCTGATAAATGAAGAAACGCAACTAAAATATCAAGATCTTGTCTGCAATAGCATTTTGCGATCCAATTACCAATCTGATGTAGTGAACAGTGTCTGAGAAGTATTGAAAACCTCGGTTGTCGATGCTGCCCAGCACATTATCGTTATAGTGAAAACTACGCTTTAAATGATTGGTTTGATGAAAAGTGTCGTCTTGCTGTTGAGCAACGAAATATAGCCCACAATGAAGCGCAGACTTGGTTTGGATGGATTGGTTTGGATCAGGATGGAAACCTCTGTGTTAACGTCGAGGCGGTACACGATACATGGCTTGAACATTTTTCTGACTTACTTAATGTTCCACATGTATCACAAGCTGTATTTGAATATCCTCAAATACAGACCGCGGTGATGTTCATTGAGGATCCATCCTATAAAGAATTCACAATGGGCTTTCACAGAGCTCTTGATATTCGGAGGCCTAAGTTTCTGGAACTGCTTTTCGACCTTATTCGATTGGTATGGCGAAATGAAGTGATGCCTGACGAATGGAAAGTGGCCGCGTTATGTTCAATATTCAAGAAGGGTGATCGCCTGAAATGCGAGAATTATCGCGGTATAGCTCCCCTTTGCACAGCATACAAGTTACTGCCATACATTATCTTGGGAAGAATTACCCCTCTGGCAGAGGAAATTGTCGGTGACTACCAAGGAGGATTCCATCCAAATCGGTCAGTCACTGATCAAGTTTTTTCGCTACGGATGATTCATTCCAAGTACTACGAAACATCTCGCGATGTACACCAGTATTCAGAGATTTCAAGCAAGCCTATGGCTCGATCAACTGAGAGAGACTATGGTATGCGCTTGAATATTTATAGGAATACCGAAAAAATATGTACATCTGTGTAAAATGACAGTAACGCAGTCACAATGCTGTGTCAAAGTTGAGAACAGGCTATCGAGAACTTTTGCAATCACTACTGGTGTTCGACAAGGAGATGTTCCCGATATTTTTTAATGTCATGTTGGCATACATTCTTTGTAGAAGTGAAACACCTCAGGACAATATCTTATTTCGACAATCCAATCAACTTCTTCCATATGCAGATCATATCTGTGTGATTGGATTAAATGGTAACGGAGTGAAACAGATACTTGATCCACTGAAACAGTTTTCAGCGTCCGTTGGTCTTAAAATCAATGCATTCAAAACAAAATATATGATCTCTGGTTTTCGAGAGCAAGACGCAATTGATTTCAGTAGTGGTAACCAAACGTTTGAAGGAGTAATTATATTCAAGTATCTTGAATCTCTCATTACTCACGATAATAGTGTGGGATAATAGTGTGGGACGTTAATGGCACATACCGAGTTCGTTTCAACCACGAGATCAAGAATTGAATGCAAATTCCTGATATCGTGCATGAAATCAAAGGACAGTGAATACGCTGGCTTGGTCACGTTCTACGTGCGGATCCGAACCAAATGATACAGCGATCTTTGAAAGGAGAGCCGCCTTTAGGTAGGTGAAGAGGTCGTTGTCGGCGACGATGGCTCCACTGAGCAGAGAGCGATCTGGCATCTTCTGGTTGCTTGCAACAATATGAAGAGCTGGCTCGTGATTGAAACCGATGGAGTCAGAATGTTGACACGGTACAGGCCAATAATGGTCTGTAAAAAACTGTTTAAAAAAATACGAGTATGAACGTTTTTTGTTAGTATTTTTTTCGAAATCGATATCTGTACTCAATCTTTAATGAAAATGCACATTATATTGTACATGTTGCAACTCAAAAGCTTGATCGAGCCGGTAGCGCTAGAAGTAGAAAGCAACGTTTTATATGATACCTCGGACATTTGGTAAATGGTTGGTAAAGCTTTATATTTTTTATCTATACAAGGATAAATAAAAAAACAATTTAAGATTATAACAAAGAATCGAACGAGGGTGAAATTTTAATTTAAACTAAAGTTCTTGTTCCAGTGTGAAATAGTCTATCTTTTATTGCCAACTCCTTAGATACTATACCTGTGATCTAGTAGAAGAGTGATCTTTGAACTTATATTTCTAAATAAATCACTCTAATTTCCGCATACAATAATTTTACGCGAAAGGTTTTTAAAAGACATTTTCGCGCTATAGTTTCAGTTCTAATTTTATTTATTTATTGAATGGTTTTTTAGATTTTTGTTTTTATTTTTCATTTGCACATCTACATAAATATATGCATGTATGTGACATGCCTTAAATTTGGTGGGAGAAAGAGAATTTACTAAAGTAAATTTATTAAATTCTCGCTCTGAAGCATCTATAGAGTACTTTTAAATAAAAAAAAGAGAAAATGCATTTTTCGATTTTATTTTGTTATACTCATTTCGAAATGTATGATTCTAGTATTATAAGTTTCACTGTATAACATCATTTTGAAAGTGTATACTATTTTATGTTATTATGAGAAGTCTTTGTATATTTATAGTTCTTGATAAAATTGTTTTAATTGCCGTACTTCCGAATGGTATACGCATTTGTTAGACTTTGCGTGTTTTCATATAATTTCAAATAATTAAGAAGTTTTTCACAAATTTGGAAACAAAACTAAACTAAAAATATCAAGATGACAAAGAACACTGGACTGGCCTTAGTCCATCAACTTAGATATCACAACCAGGGCACCGAACTATTCAAAAAATTCCAATCTTATTAGCTATGTATCGGTGACATTAAATATTGAATTAATTTTATTGTTGGTTAAAACTGCTGAATTACTGGAGATTAATGCTAACAAGTATCATCTTCAAAGTTGTCGCCTTCGTTGGCATTCCTGGTGTCTGCGGTTTGATTCTCGATGGTGACCAAAAATCACGATTTTTTTTTAATACTTTCCGCGCCTTGTTTAATTTTATAATAAAAATTATCTCAACACGTTATATTGTAAAAATTATCAATTTTAATTTTTATATTTACGATCTACAATCAATCGCAGAAGATGTAATTTTTGAATATTTTGGTTTATGAACATATATAAATTTATGATTTCACCAACCAACCCTTATATGTAATATTGAAACAGAATTTTCATTCGAAATTATTACACATTGTAAACTCATAAATCGAACCCTTATTCGAGACGTACCATTTTAATTGTTGCAAATAAATTGTATATCCCAGTTCATCCATACTCGTACGAGCATTATTATATGTACAACATATATATGTAGCATATTTTATTAAATCGATTGTGGGTACTATATATAGTGTTTATATAAACCTTGGCTCTTATAAAGTCGTGTATTTATTTTTATTGATTTTTATTTTTTGTATTTCTTGTTTGTAAACAGAACAATATTAAAAATAAATGGCAAATAAAAATGGTAGATAACGTGACTAGAATTTATGTAGAACAAAACGAAAAACTATCAATTGGTAATTGTTTTTCATTGCGAATTGTAATGTATGAATTCGTTTTTATGTTGCAAAATTGAAATTAATTAATTAATTTTTTATGCTGCTTGTTCAAAAAGGGTGTCTAAACAATAAACCATCCAATTTTTGTGTACAATTTAGAATATGTTATATAAATTTATTGTTCTTTGTTCGTTTCAGGTATGTACCTAAGTTGGATACGTGATGTGTGTCCTTTGTTTTTCAAAAACATATAAAAAAGTGTCATTTGATATGTTAAAAAGTGCCGGTGTAAGATAAGTATTTTAATTAGTCTTTATATGGATAAAGGACAGTAAATAAACTCTCGTAATATACAACAATTAGGCTGTTGTTTTTTTTATTTAAAAACTAAAAAAAAATGTGAAAATTCTCATTGCCTTTTTTATGTAGCATTTTCTAAAAATAGTCTATATGTACATATATGTTATGTACTTATATATATATATATATATATATATATATATATTTGATATGTACTCGTGCCTACATATATAATATAAGAATATTTAATTTTCACATTTTTTTCTGAAATACCAACAAATACGGATACGGAAAATGAAAATACAACTCGTTTGGTTAATTAAATTTATTTTCGTACAAACCAAGGTAAAATATATATAAAAGATGAGTAAATTTAGGCAAAAGTATGAGCGTGTATGCAACTGTGTATTTTGATTACAAATATAGACACAATATGATACTATTTGATTGATTAATTCCAGCCCACACACTATTTATTTTAATGAAATCTCTATATCAGATATCATTGTGTCTATATCTTTACACATGATTGAATGTGTCTATTTAATAAAATTTCTAATTAGAATTAGAAAACAAGTTCAAGGAAATATAACTTTATATAACTTGGTATATGTATATACAGTCATGGACAAAAGTATTCGGAATGTTTAGGTTTTTAAACAAAATGTTTAAAAATAGTAATGCACTTATTAATATTCGATTACCTCAATATAGGTGGATGATCCAGTGTTCGAGTGCAGAACTCATTCGTCGATCCAACTTTCATCATAATACTTTAGGGTGACAGAGAAATGCAATGTGCACAGGTGATTAACGCAAATCGATCGTTTAGTCGTACGCGTAAGAAAAGACATTAAAAGCAAACTGCAACGGCTCCAAAACGATTGCACTATATAAAAATTCATCTTTTTATGAGGCTAATTTTTATATACATATTCTTAAACAAAATAAAAAACTGCGATATGTAAAATACTGAAATTTTTGTAATATGTGCATTATTTCATCAATTTCATTTGTTTATTTCGCAACATGATTTTGTGTTAGGGATTTGTTTTATTTGGGATATTGTTTTAGTCTTGTTTAATTGTCCTGACGTGAACCAGTCAATAAATAACTTATCAATACAGTAAATTTTTGGTGGAGCTACGTCAACAACAAATCTCTATATTTGTACTATACAAGAACGACGATTAAAATCACTGACATAACAGCATGTGAACAAACCATTAGATTGTTGGAGAAATATTTTATAAACTAATGAGAGTTCGTTTACGAATTATCCACATAATCATTAATCGTTGGTGTATTCCTTAAAAATAATCATGTAAAATCAATCGGCGATTTCGTTACTTTACATAATTTTTCTGTCGTAAATAAAACTAAATTTCCAATTCTTTTGGCCATGACTGTATACTTAAACTAGAGAAAGTATTACTTTAAAAGAGAAATGCTTTGTAAATAAAATAAATGTAATTTTTGAACTAATTTCAATTCTGATGATATAAAATTATTACAAGCAAATTGATTGAATTTCAAACTAATTCAAGTCAAAATGCCATTATTTAAGAACTCAAATTTGGGTGAGAGCGTTTAATTAATTTTGTTATAACTATAATTAAATGTTGTGAGTGTGTATTCTGTTAAATTGAATAAGGCGATATTCAAAATAACTGTCTGTTCGATACACCGTAACATCAAGTGGCTGAGAAATTTAGTGTGAAAATTACTGAGAAAATTATTTTGATTTGTTTTTAAAATTGTATGACCTGATTCCAATTCTACATTATCTAGACATGATTTTTAAACCATCATCGTAAGTTTTACAACTATTACACTAGCTGTTTGTTATTGATTGAGTTATTTTTGCAAAAATATCTGGATGGTGTTTAAGAAATTCCTTCATTTATGTAAACCTTGCTGGGTGTTCAATTTATTTTGAATGATAAGCTTTAACACCAAAATCTTAACTGTCTATATGAAATTTTCTTTCTTTGTATGATGTCAATATGTTTTCTAATTTAAGTAGTGTTACTCTTGATAATAGCAATCAGACTTTATATTCTACGTCCACTTCTAAAATTGAAATATTTTGCAAAATCGTATAAGCCGAAAGTGCTGTCAAACTCAACATCATGTAAGGATGTAAACATTGATTCTTGTTACATAACTGCAAAATGGTTTCTCACATTCGAGGAAAGAATCATTCGTAACATCATAAAGTGACGTTGATCAAGAGATAGCTGTAAGGGAGAGCGATCTCTTAATAGCGCCGAGGTCAATCTGGTATATGCTAATTGTTTACTGCGGTATAAATAGCTGGTTTGGTGTTAAACCGATAGAACCAGATTTTGGAAATGACGATACGGGTATAAAATTCCGGAAATGATGAAACTTTTAAAAATCAAATTTTAAAACTTCTTTCGATAAGATAGTAACTTACTTTTTTCTAAAATTGCGTCTCAAACTATCACAGAACTATTATAAAACCTGTTTGCTCGGCTAAGTATGCGATTTATTGATTAATGTCTCTTTCTTCGTGAACAAAGTATTATGGTTACGCACTGATCGGCTATAAGACCGAAGACTTGAACCCAATTATGTCATTCTGATAACACGTTTATTTACTTCGGATTTAACTTTAATTTTTTCATTTTACTTGTAGGCCTACAAATACTATTCAAAATTACATAAAAAGCTTACCACTGTAGGTTCGTTCTCCCATCGCGGAGAGCACATATATTCGTCGATAAATAAACGACACTTTTTTGATCTAAATTTTATTTGTTTTTATTCATTGTGTCTTTATTTATGACTAACAATATTTATTTATTATTTAAATTTTGTTATTAATTCAATTGACATTAATTTAGGTATTTTAAATTATATATCGACGGCACACACGGTAGCACATAGCTATTTTATTCAATTCGATCACCAAAGGAATGGCAGAGTATATTTTTATTAAATTATCTTTTTGGAGAAGGATAAAATACACGCAGCGATCGGGAAATACTAAAACCGATTATCGTGCAATGGACTTTAAATGTATGTTCGTTATACTTGTGAATAGATGTTGACACGTAATAATAAAATATCTATTCAAAAGTACTAATACTAACTGTACCATAAATGTTATCAAAACGATACAGCACTGTATTTTAAGTCTTCTTGTTACATCACGACGTCTTGTTCCTTGGTCTCGCTCATTTTTTCCGCTCAATTTTTTAAAATCCGGAGGTATTCGTGAAGGATTTTTCTCGACGGATTTAAGGGATTTGGGATATTCCTCTGAGGTTAATTGCCCGTTTGACGAGATAAATCCCGAGATATCAAATCACGCCGAGGCCACCAATGAACTGTGTAGCTTTATGTTTACTATATGTCATTACTTTATGTAATTTTGAATAGTATTGCTCGGAACGCCACAAATTCATAAATGTCAAAACTAAACACAAATAACAATAAAAGGTGTGTAGAATTTTTTTTATTTTTTGAGTAAATATTAAAGTATGTTTTGACCACTTCTTAGAATTAAGGTATTTTTTTATACAACATAGTGAGTCAACGTTTACCAGATGTGAATAAAATAACAAGAACCATAACCAAAAATAGTGTGATTCATTTCTACTACACCAACATCACCAACCAACATGTATACATTCTAACATTTAACCCGATTCCATTCTATTTTTAATTTTTAGTTTGACCGACAATCAATATAATATACGTATGTATATTTATAGAAATTCTGACTAATATTATATTTCATATAAGTTTTTATAGTTTTTTATTGAAATTTGATAAGCTTTCTAGCGTTACAATGAATTAAACATATATGTACACATATATGCCAAACTATCAAAACAAATTTTTTTTTTAACCATCTACGAGTATAGCATAACATGTATTATATAAAAAAAATTAACTTCTAGTCGAATAATTTTCTTCCATCACAAAAGCCAACCTCCACTACATCTACATGGAAGTGGAAATATATTTGGTTTGAAACAATTCTTAAACAATCAATTTCCAAACCATAAAATTAATAATTTTATTTTATATTCTTCTCGTAATTCCAATATACGAGTATATAATATATGGTATACGTTTGTAGTTTTTTTAGCTATTCTTTTCGTACGTATTCTGTTTTCCTATATTTTTCTCGATTTTCACTCTACATATTATATATTAAAACAGACATCGGAGAAGTATATAAAGCTATTATTGACATGAACTTAAATAATATAAAAACAAAAGTTTGGTAATTCTTGTGTTTTATATATCAAAACACATAAGTTTTGTTGTATTGTTGTTATTCATTTATATCGTAAAAACCACCCCATAAATGTTTATATACTTTTGGGGGTTCCATAATTAAATAATTCACACACAAAATTAATTAATAAATAATAATAGTTTAGTAGTGTTTACTTATTTTTTATATATATTTTCATATACATCTATTATTAACACTGGATAAATAATAATATCAACAACAAAAATAATAACAATAATATTTTATTACGAATATATTTATATATACAAAAATCTGTATTATTTAATTTTTTAATTTAGCTTTTAACAGTTAGTTTAGAGGGTGAAAAAAAAAAGTTTTATTTTGCGAAAGTTTCAAGTTGATTTTAATTTAACTTTTTGCTTCGGTTTTGTGTATATGTATTTGTATTATTTGAATGTATGTGCGGTATCGTACAAATATATAGGTCAAATATTTCGAAACTTTTTTGTTTTAATAGTAATTTGCTAAGTAACTAGGAAATTTTACAAGTGGATAACAAGAACATAAACTATAGAAATTTTCATTGTTCAATAAGTTTATAAAACTAAATTGTGCAAAATTAAGTTCCTAGAACTTCTTTAATCTGATTAAAAGTCTATATTCAATAGTTTAAAATTCAGCCAAGAAAAAAATACTTATCCCTGTTTTAGTTGCAGATTTTCCATAAGTGTCTTGAATACTCTGTCTTTTGAAAAAATTTGTGATTTTATAACGTGACTTAACGCATTTTGCCCGTTAGGGTTGAAACTTATTCCATATTAAGCTTACAAAAATTGTTAGTGTTTTCTAAATAATGGAATATTATAGCGAAACAAATGGAAGTCGGACGAAGGTAATCTTAACAAGCTCTTTCAAATTTTGGCGAGTCATAAAAGTTGAGTGTAGTCGGCATTGCCGCAATAAAAGATTCATTCCACACTACGATTTTTTTTAATTTGAGAATTGTTATATCCTTTGAACGAAGTGATATTGTAGAATGTAGTAAATTGCTTTAAATCCTTATCAAATCTCAATTATTTACGACTATTTCCTTGACCCAATAGTAGAACTAAAGTTTTTTATATAATTTTGAATACGGTATGAGAAAGGTGACAAATCTCTTTGTTTATTTTTAATGTCAAAAATAATAAATCCACACGGTCTGCCGAAATAGGTTCCTACAAAGTCTAATTTAGCTGTATATTGTATTCACATAATTTGTTTGGAAAATTATATACTTCCGGAATAACAATAAAATTGCCAACAATTTTTTTTTTGTTAAGAATAGAACTTTTCGGTAGTAATCTAGAAATGTACTACACAACATGGGGAACACAATAAAGCAATTAAATTGTAATTTATGTTAATTCAATTTAAATTGTTTTGACCAATAACAAAATTAAAATATAAATAAAAGTTTATTTTTCAGAGTTCTCTATACGAGAGTATAATATAGAAAATTAATAATTAATAAAAACAAAAAGGGTCAACAGTTTAGTTTAGACGTACAGCAAGTATTGGGTTGACATGGGTTTGACTTTTGATTTTTTTAATTTTTTTCCAATTCGTGCCTACAGAGTATATGGTAAAAATTTAGCGTGGAAGACTAAAGTTCTAAAAATATTATGAAACTAGAATTGATTGCGGTCATTATTTATGTACTTGGTGTATAATATGTCACTAATTAAGAGAAATGAGTTCGTGTGAAATTTAGTACACTTAAGTATATGCTTACATATGTAAGTAAGTATATTATATTTCTTAAACTATAAATTGTAAATTACATGGATTTACATATTTCATTAAACTCCTGCAGTAAACATTAATTAATTAATTAACTGTGCGACAGAAAAATATTTTCTATTTGGAAACTTGATATATTTGTTAGATAAAATTTAATTAAATGTGACATGAATTAGTTACCTTTGAAATGTTATTCTAAGTATATATACTTATGTACATTAAGAAAGTTTAAATAGGTGTTCGTTCACATTTCTTATCAAATAAATATTTTATTAGATAAATAATGGAATATTATAGCTTTGTTTATGTATATTTTATATGGTTATGATAAGTAAATATAATTTCCTGTCAAATATCTAAGATAATTTTGTTTTGAGAGCGAAGGCCATGGTGTGTTCAACGTGTACATAATTGTCAACAATTCCGCAACTAGACGAGGATAGGCAAAAAATATTTTATTTTATTATCAAAATCAATTTTGTTTTTCGTCAATTTTCACCTTTTATATATATTTACCATTTCCTTTTGGTTAATATAAATTACTTATATATCAAATTTTTATTTCAAATGTTTATTTATTTTTTATGAGATCCTCTACTCTAGGCTCAAACCTAATATTAATATTTTAACTCACTATATGACAAATGTATTCATCTCGCTGTAGATATCTTAAATATTTATTTTGGGTTTGAACATTAGCCTTCTGATCTTTATATCTATAAATAGAAACAGTTTTTTATTGTGATCTTGCATTTATATATACTTTATAGCAATAGATCAAAACATTATATTAAGATAAGCAAAGACATTGAAATTTATTCATTATGAGTCTAAGAATAATACGAGTACATAGAATGACGTGTTAATGTTCTTATATATTCAAAAATTGAATTAATGTGAAGTTTAAAAATCCGTGGAACATTAAAGTAAATTAAATTTGACTCGAACCTTAACACGAAATATATACAAACCTTATCACTGTTCTTTCATCATCGGGAAATATTTTGTGACAATTTTTGTTGCTTGTCGTGTTAAATTTTTTTTTCTCGTCAAGATTATATTTTTTCAAGAAGAAAAACTGTTTCCGTCGATTTAACGAGTGAATTGATTTTTTTGAGTAATAGAATATGATGGTTTATCATCTTGTCGTGTCTAGGATTTTTATCATCTCATAAGAAGATAAGATGGAAATTAATGTTTTTTTCTATATGAAAATTTATTTGTGTCGTGTTATACTACATGTATTATGTATATGATGGGTATTTTATTTCAATGGGAAATCCTGTAATTATATTAAGAGTCGTTTAAGTAAGTTTTAATAGGTGCTATATAAGTGTGCTTTTATTATTTCAAAGATACTGATGACTACGATATTTAACTACTTGTGGTTAATAAATGCAGTTACAAAATTTTGAAAACAAAGGGTTGCTCACTAAACTCAATGGGTCGTCGAAGTGTTCATCGGATGATGACCGATGAAAAACAATAATTTCGCTTTTCCATTCAGTTCATATCGATAGTAAGTTTTCGACCTAACAATGTTACAAGACATTTTTCCTTAAATTTATTTTTATTTCTCTACATAGTCTCCATCTAAAGATTTTACCCAGTTGTCCTCCCAAGTCTTAAACTCGTCCAAATACTACTCGGAGGCTTTGTCTGTTAAATAGTTGTTAACGAAAGTAATGGCCTGCTCATTTGAAAAAATGAATTTCCGTCCTTCGAGCGCAAATTAGAGAACTAAAGGAGTAAGTAAGTTTTCGCCATAGCAATCGTTGAAAAGTGAGACTGCGCTTTGTCTTGGCGTAGTACCTCCGATGTAGATTCCTCGTACACTCAGAGACAAACTTGGGTCAATAACAACAAAAAACTAGACATACTTAACCAAAAACTTAACCAAAAAACGTATTTTTCAACCAACCAAATGACTTATACCATAGACACATGTCTAGTTTCGTAACCATGATTATGAAACTATGTTTTTCGAAATGAGAATACATGACACACTACAGTTCCATTAATTTATCGAATTCTGTATTACTTTATTTGTTCGAAAACTTTTTACAATTTTTATAAAAAAAATAATATTTATAGTTATCGGTATTCACTAACTGTATAACTTTGCACCGTCATGACTAAAATGCCATGGGCTGAGAAAAATAGCTCATTCCGAAATCATGTTTAAACCAAGTTGCAAACCATAGTTAGCAGTGACACATTACAATTCTTGTATTTCATGAAACATGGTTAATTCGAAACTGTCGGTATGAAACCAGATATGTGACTATAGTATTAATCAAATAAATAACTTAATTAATATAATTTATAATTTCAAATAACCTAATTTTGGTTATTAAAATAAAAACCTTACTTATTTTAACTCAAACTACATGGTTACTTTTTAAATATTAAAAATTAATGTTAATAACCAAATAAAAAAGCAAATAAAATTAACCAAACAAAATTAATAAATTTCACTACCGACTTAGTTATTTACAACAAAGTTTCTTATTGGATTTATTCCTATATTTAGTCAATATTTGAGATAATTTTGGTTATTTAGATCACTTACTTGTTTAAATTTGAGAAAGTTTAAGTATATTTCATCAATAGGCTAAGGTAAATTCAACTTGAGCTTGGTAAAATTGTATATACTTGTGTATACACAAACATTGTATATGCTTTAAATTATTTATAATATATAAAATTTCATTTCTAATGAAATCTCGTTTTCAAGTTAAGGCTAGTACGCAAATCGATTTCGCGTGAAATTTCCATACGATTTTACCAAAGTGAACCCAGAAATGAAAAATTTTATTTATGTTTTCACTAAGTAGTACTCAGTTCATTAGCGCAAAAACTATAGTTATCTCAATGCACCAAAGATGACGCGCATAAACTCTACAAATTTGTTTCACGCGAAAATAATGGTTCGAACCATTTTTTGTCACGTGAAATTTAAACATTTGAACTGTTTGAACAGTCGAATTCTCCAAAAAAAATTCATTTCTATTTCACGTGAAAATAAATAAATTTTTGGAGACCGCGGTAAAATTTCATTTTACTTTGAACTGAGTATTAGCCTTTACCAAGTATTTTGTTCATGTGGTTTAACTTAATATTTTGTTAAAACAAATAAAGAGTTGCTGAAAACCCTACACTAATAGAGTTTTTAAATAAATTATAGAAGTTTTGTTATAGAAACATATTAAACATAAAAGCCAAGTGTATAATAAATAAAACACCAAATAATTTGAAAATATAATATATTTGGATAAAACTGAAAATCCTATAGGGGTCTCAAAAAATCTCATATCCATAAATCTTGTTTATAGTTTACATCGCTTCGTAATAATTTAAGTAATTAATATCCACAGAAGTACATATTATAAACTCCCCTACTTATATGTATATATATTTAATAACTTTATAGGTACAACATACTCTTTGTTCTTATCATTCTAATGTTTTCTATATGGAGTAATTTTAACGCTGATTCAGGCTGGATGAGCTTTCAAGAATATATTCGACAATTAAACAATTTATTTGCAGATGTTTCTTGATTTCATGACATTTTGACGATGGATGTAAAACAATCAAATCTGCTTTGAAACAACAATTTATATTTTTTTCCTATTTTTGTATTTTATAGTATAACATTTAGACCAAGTATACATCACTTGTGATCGTATAATGATATTTTTGTGTCTTTCTTGCCATCCCTCCCTGAAGGAGTATCATTTTATTTGTATTTTGTCTAGATCTCTGGATCTGCGCTTAATATCCCCTCATTTATTTTCAAGAATGGTTCAATCTATAAGTGTGGAATTTTAATATTTGGATACTGTTTTATAAAAATTTGGGAGCGGAATATAATTCCATTGGAACTGATATTGTTATACACGCAAATACAGGACTAATATATATGAGCATAATAGTTCAACTTTCGATGCATATTTTCCGATCTGTATATGGATTATTTTGCCTAACAATATTAATTTTCCTTTGTGATAAAATTGTGTATTTATTCAATATCCAAAAATATGTACAAATTTAATTTAGAAAAATTAATTTAATAGTAACAAGCTCCAATTCGTTTAATAATATTTTTTTTGTTCCGAGTAACATATTTTTAATCTTTGAGAGCAAAAAAGAATTCAATCAAAAAAAATTTATATTTATAAATCCAAATAAAAATTGGAAAATGAAAATTTGTTGATGCATGTAATAGAAAATTTTATGTTTCGCTCTTTTCATATCATACACATTATACGTTCACAGAAGAAATAAAAATATACGAGTATGTAGGTAATTTAATTATCGAATATGTTTATGTAATAAAAAAAATGGAAATATCTACCTTTTATACGTGAATGGTATAGAGCTACGGCTTCATGCCGAAAAAAAATTATTCTACCGATTAATTTAATATTCGCAACTTAAATTATTTTTATATATTACAATTTTTTGCAAAATATGTATGTACACGCTTGAGTGATTATAGTCGAACGATGGATAAAATAAAGATTAAGAAAAAGAATAAAAATTTAAGAATTATATCGATAAAATTATTCGTATAGTTATGAAAGTTTATGAAAATATTTTATACACACACGTCACATATTGAAGGACAAATATATATATTTTATTTAATAATTCAGCACGATATTACAAATTTTATTGCATTCTAGTTTTGAATACGATCCGGTGTTTTCACAATATTCGTAACGTTAATAATCAGCTAATAAGTATGCTAAGCCTTAATAGAATTTTCAAATTCATATATGGCCCTACTCGTACGTAAAGTATTATAAACATTGATGCGGTTTTGTTTGATTGTTTTATAAAATGTGTTTTTTTTATAGTGATTTTATTTTATTTAAATATTTAAGCCGAAATTCTTTGTTCTATTTACGGATATTATGTATATATGGTATTAGAACATTATTTGTACCACAATTGATTTGTTTAAAAACAAAAGTTAAATATTTATATAAATGGAATGCTGCATTTTTATTGTTCTGTGTGTGGCTTTTTATGTTTAAAAATTAATTTACTTAAATAATAACAATATACATATCTAATATGTTTGCCAGCCGTGCTCTGTGAAATTTTATTCCATATAGACAAATTCTAAATAAACCTAGTAAATTGTTAATCTAACAACATAGTTTTATGTGTTGAAGATAACAAATTCATTTTGAATAATTTAGGTTTATTTAGGTTTAAAATCGGTTCTAGCATATTATTTTCAAAGTGTAAAAACTTTTCATACATTTATACTCATAAAATGTATGGGAATTTAGCTACAAGGTGACGATTGTAATTACATAATTGATTGATTTTAAAATTGAGTAACTCTCTGACATTAAGACTTTTAAGACTATTATAAGTTAAACTTTTGGATAGACCTTTTCTTATTAAACTCAGTTTTTATAGTACAACTCGTTGTGTTAACTCTCATTATACATATATCATAACAAAAGATACCAAATTATCACTACTTAACAAACAGGTAAGACTATACATGAACAATACAAAATAAAACTCCGTATATACATATAGACTTTAAAAATTTAAGAACGAAATAGCACACGTGAGTGTATGTCAGGATCAAGCGATTAGCCTCTGTAAAAATTTTACTTCCAGCAATGTTATTTAAAATAAGCAATAATGAAATATTTTTCGGTTCGACTAATAGTATAGAGTATTAGTACTTATAGGTAACAGATAGAGATTGTATGCAAGAAACATTTTTAACCATCCAATCATGGTCGGTTATATTGATATGACCACATCTAAATGGCCTCCTATACGAGTACAGAACTTATAAACCGAGCATCTTCCATATCAGTAGTTTGAGTTAACATGGAGCAATTCAACGTGAAGATGGTTTACGGGTTAGTTAATATAAAGTGATGAACACAGTAAAAAATAAATTGAATTTTCAATAGAAATTTTGGTGACTTTGTAGCGTAAATTTAAAAATTTTCTATATTAAAGCAAGATAATAGTATTTTTACACACATTCTTATGTAAAATCTATTATTTTTGTATTATTCAACAGGACATTAAAATTGGAAGATATTTATAGTAAAATTACATACCTATTCTATTATTATTCCGATTTTTTTTTAAATTTGAGAGAAATGAATGTTACCAAAAAATATTTCATGAAAATTGTGTGAATTCCGTAAGTTTACAAATCAAAACCACAAATAATTGATTTTATTCGTCGCGATAAACTTTGCTAGTCTATTACAACGTTATTATATATAAAGTATTATTATCAAAGCCATCGTATGATTTGTCGGATATCTCAAGGGCCTAGAATAATAATCGTGGTCGGAGAGAAATGTCTGAATCACCGTTTTGTAGGTTTGGCTGGGCATTTTGGAAGCTCTATGCCTACCATATGCACATTAGTATTTTCATTTGTTTTGATTTATTAAAATTACGCAATAGTTTAGGTAACATTGAACGTTTTGTTATGTACAAATTTTAGAAGTTTATAATATTACAGGGGTTTAATGGTAAATTACATTCTTTTAACCATAAATCTGCAAACTTCCTGCAAAATTATAAGTTTTGTTATTTAAATATTACATGATTTTGCTAGCAAATTTAAGACTTATAGTATTTAATTTTAATAATTATTTTTTATTTGTATGTGAAAGTAATTTTACGTGATAAAGCTTGGCAATTTTGCCCACAAGTAAATTCACGTAATATTCAACCGAAATTTTTTACTGTGAATCATAAAGTTACATAATTGATTGATTTTAAAATTGAGGAACTCTCTGACATTAAGACTGTAAAGATTAATATAAGTAACACTTTTGGGTAAACCTTCTGTTACCTAAACTAAGTTATAATAAAATTGATCGTAGTGTTAACTCGTTACTTTAAAAATAAGACTTAAAAAATTTAAGATCGAAATAACATATGTGAGTGTACGTTGAAATCGAGGGATTAGCTTCTGCAGTAAAAATGTTACTCCGCAGCAATTTTATTTTATTTAAATTAAGCAATAATATAAATCGATTCGGTTATTGGCTACGGTTATGTAGAGGTTTCGTTTAAACTCCAGTTTGACCCACTTATTTCAAATCAAATTCTATTTCTTAACTAACTTAATTGGAAATTAAGGGAGATTCAGGGTAGTAAGGTAAATAATATAGAATTTATAGGTATGTATCATGATTTATACGTATCATAGTGTATACGAACTTATTAGGAACATATAGGGATAGTATGCAAGAACGATTTTTAAATTTTTAATCAGCCAATCACGATCTGTTATATAAACACATCTATATGGTCTCCTTACAGTACAGAACATTCATGTCAGTATCTTTAGTCCATGCAATGCAACGTGCATTGGGTATAGCCGTACACCCTCGAGTTACTTTGAATTATTAATTTTCCGCTTACAAAATGTTTAATACCAATGGTTTGGTGTCTTATAGTTTGAGAATTTAATTAAGTAATCCAAAAATAGAGAAACAACAAATCACCAAATTGTGATCACCCCCATATAAAAACTATCGACAAATAACAACACCTACTCGTACTGTAACTTTAAAATTTGCAAACTTTTTTAATTTTATCCGTATTTTTGGAACAAAATCAATAGATATTTAGTATAGTTATTTTAATTTTGTGTACAAAAAGTCGTTTGTTATATAAAAGAAATTCAAAATACAACAAATTTACCGAAAACAAAAAAAAACTAACAATATACTTCGTATGTGTTTATATACAAACAAAATCTCTAAACATGACCAAAAAACCAAACAAAAATGTAATATTTTCTTGTTACCCAAAACTCGATTATCTTTTAATGAAATCTCCGCACTAATTACAAGACTATTCTGTATACTTATATACGTATATATATGTATATGTGGAAAATTCAACAAAATTAAATTAAAAAGATGGGCTATGCCCTTTTTCACGTCTTTTCTGTTCTTCTGTCTGTTGTTATATGTATATCTGTATCTAATGACTACAGTTTAACATTAATTATTACGATATTATAGCTCATTTATATATTGTGTGTGCGGTACATTGATCTATATTCATTGTGTAAAATGTATAATATGGTTGGATTATCTTTCTGAATATTTAGGTTACATAACCATATTATTTTGACATAAATTTAACCGCATGACATTGAAAATTTTAACATCCCTTACAACCAATTTTCTGTTTAAATTATTCAGTATAACCAATGTAAATTTTAGATTTATTTTCGCATATAATCCTTGATTGAGTTCGAACTGTATAGGATTATAAAAGTGGGATTACAATACACCTTTTCATTATTTTACAAGAATATAAACTAATGAATTTTAAAGTGGCCGGGTCTATCGGTTTATTTCAAACATTGCAATTGAAATATGTTTAAAATGTTTTCTTCGATTTAAGAAGTAATTGCAAAATAATATTTTGCAGATCTTTAAAACCACTATTAAATATATTTTTGCTATACCTATTGTACACATATTGTATAATTATTACTATTACATAGTAAAGGTGAAAACTTAAGTTCGTTTATTTAGTTAGTGCTTAAAAAACCTTTGTTAATATGAGAGTGAAGTATTTCCTAAACATTTCTAGCCCAACAAACGCAAAGAACAATTTTTTTTAATGTGTATGTAAATTCGTAATACCGCCTTAATTAAAAAAATCTATATTTCATGATTTATTTTTCAGCAATTAATGAGTTAGTGATTAACTGCACTTTAGCACAATTCCGTAGCTCCATCACCAGGTAAACTAATGGTAGCTTCTAATTAACTAATTTTTTATCAAAAACATATAAGAGTTGTATGTTAATTCTGATTAAATAGTAAAAAGACATTCTTAATATGGATAAGCTACATATGTAACGATTTTCGTTCAGGTTTTCCGGTATATGGAAAAACCAGAGCCAAATACTAAGACCAATTTTGAATTGTTTGGAGCCTAAACTATCAGGAAATCACCGTTATTTAAAAAGTTAGAGGGAATCTTTGCGAGAAGCAGCTTGTTACGCATTGCCGTATTTGATTCTATTTTGATAGTGTGGTAGCTTTTTGCTGGTTTGCTTTGATTACTAATTTAGTTAATAGGTTATTTTAAACCAATAGGCGTATCCAGCATGTTGAGACCTCACTAAGAAAGTAGATATCTCACATCTCAATGTATTGGATGCAAAATATCTTATTAAAAAAAATGTAGAAATCTCCCTATTTAGTGAGATAAGAAATTTATATCTACATTTTGTAGATATTTTATGGTTGGAGTCTGGTATTTTTTGACAACTATATTGGTGAAGTACAGAAGAAACACTGCATCAATTTAAATATAAAGAACGAAAATCAATCGTAAATTCGCAATGAACACAAATAAATGCAAAAATGTAATAGAATAATATGTGTTTTATATAACAGATCTGACTCAAAGCTTAGTTAAGACCTAAACCCAAAATAAAATATACATTTTACATCCAGCAAACTAGATGATAATCTACAATTGAGACTATTCTACATTCAATTAGTTTTGATCCTTTTTAATTTTCTTTAGAAAATATTCAAGATATTTTAGTTTTGAGCACTAGGCTTAAACTTATGAAAGATTTATCGATTAATCCGTATAAATTGTAATAATATGTATTTTTAACACATACAAATAAAAATAATTTTTGTGTAGGAAAAACTTCATATATTTAAGCAAACGGATGAAGTTTTTCCTAAAATGTCCTAAAAAAAACTAACGTTTAGGAAATAATTTTGGTGAATTTTAACATGGAGTTGTTTAGCGCGCGCTGTGTGGCATAGTGCTCCTTTCTGTTGAAACCACATATTAGCAAGATTACAAAAAATTGAGGTACAAAAAATTTCTAATCATGTCCCTATACCGTTCGCTCTTGACAGTGACATTCTAAACATCATCGTTTTTGAAGATAGACCAATGGATCCGCGAGCCCATAAAGGGGACCAAACAGTAATTTTCTGTGAATGTAATGGTGTTTCACAAAATGTTGTGAATTATCCTCACTCCAAATTCGACAATTCTGCTTCATCGGAGAACAAAATTTTGAATGGAAGTTCAACATCAATATCAATTTGTGTTTCAGTCCATTCGCCGAATGAAATGTCAAAACAAACTTTATTTTAAGTAGGTCCAAGAAATTCAATTATTTTAAGCTGGGGCTATTTTCCTTCGAAAGGTGCCTATTGAGTTCGTACTCTTTAACAAACATTGTATTCCAAATATGGCTCATCTCTCAGTTTTCAGCAAATATTTAATATCATTTGAAGGTTTTAATAGTTGACTAATACGTTTCGTATATATTTTTACACATATTTTCACTGAAAATGATTACTGACAAATGATCCAGTAGTCGAAGCTGTGCCAACCGAAGCAAAAAGCACCGGACCGAACTTTGACTATATCGTAGACACCAAATTATACCTTTACCATCCCATTCGTTAAATCTAGAGCAATTTCTTAAATATAGAAAATCACTGTTCTTCACAGTTGATCATGATTCTTTCCATGATTTTGTATAGTTCTAACATATAATATAGAAAAAATTGATCATGGCCTAAAAATCGTGTCTTCAAAAAATATATTATTTTATGGCTATAAATGGTATTTAAGTGTTATTATAACATTTTTGGTATAATATTTGATCATTTTTAATTAAGGAAAATAATATCTTTATTTTTAAATCGGTACTCTGTAACATACCGATTTACGAGAATGATTTGCACAATCTCAATGATTTCCACATAAAGCTCTATTCCAACCAATATAATACTCATATCGATAATAAGTCCCTCTTATGTGTTCCGTAGTCCATTGGATGATCAATACGAAAGAAATAGTCATTCTGGTGTTTTATAAAACAGATCATCTCATTTGAAATATTTTAAAAAAATGATTAATTTTCACACCTTTTATTTTTCATTATTTGTCAATATGTTAACACAAAAAAGTATTGGCCGCATAATGTCCCCTATAAGTATATATGTAGAGAAATATTTTATTAATTATCATCACACGCGACATTGACCGCATTTTCTTGTCTATTTATTTTCATAATTAACAGAAACAAATAACTTTACTTACACATAAATCTCTTTTCCCTTAATATTGAATATTTTCTTGGTTATGTTTTGTACTCGTATATACTATATACTAAATCTAATCCAATTTATTTTGTTTATCCAACAATTTAATATAAAAACATTTTGCTGCAGATAAGTTAACTTCGTAAAACAAAATAACTATGTATAAAGATATGCCAACACAAATAATAATGTTGATAAATTTTTTTTCTTCATAATTTTTGCTAAAATCATAATAAGACAACATGGATAAGTTGGAACGAGTGCTTTTCTCCGTATAGACGAGTATTATGATGATATGACTAAACCAGTTTTCTTTTAATGAATTGACATGAAACATAAACAAAAAAAATGAAAAGTTTTATTTTATATACGAAAAGGATGTTAAGATGTGTATTGCTTCCTGATATAAAAATAAAATTCTAAATTAATTTTCCTTTTTTTTAATGAATAGCTACTACCTTATACTTCTTATCGCATCAACATACATAACTAATTTTAGTGTTGCCACATACAGTATACCTCCATCCTTATACATTCACACACACACACATATTATAAAAATCATAATAAATATTATGATATATGTGAAAGATTATTTTAATGATAGATGATAAATTAGTTCTATGCTAATGTTGTATGTTGCCAACAAGTTCGTATTTGTTTGTTGTTTTTAAATTAACATTATAACTATAAGATTAAACTAAGTTTAATAGAAAAAGTTTAAAAAAACTATCGATCGTTTCTAGATTTTATTATGGTATACTCAATTTATTTATTTCGAGTTTTTTTAAAATTAATTAATTAATGTCTTTTTAATTAGAAGTAGTGCATTTAAAGTGTTTCAATTTATATTGGATTTTTGATATATCTATACTCGTATGAATGTTTTTATTTATGTACAGAAATTTTGATAAATACATTATATTTATTTAGTGGATTTCAGATATAAAATACAGAGAGAAATCTCATATATAGAATTTTCTGTTTCTAATTTAACCTCTTTTGATTTTATTAATAGATTTTTATAAAAACTGCTTCTTTAGAATTTTGTATTTCTACTTGTATACAAAACTACTGTATATGAACTGTTCTTCTACATTAAAAAAAATATGTCCATCAATGATGCTTGGCATATACATAAGCTTCAGTTCTAATAAATCCATTCCGTTCCGCGCTATCGTCAATATACTAGAGATTAGTTCCAATGAATGGAATTAGATAAAAGAATAATATAACACGGATAGATTTTTTTTTTTAAATTTTAATCTTTACTCAAATCATTTTATGAAAAAATTATTTTATGTTATAAGATGTAAAATGAAAAATAACAATTTTACGAAACCATTAAAAGAGACTTAAACGTATAGTATTCGGTACTTTATTTGTATTGAAATAATTATTAATATAAATTATTTACAAAATACTTTTTGTATACAGATGTTTGTTATATCTGAACCTAACACGGAAAGAGTTGTATCGTTAGATTAATTTATTGTTTTGGTTGCCTTCTACACACAAGAACCATTGAAGAAACTGATTATCTCCATTACCATATTTATTTACCATATATGTATGTTAAATTCACTTTCAAAGGTGTTTGAACACTGAAAGTTTAAAATGTTCTGAAATTTTGTCCTGCCTTAGAATTTTCTTACCAATTATAACAAAAATTATTTTTGGGTGATATTGCTTGAACTTTCAGCCATTACTTTTGCCGTGTTACCTCACTTTTATTTTGACTGATGTTTTTGAACTGAATTGTATGTCATGAGATGAGTGAGCATTTCAACATTCAGATAGTCTGGGTCCCCAGCCACTCTGACATTATGTAGAACTGCAGGGCGGGCGAACTAGCGAGGCATTGCACAACTCTCCAACTGCTGCCGCCATTAAGGTACTTAAAACTACTTAAAGAGGAGGCAGTAGCCTCAGCAAATGAATCGTGGACCAACACCCTCTCATGTAGTGTAGCAAGGCAAGTCTGGCCAAAGCTGGACTTGAAACGCTCAAACACAATGTTCTCCTTTCGAAGATGTAAACTAAAACTATCGTGGAGATACTTATAGGACACTGCCTACTTAGAGAACATGCAAGGAAGCTTGGTCTAGAAGCAAATAAACTTTGCAGAAGCTGTTTTGGATGAGGAAGAGGAAGTGACGGTAGTCCACCTCGTATGCTCATGCCCGTGCATACATAAGACGTGACTATTTGGGTAAAATCTTAATAGACTACTCCTCTGATCTCGAAAACTGTAAGGTGCGAGACTTATCATGCTACATAAGTAACTCAAAGTGGTTCTCATAAGGATAATAGGGAAGCAAGATCCTTTGGTTTTACAATGGACCGTCGCGTAGCAGCTACTCCACCTAACCTAAGCTTCAACTGGGTTATTCATTTTCCCTGGTTAGTTCTAATCCAAAGATCTTCTTGTTATATCATTAGGTATTTTTCTCAGCGTGTGCCCAATCATTATCATTAGGGCTTTATAATTTCAAAATTTGGTATTTTATTGGGCAGAAGCAACATAGTACATGTCCTTAAGACAGTGTTTTAGAAACATCTGCAACTTGTTGAGTTTTGCAGTATGCTTCCAAATTTCGCAACCATACAACACCACTGAACGGGTTGAATGATGAATTCTGCTCTTGGTTATTTATATCTTCATCTGTTTCTATCCCATTTCAGTAATGTCCAAATCAAAGTATGTAATAAATTCACTAACATTTTTGGCTGATGTATAACGGTGTGTTTAATCTAATTCTCTTATTTTTAATCTTATAGTCTTCTGAAGCCAACACAAAATATTTATTCTTTTGCCTATTTTCAAAATTTTCTGACGTAGATGATATTTTTTAGATGACATTGTGATGTGATATGATATATGAAATTTACAACGCAGAGAAACTGTATCGTTGACATCATATAACATACATGTAATTTAGTATGTCTATGCTAAAAACTTATACATTCCTCCTTTGATGCAGGAATGTAACTGAATAACTTGAGAAAATGTCATTTCTTATACTGAATTAGATAATCACTGAATAACTTAAATAATATATCAACTAGCTAATTGATTTGATGATCGATTCAACTATATAGATGCTACGTTAGTCATCGGGCATACAAATCATTTGTGTGTAAAAGCATTTATTGAGCTAACCTCCTGCAATATGCATTAATATGTATAAATGGTTCGTATAAAGTCTCGGTTAAAACGCGGTTATGATCACCTTTAAGCCAGATTTATTAGACCGAACTGGTATTATACAACGTACAAGCTCGCTTTTTTCGTATAATTTTCATTACCTTGGTAATTCCCGGTTATATTATGACCTTCATGGCCTGTAAGTTGTTAGTTGGGATAAGTACATAGTTTTTTTATTCAGTCTATACACTTTTGTCGCCAAGAAGTTTAATTTCGTTCCAATTGCCTTAAACATGATTAGAGTTGACTCTTTAGATTTACTTTACCCAGTTGAATTTATCTGACGAGACTATTACTTCTATCATTAATAAAATGATTTTAGTATTTTTTATATTTTAAAGAAGAAATGCACAGATGGAAACATAACAGAACCAAAAGTGTAAAAGAAAATGTTGGTATATTATGTACAATAACTTCTACCGGTTTTCCCACCGATAATAACATTTTAATTACTCCACAGGGGATATACATTGGTGCTCAAATAAGTTCTTTTCTCCCCTCCTTGTAGGTGTAGTGGAGACCTTTTAAACAGGACCCCTATTTTTTCGTTCGTTTTCTACGGCCGAATCGTGAAAATGGGAAAAATGGTATAAATTATTTATTATAATAATTTTAGTATGGAATCGTATATTTATTCTCAGTATAGGAGAAATCGAATAAAAATTGTATTTCGCATATACATACAAGTATGAAATTGATTACCAATACCACAAGATACTAAAGTTATCAATATACAAGAAACTTAGCTAAAATTTATACTTGACAAAATCCAACGATTAAATAAGGTGACAGCGAAGAACAGTAATTGTTAATTAACGAATATGTTTTGTATTGAGATTTTTAAAATAGATTAGCTGTAATTTTTAATTCAAATATTATAAATCCGACAATTTCGTTAACATCAAAATACTATTATAATTTATAATCAAATCGACATTCTAGACATAATAATTCTGATATAGGTGTGATAGATTATCTCGTAATGGCTATTATTTTAACCAGTCTATATACAACACTAATGGTTGGTATGTTTATTTTCATTGGTTGATCGATGTATTGTTACAGCCATCTGTTATATTTTTATATTTTGTCAATGCATGCATACACATTTGTAGTTAAATGAAAACTTTTATTAAGCATTTCATATTGTTATTATATGTTATAGTTTCCTATTCCCAAGTGAGATTAAATAAATTATAACGAACCAAAATGATTGTAGAAACTTTGAAAAAAATTAATTTATTTTGATGTGGCTTTTCAATTTATCCTAAATTTAGAATAAAAATCGTTTAAATATTTCAATATTAGTATTAAGGTGAATATAATATATGACATTCTGTGTGGTAAAATACATTACACCAAATTCTAATATTATGTTAAGAATGAAAATTGAAACAACACTATAGGGGGTTTTAAACATATATTATATATCGATTATGCATCTCCTTATATTATATAACTGTAATGCCATATACTTTTCAGAAACAGACTTTCACATCATACTCAAAGATTATATGTATTATATCGATTGAATTTCGACAAAACTATATTCTGTTCCAGTCCAGGAATAAAACAAACACTATATACTTACGAGATGCAAGTAGTATTGTATGTACAAATAAGCATTATGTAACAATAAATATTTTTTCCTATATAAACGTTCCGCATATTTGTCTGAGTATTGGAAATTAACAAAAACCCCATATACTTACATATAAAAATTATTCGGTTTATTCGATTTTATTACAACATCCACACATCTCGAGAGTATTAAAGATTTTCTGTTGCTATTTATAATCGATAAATGAAAGCATATCGATTGTTGGTTATAGGTAAAAGCAATATATTCATCAAGCAATTTTATTTTCTTATTGTTTTAAATAGTACATATATTTGTTATTTCTTATTTATATACAAAACATTTTTTTGTTTTACATTTTTTTGTTAAAAGAAAAGCATAACGATAATGACGGAAAAGAAGAAACGAAAAATTAATTAAAAATAATACAAAAATTGATTTGAAGGATGTTTAAATTACTAGAGAAATAACAAATATTTAACTATCGTCGTAGATGAATATGTATAATAATATCTTGATGGTAATATACATATACTTATTAATATAGAAACAACAAAAGAACTTAATAAATAATTTAAAATTACTTTTATTGTTTGTTCTGAAGAAAATAATGAGAATTTATTTTGTCTTTAAGAAAATATTTTAAGGAATTAATAAAACTTTTTTGTATACATCTTTTTTGAATAAACAAATATTGAATTAGTTTGTTATTTTTAATTTAAAAGTTATTTTTCAAATTAGTAAAGTCTAATAAAGTGAACTCCATTATTAAATCGTGACTTTTAATCGATTATTCGAAGTGCCAAAATTATTGGTATAATCATTTAATTTCAATTACTTAATGATACTAAAAAATGTATCAATCGATTTTCTTCGAGTATCAAATAAGATCTTACAACCAAATATTCAAATTGAGGTACTAGCTTTGTTAATATACTCGTATTTAATAAACCGCTGTGTTTTAAACCCGATACACAGACCCGATTGTTTCAAAATTGTCAAACAATTATACCAACCTTAAAGTATGAACAAAATATGTTCTACTTGTTTGAATCGCCGAAAGTAAATCAACTACAGTTGTCCAAATAATTTGCTACTATCAACCAATTCGTCGAACTTGTTAATCGATATACCAAGGTAAAGAGTTTTTTTTCGAGTTACAGAAGTATAATATGATTTTCACCATGTGGCCGTGGCTGGTGTGTACAAGGCGCAATCTGGAACACCAATTTTCACGAATGTTGATTTCCAAGTTTTAAATTATCTCTGGTTAATCGACGTAGACAAGTGACTTTACATAACCCCAAACAAAATAATTCTGTTAAATCACACGATTTTGGTGGGGAATTAATTTGAACACTAAGCGAAATTATTCTTTCATTCAAAGTTTATTTGAGTAAATCAATGTAGCGCGCGCTTTTGGGCATGTGTCTCTTTCCTGAGGGAACCACATGTCAGCAAGATTAATGCCAGCTAACCAGGTACAAAAGAATTTGTAATCATTTCAGAATTTTCAGAATTTTGTATTGTTTTAATTTAAATCAGGGAAGAGCAAAGCAGATAGGTGTCGCACATTGCTAATCTACCAGATTGGTAGATTAGCAATGTGATTGTCTCGTGACTGTCTGCTTACGTTGTCCGGGAGTCTTGGAGGTGTGATTGTCTTTGTGTTGCGGACTGGAGGTAAAATTAACTTAAATTGGTGGTAAAATTAGTTTAATAAATTAATTCTTACAGATCTGAGCTGTAGATTAGTAAAATTATTTTAGAGTTGTATATTGCTTTGATTTTGGTCAAGAGAATACGGATTGGATATAGACTTGAAATAATAAAATTTATTTATTAAATAGTTCTTACAGATTCCTGAGAATATTAATACATTTTTTTCAGAGTTTTGTATTTTTGTTTTAATTTTAATAAAAATCAGATGAGCAACTTGGTGTTGCAGATTGGAGATTGCAATGTGATTGTCTTGATGTTGCGGACTGGAGACTGAGAATTTGGTTGTGGGCTTAAATTAATGATAAAATTAATTTATTAAATTAATTCTTACTGATACCTGAGCCATAAATTAATAAAATTATTTTAGAAATTTATATTGCTTTAATTTTAATCAAAAGTAAGAGAGCAGATATGTGTTGCGGACTAAAGACTACGGATGAGCTATACAATTAAAATAATAAAATGTATTTATTTGTTTTAATTTTAATAAAAAACAGGCGAGCAGATTGGTGTTGCAGATTGCTGATAGACGATAGTAAATTAGAAATGTGATTGTCTTGCCCCTCGCGTTAGATGGTGGTGGATCTGAAATATAGGGATGCAACTTTATATGCAGCATATGATGAGAAGAGCCCAAGATAATTAACCTAAATACTCCAGTTTCAACTGTGGAGGTAACACAAATACATATGATGGAATTAGAAATGACCTTCCTATCCTAATAAAAATAATAATCAATGTTAATGTGAAAATGATATAGATCTTACTAACAAATTATATTATTTTACTAATTATGTAACAGGAAAATGGTTCTGCTGAAGATTGTCGCCGTAGTCTATTTTGATTCTCTGATGAGCATGTTACAGACTTATGGTAACATTTTCGTAATGGATGTTTTAAACTATCGTACCATATTAATTAAATTGTTTCAGATACCTGAGCCATAAGTTAAAAAAATTTCTTTCTGAGTTCTGTACTTATGTTTTTATTCGGTTAGTTGTGCGGATTATTTATTAAGTTACAGATTCCTGAGCGACTAACTAATAAATTTATTTTAGGATTTTAATTTAGTTTAAATTTTATTCAAAATACAGCAGAGCAGATAGGGGTTGCGGACTGGAGAATGCTGATTGGCGATTGCAGACTAGTAGATTAGAATTGTGATTGTCTTGTGATAGTAGTAGTTTAGTACCGACTGTCATGGTGTCTGTAACCGGATCGCTCTTTCCTAACTAGCATACCTTCCTATCCTTACCTATCGTTTTATGTAAACGGCTGTAGGAATAGGCCCGGCGTTATCCGGGAATCTTGCCTAGCGCTTGGTCCTACAGTCTTATCAATCAATCAATATATACCTATACCGCTCACCATTGACAGTAACATTTTGGCATCTTTACGTATCCATTGATCCTCTGATGTAAGTGTATCCATATTGAAATATCAAACCAAAAAACAACGATCAGCTGTTATATAGGGTGTCAAATAAAAGAGTGTTGCCAACTCAAAGTTGTAAACCTCTAAAAAATTATCCAATCATTATAGAATCACAAGCCTAGTTCGAGGTTAGTCTATATTCCCAAGGTGCTTTGAATCGTTCTGTTAACACACTCTAATCTATTAAAGTTGCGTTTCTAGTTTGCAGTACATTCACAAATGATTAAATATGTTTTTTTTACAATTTATAGAAATTATTTAACCGCCTAAACCGCTGAACGAATCGAAGACATTTATTCATATATGTTCATTTGGTGGTCCGATAAGTTCATCTGTTTTTTTTGACCGGGTGTGTCTAGCTCGAGTTAAAATATACAATATGTATATACAAAAATGTGTATTTATTTTCTATTCAGAATATGTGTATACAGAATACCTCCAATAGGTACCATAGGTCTCTCATCTATGTCTACACACATTTAACATTTGCTTATTAGTTATTTTACTTTATACATAATGTGTTGTGGTTACTTATGTTCAATAGTCTTCAATTAAGAACATGTAGGACAAAAGATCACAATACAATAAAATATATTGTCAATTAATGGATATACAAACGTTGAATAATATAGATAAAATAAACACTGTTTGTCGAAACAAAATAGAATCTCATGCAAACAAAATATTAAGATTAATTGATGTTATTCAAACAAAATATATAAGTGCACAACATAATCAAAATTCCAATGAACATTTCCAAAAAAATTTGGCAATTAAATTTAATGGTACATAAAATACAAAAGAGAGTAGACAAAGTATTTAAACCCAAAACTAATATTTGGTTCTAAAGAAAATAAGTTTTCGTTTTTTACCGACAGATGGTCTTATCTTATTCTTTTTGTATCGCGCGAAGCAACTGCCAACTATTACATCGTAAAGTTAACGTTTTGATAGCGATAAACATGTTAAATTTTGCGCCACACAACGAGTATTTACTGGAAATGTTGTTTAAACACTTTAAAAATAATAATTTAGATATGTTGAAAATAAATAAAGATAAAGTTATGGCAGACCGTAAAAGTTGGAAGACTAAGAATTGGACGAATTGCTCGATGGAGACCTATGTCGGATTCAAAATGAATTTGAATAATTATTAAGAGTTGATCATACAGCATAGCACTAGCTATGGGATTGGGTACTGTACAAAGTTAAACCGGTGTTCTAAAACGACTCATGTTATACACTTTAATTGAGTTCAGCAACTCCTACATCCTACATAAAAAATCAAGGGTTTTGAGATGAAAGAATGATACACTACTTACGATAGCAGATAATTAAGAAAATGTAGGAGTATGTCGTCTAGCCATTCATCAACGTCAACGCCAAAAACCGAATATTGATAACATAAACTCATGCAATGTATTTGTTGGAATCAGCTGGGTGAAATCAACTACTATTGATTCATCTGAGTCGAGCATTGAAGGAAAAACAATCGCAATTCGAGGAAAGGCGCGATAAAGTTGTTTTGCTGTATCACATAATATACTGGCGATGTAACACTGATTAAAACCTAATAAATGATGTCCAATTGGAAAGTTCAACACGCGAATACAAATTGCAAATACAAATATTAAGCAGAATATCGCGTACAATATATGTAAATAGACCTTTAAGTCAATTGAGCAATGAAAGCAACCGAAGTATTAAAATTATTAATATTTAATTGCATTACATTGCAATATGGTTCTGAAATTGAATATTGTGCTATAATGCTAAAATTATGATTTATAACAAGGATATTCAAATGTTTTTGTCACGCTCTAAAAAAATAATGAAAGCTCTTGTGTATCAAGACTCTTTATAAATGTATGCTAAATTACTATAGCAAATTCGTATGTTACCTTTAGTTTGACTACATTTCACGTGGACATTTAAATGTCCACAATCTTTCGTTTGGGTACCAAAGTTAAAAAAAATTGTGTTATATATATTCTAGTGATTGTTTATCAACATAGTCACATCGTAAACTATTAACTAAATTGTCAAAAAAATATTTTGACAATTTTATTACAAGTTAATTGGATGTGCATCGCATAACATAAATAATCTAGACATCAAAATACTAATTCTTCGAAATAAATGCCTAGCACTTAATAAATCTTTTTTTTAATAAATTAAAAAAACTAAAATGTACGATGAATTTTCTAATTTTATATCTCTCCAAAAAACCAAACTAGCATACGTAACCGAAAATTAATGAGGTCAACTCAATCATAACATAAAACACCCATATCCCCATATTTAATCTCGACAAGTCTAAAACTAAAAACAAACAAAAAAAAACTATCGACTTGTTTATATCAATTAATTAATTTTTCGTTTTGTCTGACTCGAAAATTATTTAATTTTCTTATTTTCCTTTTTCCTGTCCAAAATTTTACAAGCCAATTTATTTTACTTAAAAATTTTCGATTACTTCTCTCCACACACAGACGTTATAAATACAAGAAAATTCATTTTCTCGTTTATATAATAATACCACCTATCTAAGTATATACGAATATTGCAACTATTAAGACGATGTTGTCTTCGAAGAAAGGAGACCAAATGTAACAACAATTTTGATGCAAAAACAGAATCGGAATTCTTTAGTTTTTACCAGTAACGAGAATACTATACAATAAATATATAATTTAAATATTTATACAAAAATGATCAATAAAAAATTATTTATAAATAGAAAATTATTTATAAAGTACTAGTTGCTCAATAATAAAATTTATTAAAGGGAAATTAATGTTGATTGCGGAAGTTCACTTTTTTAGTGTTCGGCGGCTATATATACATACATATAGTTATGTATGGTATATGAATGGCGCGAAGTATATTATATTTACCATTTATATTGAATATGTAAATGTTGTTCATCGTATTGTTTAAAGAAGATACATTATTTACATGTGGGAGGTTATAGAGTGTTTTATTTTATGTATAGGGCTTAGCATAAATTAAATAATATATAAATATAGTAAAATATATATATATATATATATATATATATATATATATATATATATATATATATATATATATATATATATATATATATATATATATATATATATATATATATATATAGCGTATTAACATACGCTTCGAGATTATAATATGCTTATAACAACTTTTTGGGATTGTTCAAATAACACGTGGACTGATTTATTCGGTTATATGTACGCCTATTAATATGATAATCATACTTGTATGGTATATGTTTTGTTTAATCCGGATAGAAATATCTTTATTATTAATTAAATGTATGTCATCTAAATTATTCAATTATTCGAATAATTGGGATTGTGGTGATTTAATGTATGTGTTTTATTTAATTCTATTTAATTTTTATTTAAAAACTTAATTAATTTAAATTATTTTATTTTTATTTCAGGTAAGTTTTATCAAGCATAATACATTTGGAATTGGTTATAAGTTACATGTAGAGTTTACCCTTAATCGTAAGTATTTTCTTTTAAACATAGAATAGCATCTGTCGTGTTAACGGCAATCGAGTTGCTAAACATCTGACTGTAAACACACCTAAAATTTGAAAAAAAAAATATAATTTTTATTGATAATCTATACAATGGATCGGTATAAATTTAACGAAATATAAAATAATACGTCTTGTTCAGAAAATGGATGAGCAAAGAACCATTTCATTAAATTTATACTTTATTTATTAGTGATATTTGCCTCGATGCAGTAGATTTCATTATACATTTTCATCCCGAGATACCTGCGCATAACATTTTTACAATATAATTATGTACCAGCCATCACGTACAAATAACGCCAGTGAACTATGACATTCACCGATTGTGAATTGAGACAATTTTAACACAGTCTCATCGCTACTTCCAAATTCGTCAGCTTCATCAAAAAATTCTTTAAATTCTTTAGATTACGTCGCTATTTTATTTCAAGTTAATCTTGTTAAATTTGTACATTTTGTGAAAAATTCAATCGAAGATTTTACTCATGGGTCCGTCAAAGATGTAGATATCTTCATTCATTCATCAACATTTGTATTGTATGCGAATGATATATTCATTAAAATTGATGTACGTCGCGTAAAGATTTTCAGAAATATTTGGATAGTTTTTTCGTCGACTCAATTGATTAGAACTCAATATTGAAAATGTTAAGTTATTTGTTTCAAACACTGTAATATTCTCAAATATAGGCGTTTACTAAAACCAATCCAATGATGGGATTTATGTTTATAACCTGTAAAGATAAATATGAGAAGGTTTATAACAATTTAAGTATATAACAAAAGATCATAAATTGATGATTTACCAATTATTTGAGACCTTCAGTACTATATTAGAATAAGTCGTCTAAAAAGAATACAACGAAGTTTTACGAGCACCGCTTAAGCTCTCTTGTTTTAAGGCTATTACATATAATGATCGATGTAATCTATTTCAGTTACATCCCTAGACGGCCATTAGTTAATTTTGCTGTGTCGATTCTACTCTGATGTTAAGTGATCAGATGCTACGTTATTTAATCATAAATGTCAGTAAATCGCAATCTATTATTATCAACAAAATATTATTAGACTCGTTTTCTTAGATACGTTGTATTCATCTTATTGTGTTACCATTCCGTTTTCTACTATACTGTTAGTAATTTGGGATAGTTTTTAACAAAAATCTTACATAGTGTGATCATTTTGTTAAAGTTAGTAGAAAGATATTTGGAATACTTAGTTGTCTGTATAAAGTGGTATAAGGTTTACGCATAGCCAGTTTAAGTTTATGTCATAACTTTCCTCTATGGTGATGTTGTCTTCTTTGATATGTCTCAGAAGAATATGACTCTTCTAAAAAGATATTTTAATGTTTTCTATAATGTCGTTTTATTTTCGGAATTAAGAAATTTGACCATATTTCACCCTATACTAGACTTGTTCTAGTTTGATACCTCTAACAAAAAATTCATCATTTTTTATGAGAGGTATTTTCTTTATAAAATTCTGTTCCATTCAGTATTCAAAGTTTAAAATCTTTCGATGCTTTTAAATCAAAATTACTTGAATGCATGCTAGAATGACAATATAATTAGTTTAAAGTTTATTGTAAAATTTTTTTAATATTGTCTGATCCCTACTGCTCATCCCATTGTAAATGAGCATGAATTTTTACAGTAAACGATTGAAGAGGTGTTTATGCCTAATGGAAGTAACAATTTTTACATGTTGCTTCCACATGCGCTTCTTAATCCAAATTATAAGCTATATATATTACTTGATAACCTAAATTGATAATAAACAAACTTTATTTTTTAATAGAATCCTAATTTTTAATAGAAACCTTAAAATTAGAAATTGGTCGTTATTCCAATCTCGATTTCTTAAGACTAATTATACGAAACTTATCATCCTTTAGATTTTTATGAAAATCATTATTAATTTTAAATATAGAACTACAAGTTTATTTTATTGTATTTTTGAAGTTAGTCTTCGAATAAATTATAATTCTTAATATGTGAAATTCTACAGTCAAATATTCGATATTTACAAATTCTAATTAGATGGTTGATAGAGTAGATATAAAGTCCGTATCTGAGAAGAAAACAAATGCAGATAATCCGTACTTGGTTATAGCACTATTTGCTAATAGAAGTCACAATGTGTTAGACGTGTATTGCGAAACCTCTAAACTTCGTTTTATTAATTAACTACCAATATTTTAGTGGAGAAAACTCAAAGGTTTTTTTTATATATATTTTGTTTCATGGCCTAATGACAACCAACTGTTTTTTATTTAAAAGGCGGAAAACAATTACAGAACTCAATTCTACGAAGGTCTATGGTTTAAACTACATTCACATACATACTTACACAGTAAAAACACTCAATCGTGATGTTTTGTCACCTCCCGGAACCGAATGCGAGGCCTTTGAATGACCGACTAGGACGCTACTTACTCTGCCAAGGAGAGGACCAACCCTCAGCTAGATTCAAAGCAAAGGACAGTTTTGTTTGCTAACAATCTAATTTTAACATCTAAGTTACAATTATTTATTTCACTTGATTATCATACAATCCATACTTGAACTTATGGAAAGATAATTGGCATTGAGGAATAATTGGTTAAATAAAGTAACAATACTATTCAAAGGTCGCCGTTAGCGGCACTGACCATGGTACAGTAATTTTGAAACCGAAATCACACGTGAGAGTGTGTTGTTTAGATTCACAGTTTTTCGAAATTTTGATAATTATATCATTGTTAATTATAAATTGCAAATTAAAAATATTTATTATGATTTCTGAATATAAAAGATAAACATGGACATCTTACTTATGTTAATAATAAATAAATTAATAACCAGTTACGTAAATATTAAACACAAATTTTACTCTAGAGAAAGGTACATACATACATATTATAATAACAGGATCAGGCCATACTAAACGATTAAGTATATTACCGGACGTAAAATAAATACATTTTAGTAATAATTGTATTTGTAATTTAAACCTGGTAAAATGTTTACATAAGTTTAGTGAACAAAATTGATTTAATGGAAAATTAGATGGTTTAAGAGATTGGTAAATGTCCCCTATAATTCGGTATAGTTATTTCAATTTACTTACAAAATATTATATGGTACGAGTATAAGATATATATACAACATATTCCCATCTGTCTTCATTAACTCATTTTACACCAACACCACCAAAATCATATAGTTTATCCGTTAAAAATTCTGACACACATAAACGTCATCTCGAGTAAAAGTAATTACTTGTTGTATATAATGAAAGTATTGTAAAGATGTTTATCTAAATGTTTGTCACCATTCCATTTGTACGTAAAGACAAATTTTAAGATTGATATCTGTCACTAATTAGTCGACATTTTTAATACTCGTGTATAATTTAATTTGAGCGCACGTATTATTGAATGCCTGTATCCTATATACTATTGTATTGTATATAAAATTCAGCACAGCTATAACTTCAAAATAATTGTGAGAATTATGTTTTTTAATGTAATTATAATTAACCCTTGGCATTTGAATGTATTCTTTGTAGAAATACTCATTCTTATAATATAATCAAAAACTTATATCATGATCTTAATACTGAAAAGTATTTTTTTTCTTGTAGAGCCGCGTACTTATTTTATATATACACATATATAAAGTTCAAAAGAAATTTTTATTATTACAATTTATAATTAAAATTTCATAAGGCCCCTTCAAGAGCGGAAATTCAATTATTCAATTAAATTAAAAATTCTAATAGCGATAAACAAAATTTCTTCACATCCTAAACTTCCTACATACTCGTGTATTTTATGAATTAGACTTCGAGTTTTTTATAGGTTTACGTGCAATTAGTAATAATTTAAAAAATGACATTTGACAGGGTGCTAAAACTTCATTGTCAAAGCATAGATGCAGTACAAGACGGTTTGTACAATTAAAATATCCAAAACTTATTAGTCTAGTGCCATACGTTTGTTTTACAAATTCTAAAATTAATTTAAAGTAAATTAAATTAAGAAATGCATTAAATTTTGTTGTTGATTTTATTTTAATTAAATTTTTATATGTTTGCTTGTATAATAATAATATTCGTATACATATACATAGTACATACATTACTTGTTTTGAGTAGTATGAAAATTATCTAAATTATTATTTCAAGAAAATATGTAATATAAATAAAGGAATTTATTATTAAATTATAATTATGCTGTAAAAATACAAAATTAATATTTTAAATGTCAATGACGTTATTATCTTCATTGTGCATTTTGTAGCTTATCAACAGAATTGTACTCTATTATTTAGGTAGTTTATAAAACTATAAAATTTATGTTGCATTTTAAATCTGAATGATTTAAGCAACGTATTATAGGTTGTTCTTAGAATTATACCTCGTGATTATGTAAACACATGATACGTTAATAAATACACTCTTCTGAGCCGCATGAATCACATTTGTCAATTTTCCACTCTTCTTCGCTTTTGCTTAAAATCTGCTTAATTTTTGTTGGTTTCTTAAGATAAGCCACAACGACGGGGCGAAAAACAATTCAACTTACACCATAGGAGTTTTGCTATGGTAACGAATTTGAACACTGAAATTTGATATAATCGCAATAAGCTTAAACGCAATAAGCATAAACGAAGATTTTTTATTAATATATATTAGAGTAAATATACCATATGTTACACTCAATTACGATGGGAAATGTTTAGCATAAAAAGATGAGTGTTTGCTCTATATTCGTTGGCGTCGAGTTCGACCAAAATTCATGTTTACGTGTTTTTAATGTGTAAGTGTGTGTGGATTGAATCTTGGGCTCTAGTGGCATTGAGTTTTTAAATTATTTCCGACTTCTTTGATTAAATTAATATATTCACCCCTTGTTGGGATTATACATGTAAACAACGTGTTTACATTTATTATTTAAAAACAGTGTAAATTACATAAATTGTAAATTACATGTAGAAAACGAAGACAACTTCATTCGCAGTCCCGTCTGTTTTCAAAATATATGAAGCCTATCGATGTATATTACACATTAAAATAGAAGACTACAATAGCCGTGTTTCTTGACGCACAGTGATCCGGATCAGATCAAATTTTATATACAAAGCAACAGCAAAATTTGATCCAAAAATTTATTCGGATTACAAATTTTGATCAGAAAATTAGTTCTTATTCGAAAACTACTACGGAACTAATATTTTTTTTTAGAGGTTGACTGTAATGAACCAACAACAAAAATTTGATATCGAACGCACTCATTTAGTAGAGCTGTCAGTTGCTTTGTTTGAAAAAGATAAGAAAGAGAATATAACAACAATTGTATTGCATAGAGGATTAACTTAATAGTTTTGAAATTTATACAATGTAATTGTTTTTATAAAATCTTTTATTTTCCACTTTTGTTGCCAAAAACATTAGCGTTAATATTTGTATTATTTACTACTGACAGAATGACAGCTAATGACAAAATAAAATGGATGACATTATACAACAGAAAAAAATACAATTGAGTAGTATCATAAGAAAGTTTAATATAATTTTGAATAGTACCTTTTGTCACAGTAGTACCAACCTCTCATCAATATTTTATGAATTTTATGTCGTTTCTTCGCAGATGATCTGATCTGGATCAGATCAAACGTCAAAAAATACGGCTAATATTCGCAGTGCCATCTATTTAAAAAAAAATTCTTTAGATTAGTGATGTTGTCAAAAATGTTCAGGTTATTATTATTTTGAGTCCACGATAATTTTGATAATACGTTTCAAGGATTGTATAGTCTTTACTCCGTTAAACTTAGTATGAAAAAAGAACGGAGAATTGGAACAGGCATTAAATGATGTAAACATTCCAGGTCGATATCCAGAATCACATTTCCAGGACTTAACATATTAAATTTCCGAGAAAAATGCCAGGTATTAAATGTTGTTTCCATTCCAGATCGATATCCAGTATCACACAGTAACTTTACATATCAAATTTCTGGTTACTGCATAATAACTATATTACTTAAGTACGAGCATATCATCAGAATCTAGTGGTTCTATTTGACTTTCCAAAAGCAGCAATTTAAGATGATTTATAACAGAACTAACCTGTTAATTAACACTTCGACATTCAATCTATAGTCAAACAAATTGTAGACAGGTACATAATTATTTCATAAACTCTATTCGTAAATAGTAAGAAGATTTTTTAGCAGATAGTGCTTAAGGCAGAAATAGGTTTAATAAGAGATGGCGTTTTTTCATAAAATCATTTTTACATATAGAATGTAAAAACTACCCTTATGTAAATTAGACGTTTTTTACATGTAAAAGCCGAGTAAATGTTTAGCATAATTTCATTTTTCACAATTGCAAATAATTTTGGAATCTTTTATTTATTTATCTATACATATTTCATTGATTCAACCGATATCTAAAAACTAACTCTTTAATAACATCATAACATCAATATTTCATTAAAGAAATATTAAACTTTTACTACCGTCAATGTAAAAATCCCAATAACGATCATTCATTCCATTCTATTCATGTAATAAATTAGTGAATTCGTATATTTAGAAAAATGTGTTAAGGATGTAAAAAAGACATCCCCTTAAACTTTATAAAACCAATAAAAAGTAAACCTTCAAATTATATGTAAAAAAATAGGAAGTAACCAAAAAGTCGACAAAAAAAATAGTGGAAAAAGTACAATAATTGTAAAATAAAATACAAAACTACCTGTCGGATATGATAATAATATTTCATATTCATGACACATACATAGCATGGAAAACTTCTTAGTATTTTATATTGTAGTTTTATTTATTATTGCTATAACTCCACAGTCGCGTATACTATTACTATATTTTCATTTTAAATTAAAAATTCTATATCCACAATGAATAATAAAATTATTATTTATTTTTGTTCTTTAAGAATTGATTATTTTACATTATGCTTTATTATTGTCTCAGTACTGGATATATCACAATGTATACTTGGTATTATGTACTTGGTAGCAAGCTTTCCATATAAAGAAAACAAAACTATTTTTCATTACATTAAATCGACAATCGAGGAAATGGAAATAATGTAACATGTGTTACAGCTGGAAGGAAAATATTTATAGACAATTTTCCAATTTTAGAGCTTTGTGTAAAATTTATATATATAAAATCTAACGACCTTGCAGCTTTATCAATGGAAATCATAAATATTTTTATCTCACTATATATGGTGTACTAGCAGTATTGCCATATATGTAGCTATTTTCTATATCTAAAAGTAAAAAATCGCAATGCAGATATGTATAGTTTTATATTATATAGTATTATCATAATTTGTGTGCGATGCAAACTACATAGAATATATAATGGAGAAAATTATGATAATTTAAGACGAAAATAAAAAAAAATTGTTGTGTAACTTAAGTTATGCATTATACAACTACCCCTGGAGTGTTTTAATTTCTTTTTTATGATATACGTTGTGAGATTGTTAACCCCTATAGTGTTTGTGTGTTGTGAATGTGGATAAACCATTTCGTATCGTTATATTCGTATGTATGTAGTGTGAGATAGTCAACATGTATGTGTTACAATGATCTGTATATGGTGAAAATAATGAGATGCGACTGTATGATCGCGACTTTATGAGTAATTATTAAAATTAATACTTTTTTGCATTAAATTTCAATTTAAAATCAGTTGAACATATATTAAATCAATTTAAATAATAAAAGAAATAAAAACTAGTGAGTGAAAATTAAAAACTAGCAATAAGATGCTGTATAAGATTACAGATAATTTTAAGCAAAAAAGTTTTTCTAGATCACTACTTATAGCTAAAGAGCAGTTATCTACTGTAATTTGTGTAACCAGCAGAATTAATTTTTCTACTCATTGAATTTATTTTCATTAAAAAAATTGCGTGGTACAGAAGACTTTGAGATATTGTGGGAATTGTTATTGTTGACAGGCTTTCTGAACATAATTGCAAAATATGTATCTTCGTTTACAGATTTCATTCACAAAGTAGATTCTTAATTTTTTAACAATACATTTTTAAGCTCGGATGGATACTCTATAACCGTATCCTGGACTCGCCGACTTGTTCAAAAAAACCAATGTACGTTTGCACTTAGTCTATCTAGGACCGTACTAACTAAATCGGTTAATTTTCAAATTGAGTAGATGTTTTTTTTTTTTGTAAAACTCCACATAATGTAAATCAAACCTCAAAATTTACAGAAGGTTCACAATAGCTCATGGTATTGGTTAGACTGGCATGCGAAATGTATTTCATTAAATATGAAAGCTGGCACGAATAGATATCATGATATCATTTGAATGAGAGTTAGTTCTACTCTGTATTTCATCTTATCCGTAGTTTTCGAATCGCTACATGTTCATCTGGCTTTGGTTGTGAATGTGTTAACTGAAAAAGGAAGTTTTATAAATTATAAAAATCGATAGTTCTTCTTTTTAATTTTGTTGTTATGTTCTTTTACAAATTATACAACTTTTTTGTTAAACCAAAACATACAAAGTATACATAACTTTAAGACACAACAGAACGTATATATGTATGTATATATAAAATGTAAAGTTGTATAAGGAAAAGATATATCAGCGGGCGAATACAGCTGAGTCTTAAAAAAATTGTATTAATAGTTTCTCGTTTTGTTCCATAAATTTTGTTGAGTTTTATGTGGAATTGAAAAATATAAACGAATTTTCTGTTTTCAGTCGCGTAGAAGGTTTTAATTCAACAAACACAGATATATATCCAAATGATACAAGAAAACTACGAAGCAAACGCAAAGAAATTGAATTTATTACAAATATTCTTATTTATTGCTCTTTGGTGCCTACATAAAATTTTTCGGTTAATTTTTATATTGTCTAAGTATGTGTGTATGATGTTCCTCTTCTTCCTCAATACACAAAAATGTAAGATATTGATTAAGTAGTTATCATCATCCTCAGCTCACACATACATAACAACTAAATTTAAACAATTTAGAACATCTTAAGTAAAATGTATAAACAAAATATTAAAATTAATTAGTCTTAATTATTTATCACTTCAACTTGAACTCTATATATATTCATCTTATTAAATTTAATTTGTGAGAATGAAAAGTCAATATGTATATACATACATTTATAAAATATAATTTCAAAGTGTGAAAAAATATGAAAAAGTGGTTTTATTATTATTGGCAATATGCTTTTTTGGCACCTGCTGCGTGAGCATATTAACATCGTATAATTTTTAATGATTTGTCTAAGTGCAATTTTTATACAAATGATATCTTAGTATAGAGATATATTATTTTGTCTCCTTTTGTACGATAACAGTTGTGCACACACTTTATTACTACCGTATCCAACATAAATCTTAGAAGTATGTGGGAGACTGTTATTTTAGCTAACGTAAATATTGTATTTAATACATATACTTACTACTAAATTCAAAAAGATAAAATCTGCACATTTTTAAACATAAACAATATCTAATCTCAGTTCAGTTGTGGATTTCACAACGAGAAACCCGGGCTTGTTCCTCTTATGCTGCAATTTGCGATAGAATTTATTTTTATAGTTTAAGAAAAATGTGTAATTAGTAGAAAATGAACTGACGAAGATACATTATCGAAATCGATCTCACAAAATAAATCAACAAAAAGTTTGGTCTTTAATCAAATATTTAATATTGATTTATCAATTGTGGTTTTGCAAAATATCAATTCTTAAAAAAAATTTAAGGCCGCATAGTCATTACACACATTATTGACTACACAGCTGTCACTATTAAAAGCTGTATGAATTAGCGTTAATTTCAACCTCAATAAACCTTATTTTTTATGCGTATCCGCTACTTTTTAACATAACTTCAAACAATTACATATTTGTCAACTGTCTTGTGCATCATGCGGATTTCCCGAAATGTGAGTTTTTATACTAATGGAAATGTAAATAATGATAAAATAGCAGTAGCATGTTACAATTACTACCCAAGGTTGGTCATTCATTATCAACATACAAACTATATAACTAAGATAATGATAACCCTATGACAAATGGTAAACTTTATCATTGACAATTTCTAGTAATAGATAAGGAATTTAGTTAGAAATTGACTAGTTGCTATACTTATCATAAGAAATGACGTTAATCGTTTAAATTTTTTACATCTTTGTCCATATAATTAAACCTTCAAATTCTAATTACGTATCTTGCAAACGACAAAAAATATATAAATATATATATATATATATATATATATATATATATATATATATATATATATATATATATATATATGTATATATATATATATATATATATATGTATATATATGTATATATATATATATATATATATATATATATATATATATATATGTATATATATATATATATATATATATATATATATATATATATATATATATATATATATATATGTATATATATATGTATATATATATATATATATATATATATATATATATATATATAAATATATATATATATATACATATATATATATATATATATATATATATATATATATATATATATATATATATATATATATATATAAATATATCGCAATTAAATTTAATAATAAAGGTAAAAAACTTAATTACCATTTTAAAGTACCTTTCGCGTGTATTTTTTTTAATTCTTAGAACTTCAAGATTTATCACCTCAATAAAACGAAAGGCTTTCTAATAAATTTATTTTATGTATAAATTTTGATACAGGCGGGTGTAGAATGAATAAAAATTAATTTTTCCGATTTATTTTTCTATACATAATCACTACGAAATTGTTACTAAGTATATTTTTGCAATTGTTTAATTATTATTGTAATATGACTCAAGAAATGGTGTGCGATGATTAAAATAAGAAATCTTTTGTTTTCCTGTTCCAAAGATGATAAAAATAAACATTTATAGAGACATATTTTTCTAGTTTTATGATAGATAACAAAAATACTAAAACTCTTTCTAACAAACAATAATAAAAATAAAAAAAAACAATCCCGAGATGCGAGTAACGAGGAATATTATTCCATTTGTCATAGTATTGCAGGTTTTGCTTTCAGTTTCTTTCATTCCAGTTTTTTTTCTTTATATATTGTTCGATTCTTCTTTTCTTCGTCGTTGTTTTGGTTTACGTTAATAAACGAAAATAAGTTTTGTATATTAAACTTTTTTCATTTTGTTTTTTAAGTCTTGAGGTTGAAAATATTAAAATTTTAACTCTGATTCATAAATTTTATCAAAGTCTAAACAACACAAAAAATTTATACGAGAATTAAGATATACGAGTACTCGTACATATAGCTTCTTAAATAAAGCGTCATTCGCATTGCAAATGATGATAGCATTTGTATGGTGTAAAGATTATTTTATAAAAATGGCTTTAATTTATCTTTAATTATTTTATATTTGGAAATTCATTTTGCTAATAGATTAACCATTTGGATTATTACTCGTATCTATATGTTTGTCGAAAAAGGAAATGCTATCAGCTTGGTTGGCAAATCTTAGTAAAGAAACTATTTATATATTAGTGAGATTGTTTATTGCTGAGAAAAATATGTTCAAATATGTTGTTTGAAAACTCAGTAGATTTCAAATTTCAATATGTTTTCAAACTGAAATTATCAGAAGGTGGCTTATTAATATTTGTTTTTTCTCTCTGATGAGGATATACGATCATGTCGTCTTGTCCGAAATCAAAAAGGTTTTCTTTTAGAGATAGTTTAAATATCGATGATTCTAACTAAGCCTGTTAGGTCTATTCCTTGATTGTCTCTCGACAAAGTCATATATTAATATCCTCCATAGATTTATAAAAAGCTGGTTAAAAGACCTACGATAGTTATATATTAAGCTAACAAACAAGCTCGTAATAAGGATTAAGACTAATTACAGTAGATATATGTAGATATATGTAGTTTTTTCTAAGTTCAAATTCTATAAAGCGTTAAGCTGGTTTCAACATAATTAATAATTCTTTTATGTTAATTATCAATATTTCTGATTTGCTTTTAGTAATTCTGATTTGCTTTCAGTTACTTCTCAGGTGTTCTTCAAAATTCTGTACTTGGCCCTTTAAAATACTTTTCAAAACTAGTGAACAAAATTATTATCATACTATTCTTCTATAGATCTTTAAATTTCTCATTTTTTGTTAGAAGTATTTCTCGGTGGAATTATCTTCTATTGAGTATTAGGAGTTCGAAATCTGCCTGACTTTTAAATCATAATTCCTTGAATGATATACTAGAACGTTAATAAAGGTAGCTTAAACTTAATTGTAATATTTTTAAATGTTGTCTGCTATATGCTTCTTATGTGAATCAGCTTGTACTCTAAATAGAATGTGTATGCATGGTGCTGAATAATTTAGGTAAACAGTTTGAGAGCTTTTTGTGCCTATAGTAGTAATATTAAATTGCACCATTTTATTTCATATGTGGGTTTCCTTAAATATAAATCACAAGTATTTAATAAATTAAATAATACACACTTATATTACACACGGAAGATATTTCAAAATTCAATCTATTAATTGGCAGGGACTCGATGAAAAAGCAAGTTTCCGTCATTCGATTACGATGTGAATGACCCAATCTACGAGCTCCTGTAGGTAAGCTATGCGGTCTCATGAGCCCACTCATCTTGCATGTCAATACTAAAGGCTTGCATGGAGAAGTGTATACGTACCGGAAGATGGTATACGTAAATCGGGCATATATAGTCCTCAATTTAGCATCGGTGTAAGAAACTGGGTTAAAAAAGAGAACTGCAAAACAATTGGAAGTGCTTTTTTTTAAATTAGTTTTAATTGGGTGCAGGGGGACTTTTAGACTGTCCTAGCTCCTTGTAACTGTCAGAGCTCCTGCACTCAACGCGCGATCCTTCAAGTAAAGGTTGATAGCTGCCTTAAACTTGAGCATTTTATACTTCAACGGAAACTGAAAACCGGATAACGAATATAAATAAACAGCGGAAACAGAAACAACTTGAGAACGAACACGTTATTGAGTTATATAATTGAGTATTCTTCCACAATAGACCAGATATATGCAAATCAATGAACGGGTCAAGTCCTCGATTTGAAAAGCTCACGAATATTCAGTCGAACCTGATGACAGAAATGTTTAAGAATTAAATTAAAAATCTAGGTTAAGCACAAAAGTGTGTTTCCTATTTCAGCCACACCACGACTTAAAAAGGACTTAAAAAGTTAATTAAGGATCAACACCAACAGTTAACAACTTTATTAATAGATCACCAATTCCAACACACAAAATATGTTAGATTTTAATATAGTGTTTCCAAACGAGTAAGTCCGACTAGTGGTTTATGAGTGTGATATGAGTTTGTTGTTCTAGTTTTGAAGATACATATATGCTTTTTATTAAAAACGCCTAAATCATGCTATTACATTAACTCATTTTCGGTACGCTGTATTTATATATTCAAATTTAGTTCAGTGGTAATACGATTTCCAAACCTATTTCCGTTTTGGAATCGATAAAGATAAAATAATATGTTATTGTTTATCTTTTTACGTTTCCAACTAATGAATATGTTTAGTGTTTGAATATATATGTTGAGAGGATACAAGGAAAAAACCTTTTCTTGATTTATTTACAAAATCCTTTTTTCGACAATTCGTCATCTGTCATTTAGTTTGAAATGTGAACCTTAAATTATTTTATATATTGTTTATCTATGGACATATGTAAAATACACACAGATTCCAATTATTTCAAAAATAACAGCAACCGGTAATCAATTAATATAATTATTTTTTTGGTATCGATGATGTAATAAGACTATGAGATTTTACTGTACAGAAGCCAAACACCTTAATAATAACAAATTAATTACGAAATATAAAATTAGAAATCATATGTATCCGACTTTACGTCATAATTAAAAAAAATTTATTTAATGTAATGATTTTTCATTTACCGTATAAAATTTGTTTAAAAACTGCTTTAAGCCAACATATTACATATGTACGATACGAAAATAATTAAAAATTAAACAGGAAAAAGGTTGGTACACATTAAGTTTTACTTAACTCATTTATCTGAACAACTATTATCAGGGCGGATTAATTTAATTGCAATAAAAAAAAATATATTTTTTGATATGATATGCCGCCATAATGTATTAAAGATCCTATATATGACAATTAACAAATTGAAGAACACTGGTTGTGTGTTACACTACAATGCCTTCATAAATATCAGTGCATTGGTACGATTTAAAGTTTTATGAACCACAATAAATTAATTTTTAAACTCATTAATTATCCATATGTTGTTTTATGTATGTTACACTAGCAAAGTAATATTTATAAAAATAACATAAGATAAAATACAAAATTACAGATTTAAATCTGTTCGTAATAAATTAAGCAAAGCACTAAGTTGATATTCTGGAAATAAGAACTCGAAATACAATAAAATTTATAAAACAAATTGATTTTGAAGTGAATTTATATTGTAAGTAAAAATATGTCGTGTGATACCAATTTTAAAAAATTATAAAAATTAATTAAATTTTAACTACATATATAAACAAGTTTTACACAAATAAAATTTTTATTTTGCGCTCTCTTTATAAACTTTAAGTTATTTTAATAATGATTTAATTAAGAAAAACAGTTTTTGTGTTATTCGAAAGCTCAATTAAAATCGTTAATTTTCGTCAAGTGAGAGTCAATCACGAGTAATTATAATTTAATTATTTATGGAATATTTTGATTTTTTTTTATGTTTTTGTCTCGAGAAAACTGTTAAACTGCATACATCTTTTATTCGAATCTTTATGTTCCAATAATTACCTCAAATTAACTATTAAGAATAATCTATAACCGAAAAAATTACAGAAAGCAGAATACAATAAATCTCAAGTATTTCGAATAATTGGTGCAAGTAATTTTTAAATCGATTTTAATTACGTATTGTTACTTGAATATAGGTTATATTCGAAACGAATCAGTTTTTAGTTTTTGCAATGACACTTATTTGCTACACCTTTTCATTCGCCACTCACGTCTACCATCATTAAAAACCACTTTACTTTTTATTTTACTTTTTTGACAGTATCGTTTTACATAACCATTTCTCTTTCTTGATGTTGTGTTTATATAATTTTAAAGATGGTTAACCATGATAATCTTATTTGAGTTCACTTTTGATTCAATCACATTTATTGATATCTATGTCTGGTCCAAACCTTTTAATTACACCATTTCAAAGGACGCCTTTCCTAAGGAAGGAAAAAGTGAGGCGTTTGAAACCAGGTTTTCATTAATGTTTGTTTACCGCTTCATCAGAAACATTGATTAATAACTTTAGTGTACTTGGGAATAGCTATTATTATTTTACTACCATTAACTGGTTTTAAGTTACTTTAAGTTGATTTTTATTAAAGCAAAAAACGGGTTATCTTATAAAAAGATATAAAATGCATAAAATAATAAGTCTTTATTATTTTTATATGTGATCCTCACACCAACAATTAACACGAATAATTGATCTCGCGCTCTTTCTGTGATAGTTGTCTTTGTTTATTCGTACTATCCAAAAATGATCATGCTTAGTTTTAAATAAATGGATAAAAGACCATCTGTAAAAGGTGTACTTGCAGTGACTTCACTAGTAAACAAAACAAAGTAATCTAATTCAGTAAATTCTATTAACATAATAAAAGAAGCCACGGAATAACATAACAGTTTTAATTATTTAATATTTATAAACTTATAAATACTAAGTATATATTCATTCCATTTCAATAAGACAGTCGCACTAGCATGATCTCATCAAAAACTTTATTCCGATAATCATCTTTAATAAAAACAACGGATAACAAAATATAAATTTTTTGTAAAAAATTCTAGGATTAATAAGATTGTCTCACGTAGTTTGTATATTGAACCTTATCTAAACGCCTTTGTACAATTGGAACAGTTTTATAACCATGTCCATATAAAAACCGTGCCTCTCGTCGACCATTTATGTGTCTATATACTTGTTATTTTTGAACTAAGCCCGGAATATCCACATTCTTGAAGCTCGTTGTATGGTGCTCATAGATAATCAAGCATAAACAAAAAAAATTAATAATCTTGAGCCGACAATGCCATTGTATTTACTCGTACAGGTTTCAATTTTGCAATAAAAGATTGACAAATTTCTTATTTATATTTTATCTTCGCTGCCGGTATGGTTAAAATTTATATTATTAAAACAAGATATTTTTCTACAAATTATATTTTCATTATCATTATTTAAATTAAATTATTTATACTACTATCATTTGGAGCACATCAATAAAAAAACATCTTAAAATTCGGTATATATTATGTATGTGTGTGCGTGTAGATATATCTCTTTAGGAAATTACTTTTCATTTTTGCCAAAACAATTTCAATTTTATTTTTATTATTATGTTAATAAAACTTGATAAAAAAAAATATCTCTAAAATAATAATAATAATACGTTTAATAGATTCAAATGACCGAGAATTCTTATGATACTTAGGCAAAATTATTTTTAGTCATCATCAAAATTATGCAAATGGTATTGAGAGAACGAAACAACACAAAAACTGCTTCCAACGAAATGTTGAAAATCCACTTGTTGTTTATCTAAAATCAATGTGGATAGCCATACTCAGGACGAACAAAAGGAAAACTGCAAAAATTTATAAACAAAAGCCCACAAAAGTAGAGGAGAGTATAAATTATATAAAAGATAACAACGGAATAAAAAAAAACTCTGTACAGTTTTTAAATTTTTTCCCGAAACGGAAAACTTTTAAGTTTTTTTCTAATGGATTTTTTGTTGTTGTGATTAACATTAAATGGCAAAAATGTAAAGTACATATACACATATAATATATATAGGACGGTATATGCGGTACATTGAAATGATTCTAACGACATATTTACCATCTGTGGTTACCATAGAGATAAGATAAAAATATCAAAACTCTTGAAATACAATTTCAGTACGAGATATTCAAATTAATTCAGAGTTTGTAGTAGTTTAGTTTTTTTGAGTGTTTCGTGCTTTTTGAGCTTTCCTAACCATGTACATGTGGGCGCCCCTTTATATTATATTTTTTATTGTGGTAATACATTACTTAATGACAATGATGCTTGGTGATTCTCTTCCTGCCGCAGTAAAAAAATGTTTCACAAAATTGTATTATAAAATGCATAGAATCTAGTCGACATATAACAACATATAAACTTGTCAATTTTTCAATATTGTAAAGGAATTAAATTTATCTTGGTTTTATGCAGTTTTGTTCTACTTGTATTTGTATAGTTTTTAAATAATCATTTCCGTAAACAAAGATATTTTTCGTACTGCTATCATCAATAAAGCAATAAATTCAAATGGATTAAGTTCTAACAAACAACATATTTTTCAAACTAGTATATACCAAACTTCCTCAATTTACAGTCTCTAATTATTGTAAATATAAAAAATGTTTGGTTTAATCATAAAGCTTAAGTCAGGTTAATGAGACTTTATTAATCAATAGATCAGAAACTAAACAAATGATTTCAATTGAGAAAACTGGATAAAAACTTTGGTATTTTAAATTACATTTTTATATAAAAAAAAGTTTTTTGCAATTTTACTAAAGGAAATGGAGTTTTAATAAAGTTTGTTTTAATACATATTACCTATTGAAAGATAAAAATTTAATTTATGCATGTAGGTTTATATAAGATTATCAAAGCCTTTTTTAATTACTTATATTAACTTTAAATATAAATTTGTGTAAATTGTAAATCACTAGACAAAAGACATTCCTACATAATCTCCTAACACTATATATTGTCAAGCATACTTCATCGTTATGAAATAAGATAAAAATTTGTCTTCCTTTCTGCATTAGAGAGAATGAATCAAGGTCAAAATTTGTACGTTGCTAATTAAATATATTCTGTTTGGTAATGTAATAAAATAATTCGATAAAGTACTTAAATTTATTAAATTTTGTATGGTAATAATGTTTTTTCTATCATTATCGAAACAACTTAAATTAATTAATTCATCTTACATTAAATCAGCTATTTCCTATAAATTTTATTATTTCTACCATTAATAGAGGAGTTATGTTTAAATTTTAATCTTTAGAAAGTGCTATCTATACTATAAAATAACACATAAACCTTTCGAAGACTACAAATTTTTATCTGTAATAATTAATCGATTGATTACGATCGATTATAAAAATATAACATCTATACAGTATGTTCCACAAAAAAGTATGTCAAAGGAATAATTAAATAAACTATGTATATATGCACATTATGTCTCATAATAGACAATAAACCTAATTTCGTAATTATATTATATTTAGTTTAAAATTTTAAAACAATATTTAGGTGTTTTAATATTAAAAGCTGTATCTGCAAACACCACCTTAAATCGATCACGGTACATATTTGTGTTTGCCTTTGTGATGTTATTAATAAATAAGCATTTCAATGTGAAACTCTGATTCCTTTGACCCATTGTATTATGTGAAGAGCCGCGCGATTTTCTGTAACAATATAAATTACCTGATACTTATTTTTTTTCTAAAGTTACTTTAATAAACTTCTTCAATCATTTGACTCACCAACCAACATTTTCCTTACCCATCCATTTTGGGATGGATAAGAAAAAACTATAAACATTACTATACATAGAACAGTACTCATTTTGATGTTGTTATTTATAATTCACTTGAACTAAGAAAAAAGTAACCACGAAACATGTAACAGAGAGGCTGCGTCTATGTTTTAACTGCTACTACAAGTCTATTTGTGTATAGATACATATAGATTTAAGCGTTGAAGTAATCAATTAACTATATAACTGTATAAGCCTCATTGACAATTTTTGAAAAATATACAATATGATAAAGTGTATCTGGTTACTCAATAACTGATTAACTGGTTAAGGTACAGTTTCAAGTGGTTAGAATTTTGAAACGAACATAGATGCTCTGTATATAGAATTACTACGTAAGTTCTGTAACTTCCATCATCTAGACTACTGACAAATTAACATTTTTCCCCCAGTCACTCAGGTTTAATTGGCCCATTTCAATATCCCTTCCCAGATATACACTCTCAGTCCCGAAATCTGTTTGTTCTTCTAATGATGTCCAAAATATTTGGCATCCTCAAGGTCGTCAGTTGATCTTCAAATAGAAATTTTGATCCAAAGCAGTGCAGTCTGTGGGACAAGTGTGAAGAACAGAGGCATAAAAAGTGTTCAATAGTTTCTTATTTTTCTCCTACTCCTCTCCCTCCGCCCACACTATTCACAGTTTGCAATGTTCCAAATTTTCATTCAAAACATATGATTATTCAGAGAGCAATGCCCCGTGAGAATGCTCAGCAAGATCCTTAAAGTGCGTCTATCATATACAAATTAACATACTAATACATATTTACTTAATAGTGAGTCTCAATAACCGTTCATCTAAAGTCTGAAGAGAAAGTTTATACAGAAATATAATTAAAATTTGTCGGTGCCAATGTATTAGAACAAGTCCCTGGGGTTACTACATCCACTGTAAGTTCTTACGCAAAAAAATGTATCATATAACTGATAAAACACATTTATATTATTGAAGAAAGTTACCCACCATCATCATTTTCAGTTAATTGTATGTCCAGATGATGCAGTATTTTCGGAAAAAAAAGTTTAGAATTATATGACGGTTCGCTATAAATCTATGAAATATATTTAATTTATAATACGGAATAAGAATTTGTATTTAAAATTATAGTTTTTTCTAAAAATTGGTAATAGAAATGCAAAAGGTTTGGAACTACAAGACAAGTCAGCCGTGTTATTTTCTCTGACTAATTGAAATTAGGTATAATTTTTACGTTGTCCAAAAATTCCAAGATTTCGATGCCGAGTTGAATTTGTTGTTTCACGAGCTAATGTATCCTAGCTATTTCTTTTCCAATTAGAGTATTGTTTCTCTACGTTATAACATAAAATTTGCAAAAGAGTTTTCGCTTTTGGCACCCCTTCGTAATTATTAGTGGCTTGTTGTTGTACCAGAAGTATTATCTGCAGATTAAACATTTAAAAATCTCGTTTATTGATTCACTAAAGTTGTCAAAGCTTTTCAAACCAATCCAGTATTATTATCGTCATTACAGCATTTTTACACAAAGCTATTAGTTTTTTGTTATTTCGTTATCTCACTTTAGTGACTATATAACAAATTTCTGAAAAATATATAGGACAGGCTAAATAAAAATATTACAATTATTCAAAGGCCAAATTATTCTCATAACTGTTTAGTCAAATGGGGTAGTTTTTGTTTTTTACAATATTTTTTGGAGATAAGGTATTCCCAAATATTTTGCGGTTCGCTTATTTACGCTCCACTTACCACCGTTATAACTAAAACGAAAACATACGAATCGAATGGTGTACACCTCGCTTTACATCTTACCCATCGGGATTCGAATCAGGTGGCTCCTGCTCCATCTGCCCCCTTTTTAACTATTGCGTCAATTCGTTAGTGGGACAGTTAGTCTATAAATATTTGTGTACGTCACTTTCACTAAATATGTGCAACTTATTAAATCAGATCTGCATCATTTTTTAAGCTTTTCTAACTATTTATCTCATTCCTAACCTAAGTTTTATATTTCATTTAGAGTCAATGTAACAAAACTCAGCTCGACACGAATAAAACTTTCTCACTATACTCGTTCGAAGTTTAGGATCATCGAGAATTATATTTTACTTTTAATATAAAATATAAAACAAATATTTATTTTTAATTTATAAACCGATTAAATTGATATTTGTTTATACAGTAATAATTGTTTATTTACAATCGCTTTGTTCTGTTCAATGAACAAAATCAAACTATCGATGATCAGCATTAAAATCTGTCAATTAAAATCAATCATGTTTTATCTATCTATAGATTCAGATTCTAGAAAGCAAGCATCTAACCACTAAAATTTAAAGTAAAAATTTTCAAGGTCGTATTTGAAGAAAACGCCATGATATGTAATTTACAGATTTATAGTCTGGCATATTTTGCCAGACTATTAGGGCGACGTCTGAATTGGCGATCAACGAACTAATTTAAATAGCTCTATGAATTCTGATAGATAGCGTTAAACCTAGAATTTCTCCTAACTTGTTCCATTTTTAATTTATACTTCTGCCATAGAATAATTCTGTTGAAATAAATTTGCATTCGGTTAGTAAATGCGATGCTGTCAGTTTACTATATATATATATATATGTAAACACGTATGTACATAGCTGTACGATGAGTGAGTACATTACAAATTTCATATTAGATTTTAAAATTTGACCACAATGTTTATATAGTGTTAGATATTTGTTATATACAATTTTTTTAATTATTTATTTTACCCATAAGCCAGATGTGAATAAATGGAAAGAAATAAAAATCGTAGATTTAACAACAAGCATTGTACTTATGTGACTGATGCATATATTTATGAGTCACAAAGATTTCTTTTTTTTTCGTTATACATAAATAAATTTAGATATATGGTATTATGTCTTTTCATTTGGTTTTGTGGAAATATGTGAGTATAGCTGGCGACGACGACGATATGCATCCATTGTGTGTATACGTACGTATGTTTCATATGGAATTGTATTCGAATAATTATTCGTTTGGTTTATTTATTTGGATTTTTCATTCAGATTTTTTTATATATTTAAACATAACGTCTGGAATGAGGTTGTGATCTTACTGTTCAAATTGTTTATACTTAAGGTTTCTACTATAATATATGCACATGGCATATAAAATCATCAGTATATTTGTGTATATGGAATATTTCAGTAAATAGATTAGCTAGTTATTATGCGAAATTTTGACTGTCATCATAACTTTTCCGAACACTAAGTTATTATCAAAGTTCATTTATAAATAAACTATATCTAAAGGTGAATATGATTCAGCTCGATTGGATATTTTTTGCTATATAAAGGTGACTGGACAACAAATATTTTTTGATATTTTTATCTGTATATGAAAACCTTAGTCATTGAATTTCATTCAACCAATTCCTTTTGATTGAATTTAATTAATTTGTCAATTAAACGATTTAGATATAAAATCGTGAATTCAATTGATCTTGATTTGGATGTTTATTTAAATTTTTTGTTTTTAAATATGGTCCTGATTGATTTTATAATTGACCTAAACTATTTTTGATTATAAAAAATTAAATGTTCAATTGATCAATAAATACAAAGTTAAGGTTTTTTCAATTCATAAGTAATAATACACCAATTTAGGATTGACCATTTATATGCAGCAAATGATTATTTGATATACATATAAATGGTCAACCCCAAATGGTTATATCGATAGTGATTTAAATCAGTTCAAATTTATTAAAACTGATAAAACGCTTCAAAAGGATGTATTTAATTCATTAGCTATAAATATATACGAATGTATTAGTACTGTACTAGAAAAGCTTTTCAAATTTCCAATAATCTGTCAAATGTTGCATAAATATATATATATATATATATATATATATATATATATATATATATATATATATATATATATATATATATATATATATATATATATATATATATATAAATATATATATATATATATATATATATATATATATATATATATATATATATACATATATATATATATATATATATATATATATATAATATATATATATATATATATATACATATATATATATATATATATATATATATATATATATATATATATATATATATATATATATATATATATATAAATATATATATATATATATATATATATATATATATATATATATATATATATATAAATATATATATATATATATATATATATATATATATATATATATATAAATATATATATATATATATATATATATATATAGATAGATAGATATAGGTATAGAGTCGTAATTCATTTCGAAATTTTCGTGCTCGTTTGCTATTTAGGTCATTTGCGATAAAATAGTTTTCTAACTCCGTAGCAAGTTTAAGTCCATCCTTAATTGTTTCTGCTCTGAGTGGTAGCTCCTCTGCTACTTCATCACTGCTGTTTGATTCAACATTTATGGAAGTAAGTTCAATTAATTCTTCATCATCTTACATCTGATCGAGGAGGATTTCATCGAGATTTTCCTTCACCACCGACGGAACGCGTCAAATTATGAATTTCATCGTAATTGTTACTAGTATCTGTTAAGGCTGTTTCAGATGCAACACAAGCTGGTCATAGTGGTTTCCAACATGCGTTTAACGTAGAACTTTTCAACTGTGCGATTACTTAAGTTGCGTAGGTGATACAATTCAAAATAGAAAATTGTTTCCAAGCATTACTGAAATCCAATTCATCGTCATTTTCCATTTTTTCCAGATTGCACTGAAAAGTCTTTTTCAAATAGTATATTTTGAACGTCGATATAATCCCTTGGTCCAACGGTTGTATGATTGATGTGGTATTAGGTGGGACAAAAAATTACCTTTACTTTGGGATGGTTTAGTACGAGATGACCGGGCGCATTATCAATTATTAGCAGAACCTTGAAGGCCTGTCTGGAACAAAACATTTCTCAAACCAATTTTTGAATATATCCGCTGTGACCCATGCATTTTTATTTGCAACCCAATGAACGGGTAATTTCAATAAATCCATGCCTTTAAGAGCTCGTGGCCTGAGATTTTATTTTAAAAATATTGAGCAACTGATCTATCTGAATAATATTTTTGCCTGTAGATAAATCATAACATTGTTTTTCTTGTTTTTTTGACATTTTGTTTATTATTATTATTATTTCAAATCGAATATCAAATCGAAGAAATTAAAAAATTAATTCAAAAGAAGAATACTTTTAACTTAAAAGTGTGAAAGGCTTAAAGAAAAATCGGGTAACGAAAAGGAATTATTAAATTCAAAAAGGAAAAAGTTGGATTGTTGAAACATAAACAATTAATTTAAAAAATGTAGATATTTTGTTATTAATATGAAAAAAATTAAATGAGGTCTGCCATTTTGTGATAATGAATTAAATATATATATATATATATATATATATATATATATATATATATATATATATATATATATATATTTATAAGTACTAAGATGATTTATTAATTATTATTTAATATAAATTTCCTCATTAATTTGAAGTTGGAAATAGCTGTAAAAATGCCTGTTGTCGACTACTGGTCCGAGTATTTCGAGAAATGTCCTCTGGCTCAAAATATTGTGGTTGGTCCCGTGTTTCAGTTATTAACTACTCTACTTCATCTTCCCTGCGACACAAATTATGAAGCACGATAGCAGCCACAGCTGCCCTTAATAAATTCTCTGTTCACAATTTGGAAATTTTAATTAATTTTAATATTAATTTCTTAATATTATTTATGATTTAAATTTTAATTATTTCATAACACAAGCAAAGCTACACGAATTTAAAAATTTGAGATTTATCTGAATTGTAGCAAACGAACGCTCAATTCTCTTCAGTAGCTTAATTATCTGTATATATTCAGGTAATTCACAACAAACGAACGCACCCAAAATAAAATATAACGCACTGAACTAAAACTTTGAATTTTTCGGAATATATATATATATATATATATATATATATATATATATATATATATATATATATATATATATATATATATATATATATATATATATATATATATATATATATATATATATATATAATGTTTGGTCGTCGAGAATCGAACTCGAGACCGCGGCGTGATGAGAAACTCTCTTAACCATTAAGCTACAACCGGCGACCAAACCAAATCGATATTTCTAATTAATAATCGATATTTCAATTAATTATTTTCACTGTCATAATATTAATATGTGAAACGAAAATATCATTTATAAAATAAATGATATTAATAAATTTATATATGTATAATATAATTTTTTTTTTATTTATTTACAGGTAAAACTATCAAACTTATTTTTGTTAGCTGAACGGTATGTTATTTATACTTACCTCGATAAATAACATTTGAATGCAGGTTTAATACCATTTGACCTTTTATACTTTGTTCGGTTTGTATATTTTATAAATGTCATGTCAATCATTTTAGTCATAATATATGGAGGCTAAGAAATACTTTATAAAACAAACGTATAGATAAGACATAAAACATTAGATTTTCTTGTTGAAACGGAAATTATAGCTTTTCATAGTAAGAACTTATAGTTTATAGTTACCTTTCAATACTAGAGTGGCTAGTATAACAGTTTGGTTTACTACTTCTTACACAATTAATACTAGTAACATGTATATATGTAGGCTTAAATACAAGACACGCTCCAATTTTTATCACATAACCGAAATATCGTATTATTGGTAACACGTCTATTCAAAACGTGTAGAATTTAAACTCGGGCCAGAATTATATATCGATACTTAACACTATATACTATGTTACGATAGATTAAACCATAATAATATCATTATGGTCAATATGTTTCTTCAATCATATAGTGGGTTAAAATAAATATATTAAATATAAACGAGTATATGGTATATGTATATGGCATAGCTTATCAAAAATCGTAACAGAAAAACAGATAGATTTGTATTGCTGAAAAATAATATGTGAGGTAAATAATATTTTTTATTTCCAACTTCACTCACTTAAGCGAAAATCAAAAACACATACGAAATATGTACACAAATAATAAAATAATTTACAATTTTAATTACCTTCATAAAAGAAAATAAATTAAATTTAATATAAATAATTGTTTTGATGTTTTTAGTATATACGCTATATAATAGTTGGTAGCTGTTCAAATAAAATTAATTAACATTTGTTAATGCTATTAATCTATATTACGCATAAATCTATGAAACGTATATTAATCATTTCATTAAGTATTTAATTAACACATTGGGCACTAAAATTTGGTTGGAATCGCCGAGGTGTGAGTAAGAATTATGTTGAGTTTTGATAATTAATTAATGCTTGTTTACACCGGTTCCCTTTTTATGTATCGATTTATAATAATAATTTATATTATATGGTATGACTTAAATGCTGTTACTGGCAAATATTGAAAATGAAATGAAACACAGGAAATCATAATTAATCAAATTTATGGACGATTGTACGTTTGACTTTATTTAAAATTTAAGTCAAATTCATGCAAGAAGTAATTTTGATAGAAAAAATAGTTTTTAACTAAAATTTGTCAACATTAGTGATTAAAAAACATACATATTGGATTATTTATGGAGAAATAAATTTGGTATTCTCTTGTTGAAATTTGACAGTTGTGATGACAGTTTTGATTGCATAAAATTTAGACTGTAAAACCCAAAAAAAAAATTCCAACGGCGTTTAATTATATGATCTATGGGCGCCCAATTCTGAAGAAAGTCATTTTCTAAGTTATTATTATTAGTTGATTGGGTAAGCATTAAATTCAGCGAGTGAATATTTGTTTTTCAAGAGTTGCATCTTGAGTATTTTCAATTAAATAAACCAGCTGTAGCTTAAAGTTAAGAGACTTTCTCATCACGCCGTGGTTTAGAGATCGATTCTCTCCGTTGACCAAAACTTAACTTCCTCCGGACATAAAAAGTGATTGTATGTATATAAAAATAAATGTGTGCACCAATATACGTTTAAATAGTTCATAAGGTCTTAGTTGAGACATGGTTTAAGCTAAAGATTATTTTTATTACTTAAATTAACAACTTTTATATATATATATGTATATATATATATATATATATATATATATATATATATATATATATATATATATATATATATATATATATATATTATATATATATATATATATATATATATATATATATATATATTATATATATATATATATATATATATATATATATATATATATATATATATATATATACATATATATATATATATATATATATATATATATATATATACATATATATATATATATATATATATATATACATATATATATATATATATATATATATATATATATATACATATATATATATATATATATATATATATATATATATATATTCAGCCGAGTATAAATTCTAGCTATTTTCCAGTTCGATCACTAGATTGTGAATACAAAACTCAACTACTATAATTTATGACACTTAATTTATTACACACCAAAACACACTAATAATTCCACAATTGAATTATTATCACACTTATTATTCACAATAAATATCACCACTATTTTGTTAACCTTTTATTTCACTTATTATCACTTGCACAATAACAATTTCCAAACTTCAAGCCTTTTTTTCAATAATGAATAATAGGCTTTCAAAATCATCCGTAGCACCATATTTGAATGAATTTATATTTTCAGTACATTTTTCTAATATGTACAATATGACAATATAGTTCTTCAAAAACATATGCAATATTTTTCCTGATCGAAGTTACTATTTAAACTACCTCCTTCCAACAGTTCGAATATGCTTATAAAATCTAATTAAATAGTCAAACAGAATAGAGTTAACTGAGTCTATCCCTCATCACCCGACGAGTCATTTTATGTTGGTTTTCAATGTTTTATTAGCTTTATTATTTATCATTAAATTTCGTTATGGTATAAAAGGGTTAGCTCTAAATCGTATAACGCCGCGTGATGTTGGAAGGCTGAATACTAGTTTGAGTTGTTGTTTGGTTGTTGCAATTAACCATTCGGGTTTCGATCTGATGATGATGTTATTGCATGGCTGTTTGAACGAAAACATACATCTTATGAGGCATATGCTATTTATATGTTATGTTTATGAAACGAACCTTACTGGCTGCATTCTGTATGCCCGCATTCGCCCACTTGAGTGATACTTGGCTATGTTGCCGCATGTGACGAACTTCTTGGAAATATATGTACCTTTAGAAAGCCATTGAAAAAGGCAACCATTGAGAAGTTGCCAAGTTATGGATAAGACAGGATGTAGTATGAAATTTTTGGGAGGTATGTGTCAGAAGGTATTGACATGTAATGTAATGTTCCCTAAACAGGGCCGTAAGAGTCACCAATGTAATGCTGCATGATGTTGGAAGACTTTATCCACAATTACGACATTGTTCCATACTGACAATCACGACAGATTAAGGAACACAATGCGAGACCAAACTTTTTACTGCGTTAACATAACTACATGGCTTACTTGAGTGCTTGCCATCCAGAAGTCAACGCATGGTCGAACGCTTCCATCGAAACTTTAAAGCTACTCAACCCATTGGAATTCCAAAATAACAATAGTGTTACTCGGAATACGAGCAATAATGAAAGAAGATATTAAGTAATCACCAGCTGAAATGGTTAGTGGCAGAACCTATTATCATCACCCAGACGTCTAATGAAGCAAGATAATATTTATATTCCAAAATCTTTGGACAAATACGATTTATTTTTGTGAAGTCAGACAAGGTTTGTAAGGATTATCACTTCCCTACGAAAGCCCATATAGAGTCATACTTCACCTGTGCAAACATTTCATCATATCGATTATTGATAAAAACCACAACATTTCAATCAATCGACTTAAACCGGCATATAGAATACTCTGTCTAGCCGATAAGATACTAGGTTCCCGAATGCGAAAAAATCATGGTATCATCGAAATAGGCTTCGTCATTTCCATCGAAGGACATCACTTGCGGGAGAGTACTGTAGTGACTAGGGCTTGCAAATTTATCGACTTTTTCAATTACCGGTAATTCGGTAATTTATGTGGAAAGAATTTACCGGTAGTTTTGAGAGTATTTTAGTTAGTTGATATTTTATTCAAACTAATTACTTATAAAATTTTGTTTGATAATATTCATTCAGTTATTTTATTAATTCATTCTTTTATTTTATTAATTCAATCTTTTATTTTATTAATTCATAACATTATAATATATAAAAAAAAAAGTATAAACGTAAATTAGAAAAAAAATTAAAACTTCATTTCAACTCTTGGTTTTGTTTTAAAACGTGTCTAACGTGTTATCATTTAAGCTCGACCTCAACTTGGTGCAGATCAGACCGGCTGCTGAAAACGCGCGCTCCGATTCGACACTTGTCGGCCGAACTGTCAACAACATTTTAAATGCTTTCTCTAAATATTTGCCTCGGATATTCTGTTCTTGGAAAAAATTCATTTCCCTTTTAATAATATTCGCTAATCCTTTAGCAGGTGATTATAGTATAATTATTAATTTTAAATATTAAACTCAACTTTTTACTTATTAAATAGTTTGTATGGAACGGAACAAAACGATAAATATTGTAATATATAAAGTTTGAATTTTACACCGAAAAAAACGGTAAAAAATAATGAATTTACCGATTTTTCGGCAATGACTTTTTTTTAGCAATTAACCGGTTAATCGGTTTTTCGGTAATGCAAGCCCTAGTAGTGACTGCACAAGTGTGTACTGCTAGTACAATCGATTTATCAGAACACTATCTGAGAAAGTCCAAATTCAACATTTTGTATTTACGAAATTACTCATCTTTATCATACTGCAGTCAATTTCGGAATTTATACATTGTCATCATTATCAGTATCATATTATAATATTTCGCATAAATGTCAGGTTACAAATAATTACAACCAAATTCACATCAGTTGTCTTTGTGATTGGGAATTACCTTTTATCAACCCAATCACGATACGGCATGCAGACAAATTATAAATTATGTGCTGTTGTTCCACTATATAGAATATTATTTTTCTTAGTTTACTTTTTCGGAAGCTAGTTTAGTGGTCGAAGAGAAGTACCATTTACCAAAAAGAAAAATAGATCTACATATATAAAATTTATTTAATTTAATCCGATAACACTGAATAAAGAGAACGCGCTACCAATTTTGGACCGGACCATTACAGTGGTGACACCGACGCCGGTTTTTACCGTACTGAACACATTAAGAAAATCTGGTGCAATGGTCCATACCAGATAAAGGGTACATGTAACTATTTCTAGAAAATCATCACAATACATAATCATATATTTTTGTTGGTATTATATTGTGTATTACAACTGGTGAAACGGAGTACGAACAATATGGAAAACTCAACGATATTCATATAGGATCAATTTAATTTACTCCAAACTGTGATAGCAAAAATTCAAAAATTTTGGGTTCACCAATGTAACACCACGTGATGTTGGAAAACTTCGAATAGTATTAAGTTGTTGTTTGGTTATTGCTAGCGAATTACAAGAACTTAAATTGTACAAAAATTCATTTATCTGGATTCATGCGACATACCATATATCACAGAATGCAACGAGTACAATTTTATGAAAAGTTGCTTGCGGCATTTTATTTAACAAAAATTTTACCACACATATTAAATGTTCTGTACGTTATCGTTTATTAATTCCACATTAAAAGTTTAATCATTTCCCGTCTTTGTGTGATACTATATAGATTATAATGTTTTTCGTTGACTTTATACTCGTATATCTAATCGATATAGTGATAATTTTGCACAATACGAAATTAATGCTAATTTTTTATATCGATATAAAATCAAACATATGTGTCCAATCATAACTATCGAATATATATGTTTATATATAAGTCCTGTCAGCAATTTTTCCAATCAATCAACACACCACCATTTATCCTCATTCCCTTCGGTCTAATACAAAATATATCAAAATAATCCTCAATCTATATATGTACATACATATGTATATATGTACACAATAAATAACTGATAAGAACACAAAATGTATATATTTATATATAGGGTGGTTAAAAAGTATACACCTTTGCTCGTTGCCACAATATCCGTTTGAGTACAAGCTCGCTTCGATACTGAGCTTGAATTTTAGTATCGAAGCTAGCTTGTACTCAAACGGATTTTGTGGCAACGTTTTTGGAGCCGCTTCGATACTAAGCATGAATAACATATATAAATAACACATTTATGACCTACTGATATAGGGTTCGAATTCATTTACAAAAAGTTCCATCTTTCAAGTAATGCAATTTTCCGATAGTCTACATAAATGGGTCCTATTGCCAGATTGTTTTTACAATAACTGGGTGTTGCGAATATACAACTGAAAAAAGGGCATTATTTTGACCCACCATGTTCCTGCATATTATGTATCCGAGGATTCGATGATATCATAAAACATAGATGTGTTTTATGTGTATGTAATATATATTTAATTAATAGTTTCCTTATTTTTTCTTTTACTTTTCCTACATTTAATTATAATAATTATAGTTTTTATTTTGTTGTTATACCACTATACATATAGTTTTTTGTTCTATTGTTAATATTATTATTTATTACATATATAGAAAAAATATTCAAAAGTATCCAGAAACAACAACAAAACCACGTACTTTTATTACAATTTTATATAACATTAACTTTTTTTTATAGACACAATATAATCATAATAAAAGAAGCAACAAAAATATATTTTAAAACCATAATGATAATAATAACTATAATAGTGTACGTATAACATAATGTTGTGTATGTGGTTTAAGGTGCAAGAATATTTTTTCCTCTATTATGTATTTATTATTCACCTTACACCTCCGCCCCATTCTTCTTCGGGTCGTGGCGCAAGCATTATATAGTTTATTGGAAAAATTGAAAATTTTCTTTATTCAATATATACCACCACATTGAAAATAACGTTTTTGATGTTGCTTCTTTTTTGTGTAACGTGTAAGGTATTAATTTATTATTAATTTTGTTTTTTGTATCTGTCTATTGGAATTTTGTATGCAGTTTGAATTGATATTGATTCAATTGATCGTTAAAATTTATTAAAATGTTATATAACGTGAAATTATTGTTGAAATGTTTTTCAATGCATTCAATTTGTATACGATAATACTATAGGGCTGTAGGGCAGTTGGGTTCATATTTATTTGTAATAAATCTGCGCTAAATACATTCGGAGTTATCTCAAATTTTGTGTATTTTTATGCAAAATATATTTCAATACATTTTGGTAATTTATAAATAATTTTGGTAAAATTTAAACCAACATCCGAACATAAAACATATTTAGTTGCGATTTCAAAAGATTCAAATGTAATTTTTCATCTGATCAGAATGTAAAGCTCCACCTATCATTGAACCTATATATCTAGTGGTATTTTTACCATTTAAATTTAAACAAACTTAAAAGCGTATCTCAAAAATGAGAGTGTGCTTAGTCACCATTCAGATAGATAATATACGAGTGAAGTTCATAAAGACTATATATAATTTTTAAATATTAGCAGAACCGTCTCAAATACAGAACCTAAATATTAAAAATTGAGCTTAAATTAGAGGAAGTTAAATAAAGAAAAAAACGAAACATCTCATACAAAATATCTGAAAAGTAAAGTAAAGTTTTTTTAAAATAAAATATTTCAATGAAAATTGTGGCGAATTAAACATTTTAATCTTGCTCTAAAATTAAAAATATTTATACTATATATCATTTCAATATTTTTGAATAAAATCAATTAAATAAACAATCACATAAGAACTTTTAATATTATGTATATGCACAAATACATACATAATCGTATCATATGAAAAAAGTTATTCTGATCTCTACGCATGTGCAATATATGAACTATCGATCGAGTATGATCAATGACAAACAGAGTCATCTCTATTAGTAAAAATTAAAACTGCTACTAAAAAGCTACATTGTATTAGACAAAAACTGTTTGATTCTCAAAATTGAAAATTTCGAAATTAATTCAAAATAATGTTAAATAAACATATTTATTTCAAATTTTTATAAATCAAAATATTTACTCATTTACTTATAGTGTTTGATAAACGGTCATACTACTTGAATCCCACTATAATTATATAATAATAATTATAGTAGAATATATATATATATATATATATATATATATATATATATATATATATATATATATATATATATATATATATATACATATATATATATATATATATATATATATATATATATATATATATATATATATATATTTATATATATATATATATATATATATATATATATATATATATATATATATATATATATATATATATATATATATATCAATAAGAAATGTTTCCAAACCCAACGGGTTTGAATATTAAACAATACTAATCAGCTGACATCTATTGAACGTTTTCCAAAGCACATATAAAACTTAATATTTTATTTTGAATAAATTACATTGTTATATAATATAATTACTTTTATCTATGTTAAATTTATTAATTTAAATTAGTAATTACTATATAATATGTAAAACTAATAAATTTATTTTTTTGTGAATGTCAATCTGTTAGATGTCCCTTACTTTTTTCGACATGTTGTGTTTTTTGGTTTTGGTTTTAATGGGTGTAACAAAAAACACTATATCATTTTATTATAATGAAATTGAAATTATTTTCTATAATAATAATTATGTTTTATATATGTGCAAAAACAAAATTTCTTAGTAAAAAATATAATTTAGATTCGAAATTAAATTGTGCGGTTAGATCGACATCACATACATATATTTGATTGGGCATTCAATATTTTAAATGCATAATGTATTTTAATTTATGTTCTATTAAATGATTATGATATTTTCGCAAATGATTTTCAGATATGAGTATCTTTATCATTTCATGTACTTAAAATTGTAAAAACAATAATCAAATAGATTTTTTATTCATTAAAATTCTTTCAAAAAATGTGATTTTTACATTGATTCTTATGAGAGAGTATAAAATATACCTTCTCTAAAATGTTATACTAAAAATACGTAATATTATTACGTCTCTAAATCTAGATGACTCTGACAGTAGTTTTATTTTAGCTCGATAAACTTAGATAAACGTATTCTAATTTTCTGATATCTTCAGTTTGACTTCGGGTTCTCTTCTAAGCTATTCCGCCAAGCCATTTTGTCTTATACGACAAGAAGAAATAATCATGGTGTCCAAATTTGGTGAATATTGTAGATTCGGAAGTGAGCTACGACTAGACACGCAATATTTGTATAAAAAACAACTTTTTGTTGTTTCACTAAAATCATTGTAAAATTGGTCCAATTAGGTTGTATAATATTTTTCGTTTATCATTTGTTATTTACAAGGTAACTGATTCGTCACCGATTCCCTCCAGTGTTTGCGCTATATGATTCATCCATATTTATATTGACGTAAAAACTCTGTAACATTATTATTAAACAAATAATGATTCCTGTAAAGTTATCATTCAATAACGTTTTAATCAATTGTAACAAAGAGCGATAACTGGTCCACGGATAGATTGTTATGTCCATATATTTCACCAACATTTTATATAGAACCTATGTAAAATGTTGAACAATCTCATATATTGAAACATCATTAAATATCTTGCTATGGATTTTATCGACCATCTTTGGTGTGGTGACGTAAACTTATACGACCACGGCAAAACTAAGTTGCTGAATGCGGGTGGATTCACATCCGATATAGAATTCACAAGGCCATGAAGCTACTAAAGAAAAGTCGTTCAATTCAGAGCTCATGACATTTGAAACGATAATTTTATTGTACTGTCTTTTCGGTCTTGCTCTGGCGAAATGCAGTTATATACCTGCAACATGGAATGTCATCGCCTTAGATCTTATTTTCATAAAGCTGATCGCTTATAAAATGTGAAAATTACCACGGTGTATCTCAACTTTTCGCATCATATACAAGTTACTTGAGAAATGCCTCAGACTCGATAAATCTATAGAGTTTATGGTTGAATATCTGGCAATAAAATATAAGTCTCTTTAGAAATTGTTGGTATTTAATTCTGGTTTTCGGCAAGCAGATGCAACATTTTTTTAATTTCTGTCAAGTATAGTTGTATGAATAATTTGAAATTCATATTTTAACTCCGAATAGAATTTTAATTTAATTTTAACTGTCACATAACAATTATTGAATATATTACGAAAACACATATATCTATTCAACTCACGTTATTTTGAAAATGGATGTACCAAAGTTAGCATACATTAACTGAAACAATCGATTTCCAGAAACTGATAATTGGCTTGCTTTTAAATATATCAACGTAAATATAGATTCAATATATTTATCATCCAATAGATTGCGAATGTATTTCATTTGTACTTGTTAACAATATTTATGTGGTAATATATTTGATCAAACATATTTAGTGTCGTTTCTAATTTAATCGACTTCACTCGATTTTTCATTAAAATGAATACAAAAATTCTGGTAAATTCGGGGAGAAATAAAACCGAATTACACAAAGCTGCAATCACGGGTAATATAGAAGCTGTCACGACATGTATTAACGATGGGATTAGTATTTATAAACAGACAGATTTGCACGAAACTGCTCTACATTTCGCCTTGATGAATCAACACACCACAGTTTCTTCAATTTTATGGACCATATACGAAAATGATCTTAAGTTTGTGCACGAATCGTTAAAATTTATGAATAAATTATGGATATCAAGCCCGATATTAGTTGGGTGTGGTCCCAATAATAATTCAACAATTGATGAACTATATAATGATTATCAAAATTATGAAGTGGCATGTGAATTTTATCAAACCAATTGTGTAATAATATTATTGAAAAGTGATAATCGTACACCACATCGCGTGTTGTGCTTATCACCAAAAACCAAAAGTGGACAAATGTTAACCGTACAAATGATAAAATGTTTAATTTCGAATGGTTTCCTGGATGTCAATCAGTTGCCGAATAGTAAAATTTCTTTGGTACATGCTTCGGCTGCAGCAGGTATGACGAACATATATAAAACGCTAGTGAATTATGAAGATCACGGTAATAGTATCGAAATAGCATTGCAAGCCATTCAGTTTGGTCAAGTTGAATTTTTGGAGGAATACTATAAGCAATTTCCAGTCAACATTTTCAATTTTTTTCAGTCATACTGTATAAAAATCTTGCACAGTGACAAATGGGAAGTTATCAAATATTTTGCGGAGAAAATAATTATAGAAAAACAAATGACATGGAGGGAGTTCCTAAATTTTCGCATTCCTTCCACTAGTTCTACATTATTTTTTTATACAATTCAAAATAGTCTTATGGAAATAGCAGAAAATTGTTTAGCATACGAACCCAGTTTGAACGCCGAAGATAAACATGGACACAATCCAATGTACTATTTGCAATGGAGTATCGAAAATTTTCCAAAATATCATAATTTTATAATGACGGCTATTGAAATGGATCCAAATCAATTGTTTGTTAAAGACGATGAATTATGTACTATTTTACATAAACTTGTAATATCGGTCCCGCTACAGGAAGTTATTCAAATTTATGAGGAATATCCGAAAGCAAAAAATATTTTCTTCAAAGTTCGATTTGTTGCTTTGAAGTGTATCGAGATCATGATTTTGCGTAAAGAATACGAAACAATAAAATTTGTAATAGATAGTGCCAGGGAGCAAATTGATAATGATTTACTATACTCAATTTTTAATAAATTAGTTATTAGTGATAATATTGAGGTTCTCAAATATGTTATGTCGATTGGCTATTTTGATTATTCAACGGAGGAGTCAATACAGTATTCTAATCCAATGTTAGAAGCCCTTAGGTATCGTAATTTGGATGCATTAAAACTGATGTTATCTAACGTTAACAGTGACCAGTTAAAAACTATACACGATTCCAAATATTGCAGTGGTTACAATTTATTGCTGTATTCCATTATATACAGCAGTCCCATTTTTAACAGTAATTTAATGTGGATAGCTGGATATACAGAAGCAATGGAGTGCTATAAAAAAACTTCATCGACCATCGATGCTTCAACCAATGATAATGCAGAATATAATGAAATATTTGACATGCTGATAGAAAATGGTGTATCCTACAAAGAAATGTGTTACACATATAATTTACTTCACATTTCGGTCATGGCAAATAATATTCATGCAGTAAAAAAATTACTTGAACTTGGACTTCAAATTAATTCATGCGACACCTCACCCGATCAAAAATTGCCAATAGACTTCGCGGAAAATGTAGAAATGTTGGAGCTACTTATTTCATCAATGACGTCGTCGAATATTAGAGACATTGGCTTAAGAACTAGAAACTTGCTATTTAAAGTTGTGGGATTTGAGCCAAGCGAGACAGTAATTCCATTGATAGAATATATTCTACACAACGGTGTTGATATAAATGAAACTGATTTATCTGGTAACTCTGCTATATTCTATGTACGTCATGTTGATATGGCAAAGCATTTATTGCAATATAAACCAAATCTAAATCTGATGAATTGCTGCAATGTAACTCCGATTCGTCATGCGTTTGCAGAACGGCGGTATGACTTATGGTATTTCTTATTGGAACAAGAAATAGTTGAGTACTCAATTGAATTAAATTATTTACCATGTCTAAAGCCTTTCTTTGAAGATGATATGACCACTATTAATTTCATTAATATTCTAACATCGAAAAATTCTGTTCTTGGAGCTTATTTGATTGAACATTGCAATGATCTAAACGAATTAGGAATTCCACTAATATTCGATGCTATTCGATATAACAATGAATTGGCTAAAGTATTGCTAGAATTATCAAAACTGGATATATGTGTACTTGATCCCTATACTAAAAATACAATATTGCATACCGCTGCTCATTACGAAAAACTTGATATTATCGACCAATTAATCGACAGACCATTACAAACAGAAGTTCGTAATGTTCATGGTGATACTCCACTTAATTTGTATTGTCGCCACTCAGCGAAGATTACAAATGAATATTTAAAGAAATTTTTAAAATTCAATCCTGAAGTGAATACTAAAAATGATCGTGACATGACACCAATTCTATACGCGTCACGGAAAGATACAACAGGTGATGTAATTTGTGAATTATTATCTCGTGGTGCAAATATCATGGATCAAGAGCCAAATGGTCCAACAGCTTATGAAAATATGACGTGTCAGTTACAGCGTATCTTTAAATTTTTAGTTTAACTATCATTGTATGCTCAATAGTTAGTTGATAAGTGAAATATAATTATTATTTCTCATTTTTTTGTCAAATATATTTAAAACAATAACAGTTTGTGCTTTTAAATTTTATTTTAAACCTAATTCAATTTATGTAAACCAAATTAAATGGAGATACAGATGTCGGATCTCATGCGTATATAAGAATAAAATAAACATGTAGCTACTGTCTTACATTATCTTCGAAATAATTACTACCAAGGAGGATTCCGTTCATATCTGTCAGTTACAGATCAAGTTTTCTCGCTACGGATTATTCTTTCGTACGAAAGTACTATGAAATGCGCTATATCTTATTCCGACAGTCCAATCCACTTTTTGCATATGGAGATGATAGCTGTGTGATTTGATTAAATGGTAACGGAGTGAAAGAGATACTTGATCCACTGAAACAGTTCAGCTTCCGTTGGTCTTAAAATCTCAAAATCAGAGTGGTAATCAGCCCCGTTGTATGGGTTGTGAGAATTGGACCCTAACGGTTGCTTGCGGCAGTATAACGAGTTGGCTCGTGATTGAAACCAATGCAGGTAATAGCTAAACTTTTAAAATTCAGTAAGAAATTTTATAAATCGTCCTAGTGGTAAAATACCGGGTTCGAATCCCGATAGAAGCAGGATGCAAAAAGAATGTTTCATCATCTGATTACGATCGGTGGTGTGAATGAACACATCTATAACCGCTCTGTTGGAGTGCAGAATTCATGAACCAACCCATCTTTCATGGCAGTACTATACGGTTTTACGTAAATCGGACCTATAATCGAGCTCAATTTGGCTGTAATGGCGTAAAGTAAAGACGTAAATAAGCGAACTGTGAAAGTGTTAGGAGTGTCTTGAGCACTAAAACAGAATGCAAAGATAAAGACAGACAGACAGAAATTTTATTGTTTGATTGTTGCTTATAATTTATCATCACGCCGTATTCTCAACTAAGATTCGAGTTAACATGTTCGGTATGAATGATTTAAATATCACTCCAATATAATTACGTATATACAATCCAATACAATATACAAGCGAATTTCATATAAGCCACGCGCTTTACCCTTAATAAAAATTTAATATAATTATTGATTTCAGAACGTAGGCTGATTGAAAATTAAATATAAATTGCTATTCGGTGTGGGTATCATAAATACATGAAGAAAATCAATTAAACTAGAAAAAATGCCATCGATTAAAAACGTCTGAAATATAAGATCGTCCTTGAGTGTCTAATTGGTTTGAAATAATTAAAATATATCCAAGCAAAACACAGCCATAACCATAAAGCTAATTTGAGCAAGTAAAAAATTGTTTTGATTGTTCGTTCCGTGATGATTGATGAAGGTAACCAATCGTGACTTTCCAATTTGTATTGCAAATAGAAATTATAAATACAAATCGAAAAGGGGGTTAAAACTCGATAGTTCTCCTATATCTACATAATAATCGTGTAGTTAAATGTAATTAAGTTAATCGATCGCTTATAAAAACATCAAAAATCTCATGAGATTACGCATTTTTCATGGTTCCATGTAAATAATATTATTACTAGTATTATTACTAGTATTCGACGAGTCTTTAAATAATTTAATAATAAATTATTTAAAGACTCGTCGAATACTAGTCTTTATCTATATGTGATATAGAACACATTTAATATTGCCGACGCGCAGTATTATTTTAAAGGGTCATAAATTGATACGTTACCTAGAGAGATAAAAATGATTCTTACGTATTTCTAAATAAAATAAAAATTCTATACGTAACAGCTTGAAATTTTATTAGGATAGACATAAAATTTTGGCATCACGTATTCTATACGTGTACGTTAGAAAGTCGTTCGTCGAATCATTATACACTACATCATATCCTGTGAATATACATGTATACAACTATACTAATCAGGAGCCAGGATATTCTGAAAATATTTTTACTACTTTACGATTCGGCAGTAAAACAACCCGTAAAATAATTATTTATTTGATAGTTTTCAAATAATACACGTAACTATATATAATCTTGAAGAATTTATTGAGATACTTTAAAGTTACTCGAGAATGTGGTACGTTCTTAATTTCTAATACTATACGTACACATACATATATTACTATACACTCTAAGGAGACTAATAATTTAATTCTACATTAATTTTTAAACAGCAATAAATAATGAAGAAAAATATTAAGACTTTAAGTTATTACATTTTTGTAATGCATATAATAAGAAATTTACAAAAATATGTTAATTTACAAATAAAGGCACATATGTATGTGCATCCGGTTACATGATTAAAGTAATATTATTATAAATATCATCTATGTGGGGTTTACAAATCGACCTTAGCAAATATGCCGTTACATGGACACGTTTATCATTAAAATCTGTACAGTACTTTTCAAATGAAACTAAACGCGATGTTTCGTTGATCGATATGTATTTGCCATCAGTCACTTATTAGACGTTGCCTTGAACAAACTATAGCACTTTTCATTGTTTCCTCAAAATCGTCAGTTAAACATGAGCCAATATGTTGTCTCAAGAGTATCCAGGTTTCAGGCAACTGGTACCTTTAATAAGAGACCAGCCGTTATCGGTATAGATCTCAGAGAAATGATCCTTGAAATCGCCATCTCATTGACTTCGATGTACAGCAGTAGCTAAGAAAAAATTCGAGATGTGGCTGTTAATCAGACTAGTGAAATAAGCCATCCTTAACTCCAAAATAGGCAGCACGCCACCGTAAAGAGCAAACAAATTTTTTCACAAACTTTGAAACGAATATGTCTCCGTGTTTGTAATTCGAGTGGAGTTCAGGCGATCAGTGCTGTTTTGCTGAAACAGTATCTACCATGTCTATTCTTGCATGGTGTAGACTGGCATATCGTTTGAGCGGAAATCAAACCTTGTTTTCATACCTAATGGATCATGTCATGCCTAACACATGATATATAGGAAAACATTTCATATTTTTGCATGAACCTCTTGGCAGTTCATGGTTACAGTTGGACTCGAGTCGATAAAGTGATCATCCAATTGAACATTTTTGAGACGTACTAAAACGGATGGTCAGGTTCAGATATCCGGCATATCTAAAGTAGTCGAAATATAAGGTTTCGAAATATATGTATTTTGTTGCGTGCCTTAACCACTACGCAGTTTAACTGTTATTTAACAAATTATTTTATTTAGTATTTTAATTATTGATTTTTTGATAAGAAAGTTATCATTTGGTATTATCATAAATGTATCTAACACCTGTGAATATACACCTACATTATGTACATATATAGTTCAACCGACTCTTTCTAGAATGATAGTTATACTTATAAATACGGTAAAACCTCGAAATAACGGACCCCTATATATCGGACTTCGGATAAACCGGACGGATTTGGCCATATGTGTACTAGAACACTGTCATTCAAAGCCACTTAACCGCCGACATTTGGCCAAAGCAGCTCTTTTAGCATTAAACAGTGTTAAGATAAGATATTTAAAACTCCGTTCATTACGAAAAACGTATGGCGAGCCTCTTCTACTTGTCGGAACATGAATTTCTTTGTTAGTGACCTAAATCTGAGGTTAAGTAAATACGCTCCGGACTTGGAGAGAGCGAATATAGATTGGTATTCTTACGGATCATGGTCTATACATAAAACACAAAAAATATACTTATATATTATGTGCGTATTGTTCAAAATGAAAATGTATTTTTATATAACGGACAATCGGCTATTACGGACTGCCCTCGTTTGAATTAGTCCGGTATATCGAGGTTTTACTGTATCACTAAGTAAATACTAATTATGCATATCTGCATATATATATATATATATATATATATATATATATATATATATATATATATATATATATATATATATATATATGATAACATCATTTGATATATTCTTATCTATATAAGTTAAGCTTAGCAATTCTAATTCAGCTAAACCCTACATAATGAATAAAAAATGTGAAAAGAGGTAACAAATCAATGACTTTGTATAAGTCCAACAGTTATCTTGCTGAAAAGTGACACCTACTTAATATTGGTTAAAGGTACTATCTAGATCTATCGTTCCTATTCAATCTCAGGACTGACATTAAACTACCATGGAACAATGTAATTTGCAGATAATCTACCTAAATCGGGCCTAAAGAAGCAAACCATTCTCATTTCGGCTGTCTAGAGATGTGATATTTCACACGTTACAACATACTCTACACTTCCGAAATTTGACTTTTTATAATGTACATATATTTTTTATTCACATATATATTCTTTTAATCAACAAGTATTGTTTTAAAATTTAGTTTCATATTCTTAATAGTTTAGTGTTTGTTCTCTTATATATCAAAACTATATTAAGTTACGTTCTACTTTTAAATGTTTTTAACCGAACATGTCAAGATTCGTATAAAACGTAAATCAAAATATATATATATATATATGTATGTGAAGTTGTAAAATAAAAATTTTGGTATTTTATAGTTGTTAGATCTCATACTTAAGAAAATATTTCCAACACTATATGTTTTTTATGTTTACAATCTGTTTTGGAATCGACACAATTCGAACACTCGATGTTTTTATAGATGGTGTTTGCCAAAGGGACACTCATTTAACGTTTGGCTTTCCATTAGACAAGCCAGCATAGGTGTGATCATTTCCAGCATCGACCAAAATGAGATTATGGAAATCCTATTTACATTGCGACTTCGTATGCTATTCCTCTATATTTAGCCAGAGACCTAATCTTTCATACTACATCAAATTGAATATTGTCCAAATCTAATAAAAAATTTTACAATAATTGTTAGTATTAGATGGTCATTAGAGTTGGATAACAATCCATACCAACAAGTGCAGATAATAGGTTTCGTACTCTTGAACCTCACAATTTAAAATACTTGAAGAACTGACCATTCTTTCAAGTATTTTTCATTTTAAATAGTGAGAAACTTTTCAACCACTCATTAATCTGTTAATCATATTAAAACCCATTGGCATTTCTTATTCGTTCAGAACACTTGAAGTTGTGAACGCATGAGAAATTAAATTTATTTTTTAACACATATTTTGTAGTTTTCCGAAACCTTCAAAAACTGTCGAAATTGTTGCAGTTTTATTAGTGAAATGATCACTGAAATTTAAATTTGGTGAATAAATGGTGAATTTGAAAGCAAGCAATTGATATTCTAACTCATACTATGACATATATAAGAGCTTACATATGCTTATTGTAGAAACGTTTTCTCCGCCAAATATGGTCGTGTTTTTTCGAAGAAAGTGTCACCAGCTCTTGACGACATAAGTCGACTATTGCCTTCTTCGACGCAAAAAGTCGGTAGGATTACAGATCAACATCGGTAATCATTGATTTACAATTTACGTTGCAGCCATGTTTGTATTACATTTATCGGCGATTTTCAATCATTTATATTACGTTCATATTATATAAATTATAACCGAGTCTCGTATTTTAAGAGAACAAAGTTCAAATTATATATCTTTATACTTATCCCAAATAACCGACTCGATTATGCTTTTCATGTTTAACTATCTGACTTGGTCTATTGAACATCTTAATTATGCTCATTCTGCACCTTTGTTTTAAATAATATGATTAAGAGTAAGTAGGTCATCAAAAACCAAAATTTCTTTACCAATAAAAAAACACCACTATAACATCTTAATCAATTTATTTCTAACGTTGTTTACTTACATATTCATGACTATAGACCTATAATTGATTTCATTTACAAATTCTCTATATGTATTGTCAGTTCAATTAACTGAACAGATAAAGACGCGGACTATAAATTACTGACCCGTGTCTGTGTATAAACAATTACCTCGTGTTCTTTCACAAATAAATGAAATAAATAAATGCTTAAAGCACTTTAATTAAAAATCTACTTTTTAATTTTATTCTTCTCTCTAATTATAAAGACAAAAGAAAACGTTAGTGCAATAGATAATATTTGTTCACAGTACTCTCAAAACTATATGTATATCTAAATTTATATAGGTACATACTTGCATAAATAAATAAATATATATATATATATATATATATATATATATATATATATATATATATATATATATATTTATATTTATATATATATATATATATATATATATATATATATATATATATTTATATATTTATATATATATATATATATATATATATATATATATATATATATATATATATATATATATATATTTATATATATATATATATATATATATATATATATATATATATATATATATATATATATATGTATATATATATATACATATATATATATATATATATATATATATATATAAACCGATTATATTTTTATTTCCTTCGTATCGATTGTTATTAGTATTTATATAATAAAAATTCAAAGAGATCTATTGAATTGCTGTGTATATTCATAAAATATTGTAGTTTAATCTGGAATATTTAAAATGGTTTTATTGGTTCATAATGCAGAAGTAAATCATAGATGTTTTCTCGTATGAAACTGCGAACTACTTTAGTTCTTGAATAATATAAAAATATTGAATGCAAGTAGATTATAATACCTATGAAGCTTTATCCGTTTAGAATTCTAATAGTTAAACTGTAGAAATTTCACAATTTAAACTTCAAACAAAAACCTATCCATATTTTAACTGGTAGGAAGAAGCATGAAATTCACAATGGCAACTCTAATGATTTTCTTGTATGTTCTGTAATAAAGTTAGCAATAAAAACTATAGAGCTCGCTAAAATATAAGTATATACTGTTAATTATTAAAATAAAGTTAATTTTGTTAATTATGAGTTAAAATTCCATGATATCGATCTAACAACATTTTCAAAAAATCTTCCGATAAAAATCATAAAATATAGTTTATAGTCAAAAGTATTGCTATACATCTGTAACCCATATAAATATTTATATTTGTCAACCCAGGTTGTTATTCATCTGTCAAGAATAATACTTAGCCTTCGTGTATACTAAATCTTTCTATAATCCATTAAAAAGTTAGACGCCGTCGATGTCAAGATCTTAGATTTTCTAATACACAATCAAATTTAGAACGAGTAAAGTGTGGTTTAGACCGCTTCACTATCAGGTCTTTAGTATCTAGGTTAGGTTGTTGTGGCTGCTATCGCACACTTAGACCGGGATTGGTCCATTGTGATATTACTCTATGTAAGGCTATAGGTCCGAGTTTTTTCGTAGAACCATCTGCGCATTGCGTAGCTCCACATCAGCCTATAGTACTGACATGAAAGATGGGTCGGCCCATTCTAAACGCGACAGGGGGACAGGGGATCCAGATATATGTTCATTTTACACCACCGATCGCACCGCCCAAACGTTCGAAAGTGAAAAACCCATTTGCATCTTGCCCCGAATCGAGATTCGAACCCGGTACCTCCCGCTCCAACTGTCGCAGCTTTAACCACTGCGCCACCTGGGCTGTTCTCTTTAGTATCTAAATGAATATGAACTTTATTATAAAAGTGCTATTAATCATACTCTCAGCCCTTTCTAACTTTTCAATGGGTCATAGATAATTGATCTAAAATCAAATAAGATCAAAAACACCCTGGGTTACGATGCGCTTACTAGACGTCATATAAAATTAAGCATACACGATGGTCAATTAGAGTTCTTGTGAGTTAATACTATCTGGTGCTGACGAGTGCGTTAGCTAAAATCGTTTGCAGATTATTGGAATTGATCATTTTATATAGTTGTCAATTTAAGGATTTTTTTTAATGTAAGGGTTACTAACAAACCACCCCAAAAATTAAATTAAACTAATTAACTTAATTTTGTTACAATTACTTATGTTCGTGCATATTTTAGTAAAGTCTACAAAACATTCCAATCTGAGTATAGACAGAATTCACAGATTATGTTAAGAATATAATCCGCAAAAAAATATTTCAAAGAAACATAATTCACAGAAAAAATAGTCTATGTAAAATGTAGCTAATACACTTCTATCTTCTTTCGTGGTATGCTACTATTGTCAATTCATTATATTATTTGATCCGTAAGAGTGATCCAATAAGAAGTGCATTTTCCAATATACATGCGTGATGACTGTCATGTTCTTATGACATTTATCCTCAGTATTCATTGACATTTCACGATGAATAGACTTACGCGAGAACAACGTTTACAAAAATTGTTTTCATGCTCTTCGACCGTTTTATGGTGTTTATAATCCTCCAACCTTTTTCCTCCTGTGCATCATCGATCTAGTTTATGGACGTTGGAACAGCTCCAAATTGATCCGTTGTTTTATCGAAAATGGCGTTCAGCAATGAAGATCAGTTTTGGCAGAACAAACAAAATACGTCAACAAACAAAATTGTTCTTTTTAGGCTGATAAACAGCTAGATGTGCATCCAATGCAACCTCATAAAATGCACTGTTTGGTGCAGTTTTTGAGCACAAAGTGCAGGTCAATCCATCGATTTATTGAAAGAAAATTTTAATGAGAACATATCAAGAAAAGGACCCGAGTTGGCGTTCAAGACTTTCTGATCTGACACTGTAATATTACTTTTTATAGGGGTATCTGAAATCAGCTGTTCATATAGATAAACCACAATTCCTGCATAAGAAGCGAATATATAACACGCGTAATTAACGAAATATTGGCCGAAATTTAACCAATAGAATGGATCATCAAAGAGCCAGCCGCAAACAACATTATAAGAAATTATTTTAATCATTTAATGTCACAAATATAATTTTTTATTATTAAATTAATTTTAATTTGTTTTATTTCAAAATAAATTTAATGAAGCTCTTATGGATGGCCCTTTATTTGACATCCTCTTAGATCGAAAACGATCATTGTAGGTACATTTCGATACCCCTTAGAATAGAGCAATAGCTTTTATATGTCTAATAATATGATCTTGTCAGTTGTCAACTAATTCAATCAGTTGAGCTTAATTGTATCTTGTCTATTACGCAGTCTATGTAAATACAAATTAAAACTTTCTGTCTTTTATGCATATGCCACGTTATACCAAGTAATCCTGTATTTTGTATTTTAATAATGAAATAATCTATAAAAGTGTTATTGAGGTCAACGGAAAAATCTAAAATTTATGTTATAACCAATAATTCTAAATGGTGTGCTAATACGTATTGATCTTATTATATTATAGGTAATATACATAATCGTGTAAAACTAAATAAACTATCGAACTATACACATGGATACATGGTATGTCTTCACACAACTATACATGTTTTTATTACATATATATTATTCAAATGGCGTAATGAGTTACAATATAGAGTGAGATGTACTTGTTTCGTATTATATTTGTAAAGTTATGCAAATAATTTTCAAAATTTATATTCAATTATTGTATGATTTGTATACATATACATATATAATTTTTGATTTTGTGTTATTATTTATGTACGAATTTGCATAAATTTTAGTGCAAATCATAATTTTCTGTATGTATCGTATATGTATAATTTAAAATACATATAATATGCTAATTTCACAAAATGTGTATATGTCATATATAGTTTTATAGGTTTGTCGGTTGCAACATTTGGTAGTGGTATATTCAGTAAAACCACTTATATAGGTTAGTTTTTATAGAAAAAAATAATATTTAGAATTTTGTTCTACATAAATAATAGAGAGATAGTAGAATTACATACTTTTATTTTCATTGACGACATGCATAGATTTTAAAATTAAAACATGACACGTTTTAAAAATAAATTCATGTCATACATATAGATGACCGTGACATGTTAACAATATAATTCATTTTTATCAGGAAACTTATAAATTTATATGCATCTACGAGTTTACAAATGAAATGGAAATTTATTAAATATTCAATCCACGAGACTCTCTATAGTCATGTATTGATTAGTTTCTAACTGCTAAATCTCAATTTATAGTCAAAAATACTTATTTCAATTTTATCGATATAATTTACTGGCTCCTATATTGCATCACATGTGGATGATGCTTATCAAAAGACCTCCCTTTTATGTTAAACTCAAACAGGGAAGTCTAAGAATGTAAAGTGGCCTAATATCGAATTAATGTGCTTGGATTCATGGTTAAACTTTAACGTATACGAGTACAGTAAAAATAAGAAAAATTAGACTGACGTCTGTATACGAACACGAACGATGATTTTATATGCATTACCGTCAATTTTTTAAAATTTGTACACAATAATCAAAATTATAATCGTCAAGCTCATCGATTATTAACACTAAATTTTCATAAAACGGTTTCGATAGATTTAACACCTTATGCCATCCCGTAGCCATGACCAAAATTGTAATGACTGTATATGACAGATATTTAGATTATATTCCCCACTCTCAGGATGAAACACTACTACTGTCTACTCCCAATGATTTTATTGTCAACGTAAAATGATTTTTTTTTTATTTGTAATACATTCGCGGAAATAATTTATCGTATTTAAAAATTATGCATTAATTACATACGCGTCAGACAACCAAAACAAAATTTAGATATAGTTAGTTTTGATATAAATAATTCACAGTATTCCGGGTTGTTATCGATAAACACATAAAAAAAGTATTCAATAAATTAATTACATTTACAAAATATAAAAACAACTTGAAATTATTGGAAGTACTAATAAGTTTAGAAAGATTTACAAAATATGACGTAACTAGTATTCAATCGCATTGGATTATCATGTTCATGTTAAAGTGCCATAATTTAAAAACAACCGGCCAGGTTGCGCAGTGGTTAAAGCTGTGGCAAATGGAGCGGGAAGTACCGAGCAGGATGCAAAAACGGATTTTTCACCATCGATCGTTTGGGCGGTGTGATCGGTGGTGTAAAAGAACTCATCTGAACCCTCTGTTGAGTTTATAATCCATAGGCCATCCCATCGTCCATGTCAGAACATAGGCTGACATGGAGCTAAGCAATGCGTAGATGGTTGAATGTAAATCGGAACCTATATCCGTACATCCAAGATCCTGTAGTATCACAACGGACCATCGCCGGTAAGTGTGCGGTAGCAGCCAATTAATAAACAGAAATGTTGATTACTGTGCGAAGCATATGGCATACATGCATCAATCAAAACATGTAAGTGCTGGTGCCGATGTTTTTAAAACTAATTTCGTCGCCAGTAACAAAAAACACTAAAAACGCTGATGAAACCTTAAAAGCTTTGGAAATGACTCAACAAGCGTTTGAAAACCGTCTCAAGGTTATAACTATTAAGAAAATTGGGTTACCATCAACTTTTATAGCCATATATTAATAATGGCAAAAAGCTAATGTAGTGCATTGAGTGGGATCAGTTCGGGGTGATCTACTATGGAATGAACTTCTCCAGCAAAACGAAACCATCACTGAAGAACGTAATCAACAACAATTAATACAATCCGATCATTGAAGCTCAAATTCCAAAACAAGATATAGTGACTTTTATTACAAAGCTCAGCCAAAAGGAAAATCACCGTATTCACCAGTCATTGTTTCTTCCGTCTACCACCTTTCCGGTTGATGACTAATGGCCTGAGCAAGCAGCACTACACTACTTACAAAGATTAAAAATTGGGTTAATTCTTGGATTGCCCTAAAAAACAAGGAATTTTACGGACGCGAATTCAGTAGGCTGCCTGAAAAAATAGAATGTTACGTTATTATTATACTGGTAGTCTAGACGTTCAGATATAGAAAGTATTTTTAAATATTGTAACGAATATGCCTTTATCAACACAGTAAACGTGAAAGCAGGTATGTAATTGGTTGAGTAGTTATAACACAAATAACTATTATACAGATTAACAAACTATATGGAGAAATAATGTATACTAGACTGAAATAAGGGGAAGTAATTATACCCTGGGTGAAAAGGCTATATTTGAATTGTATTATCTCTTTTATTCCTTTAGCATTGATATTACGATAAATAAAATTTAATCAAATCTATAAAACTAAGTTTAAATACATACATGAAATCAAATTAATGTTTTGGGTTCGAATCCCGATAGGAGCAGGGGCAAAAACAGATTTTTCACCATCTTATTACGATCCCCCCTATTGGAGTGCAGAACTCATGGGCCGACCCATGCGCAGATTGTTCTACGAAAATCGGACCTTTAGCCGTACGTCCTCGATGTGGCAATTAAGGCGTAAATAAGCGAACCGCGAAAGAGCTGAAAATATAAAACAAATGGTTCATGCCACTGCGATGAGTTTCATTCAAATGAATTAATAATATTTTATACAAAATTTAAATAAACATTTATTCATCGTAATATCAATGCTAAAGGAATGAAAGAGATAATAAAATTCAAATATATAGCCTTTTCATCCAGGGTACAATTATTTTCCTTTATTTCAGTTTCGTATACATTATTTCTCCATATAGTTTATTTATCGTTTATCTGTATAATAGTTATTTGCGGTTATAGTATGCTTTATACACCGTGGTAGTCAAAAGTGAAGCAGGTTCGAATCGAACAGAAAGACAATGCAATATTTTGTATGATTGACTTTTTTCGGAAATCGAAAGATGTTATTTTTACTTAACCTCAAGCAGTATTGAAAGTTGACTTTAGCTTGAGAAGTAATAATCACATGAGGAAAGAAGTAACACTATACATCGAGCGAATCAATATTATGATAATACAGCGAGTAATAGCAACACTACTACAGTAATTCATGGAATCATCTCGAAATATACTAAACCGCAATTTATGCACTACTACATTGACTATAGCGAGAAGAATGGAAAGATCGAAAATCCCACTAATTTGTATAAAAGGTGTGCTAAATCGGCGTATCAGACAAGTTTGATTTTAACCCAGTGAAGTGTTTAGGTACTGAAGTGAAGATTAGTGGTCTTAATAATTTATTGCATGAAATAAAGAGAAGTGAGTATGAAGTGAGAGTATGACTAAACTCCGGTCGTTACAGAATACACAGCTCTTAGTAACTTAATTATAATACATATCATTAGCAAATCAATTAAAACTTGAGATGCTATCGATGATTGATTGACGACATAACCAATTATTATGCATGCCGAATTAATGTATGTGTGATTTAATTAAATATTGATATAATCTATTGTCAAATTTAAATTAAAATTAAGTATTTGTGTAAGGAGCTTAAGGCTATACGTGAAACTAATATTTTTTTCTGTTTTATACTTTATGATTTCACTTCAACTATTTCTTGATTTACATCTCGTATTATTCTCAAAATAGGTCTTAAAATATATTAAACGTAACTTAATAGTTTTGTGAAACACAATAGAATCAAACAAAATCAAATATACTCAACACATAAAGTAGATATATATATTCCAACCCGTCTTTGACGATTAAAAGTTGTATCTCAATTGGTGTAGACTTGCAGTATAGGATTGCATATCTATACGCGTACTTAAACATATAAATCCGTATTTAATGGTATTTAAATATTTAAAGAATTTAGGTTTCCAAGTCACAAACTCGAGAATAGATCTACCTGTTTTGTTTCGATAAAGACTTAACAACTCAAAAACAAAAATTATTGGACAGTCGTTCGTAGCTATCTCTCTGTTTCGTGCTAGTTTAATGTCATTTATTTAAAAATAGTTTTGATACACATAATAAATAAAAATTAAAGTTTATAACAACAACAAATAATTTCAAAGTTTTCGTTTTATTATATAAAATAAATGAATTTCCTAACTAAATGATTGTAATCAAAAGGAATAAATGAAATAGTTAAAGTTGTTAGTTAGAAAATTTTAAATGGAATTTTTATGTTTTATATAAATATATATATATTTTTTTTGTCGAAATGTGAAAAGTTTCATGGCGGTTGAAATCTAGAATTTATCATTGGAATTATATTTCTTTTATGTCAGCATCAGAAAATTGCACCGTTTTATAGAACAAAGTTTAAATCTATTTCAAAGTTTGGACTTTGAATTTTGCTGTATGGCATTCTTGATGAACGATTATGAATTTTTTCAAACTATTGATATGACTATTACGAATTTGACTCAATTCAGAATGGCACCGCGCGTACTCGTATTTTAAAAATTGAATTCACACCATCTATAAATTGTGATCGCAATCTTAATCTGATGTCATACCATAAAAATATAGTATGATTTATAAAATAACAAAAAATATTGTTTATTTTTATGGTTCTAATAGGCGATCACGATTTTGAAATTGACATTGAAATGAACCCGTATTTGCAACTATATATGTAGATGAAAAATCTAATCGCAATATGATTTCATCATTGATCATTATTGTTAGTAATTTTATAGATACACAGATATGAAATAGAAATTGGAATTAAAATTGAGTTTTTATTTTAGTCCCAACTTTAGCATACCTAGGTCAAAAAGCAGATCATCTTTTAGATCTATTTTTCACAAGTCATTCTCAAAATTTAACGAATCTATATATTGTGGTTTAAACATGACCTTAAACGTCAACTGTAGTTATCTAAGAAATATTTCTTTCAATAAAAATAATAATCAAACGGCTTTAAACAGACCTATATTAGTCCGTGAAAATAATCTGACTCCATCGGTTCGTAAATAGCTAGAAAATGCCAGTTTGCTATCTAATCCTTTAATCCAATGTCGCCGACACTGACTTCTTTTCCTGGACAAAGGCGACTCCCTCTCAACATCAAAACATATTTTAAAGTACTTGAAAATAATTATCCTTATAGACAGAATCCTCCCTGGCAGTCACCGAAAAGTTTTGAGAGCTTTACCTCAATAATATTGACATTTTTAGCGATCGTCCTTTTTGAAGAATAACCATAACGCGGCACCTGTAATTTTTCTCGGGCATAACTTCATTTCGCAATACTAATCGAATTACATAAGTCAAAATAGTTCAACAACGTTTTCCTACCGAATATCAAAAGTTTTGAATTAATGCGTGAAAAGTTTTTCTTAAATCTATGCATGGTCAAAGTGCATAAAATAAATATTCAATTACAGCTTGTGACACACGTGAAACATTATACCGGACCACCTTTGGTTGGCGTTAATCAATTTGCAGGGTCAATCTCTATATTGTTATATAGTAATCGATTGCTGATGATGCATAGAAATATACAATTAAAGTTATCAGTGGCATCAAAAGGAGAGATGCGGACCAGCCGATGAATGTCAATTTGCCTGTGTTTATAATTCCATACGCATAATATGGTTGAAAGCATTTTGGTGAAGTTAATAAATTTTAACCTGCATCAATGATATAAACCTCTAATGTCTAAGTTATAAAATATCTTTATGTCGTTTTATTTTCCCATAAACTAAAAGCAGTCAAAAAGACAAGCAAAATAAATTTTTGTTATTAATAAACTTGTTACGTCGGTGGGCAGAAGTTCATTGTGATAGATGTCTCATTCGGAATATAGTTGTACAGGTTTCTAAAAATACTATAAAACCTTGGTTTTATTACTACTAAAAAGTATAAGCCAACCAGAAAAAAGTACAACTATAATAAAAGTAAATGACGTTACATTATTAATATAACGGATGCTTCTACAGAGGGAAACACGTGCAAGGAACTGCGAAAGAATTGGGAGTGGTCATTCTAAAGTTTTATATTAACGTTGGAATACGAATCATAAGCACATTGAACACAAGGTGTACATGGACAAAATGGCAACATGGACGAGAGGATGATATTAAAATAAAAGATTGACTTGGGCAAGAGACCAAATTGGTGAAGACTCCGCATTGGAAAAGAATTAAAGTTGGGTACAAGAACTCCACATTGTACAAGGAAACTCACGTAACACGTTAGGTAAAAGACTGACATGGAGAAAAAACCGACATGGAATTTGGTATCGTGCTCAGGTATAGAGCCACATACAATTGACAGGTTTTATGTAACTTATACAGAAGCTTAGTTTACCCATTTGATTATCAATCACTTGGACACACCTATGATCCAATAAATAATTAAATTCCAAGATTTTCAAAATAACTTTCTGCGTGGCAATGTATAGTCCAGGAACATATGGTCTTCATTTTTAGGCCATCGAGGTTTTTGGTGAGCAAAGAGTTTTACCCTTAATAATGATTACACGTTCCACGTATCAACGTTTAATCTCGTGTCCAGGTACTTAAGATGGAGTTCGGTGTTATGTTAGTGATATCCGATTTTATTTATTTTGTTGATATTCTTAACAGTTGATGTTATTTACAATTGCTTCTTTATGACTTTACTACTGTCGTTTAGTAATTAACTCAAAGTTTTATACATATGAAAGCAATATACCAAAACTTTCTCTAGATTTTGAAAATCCCATTTGTATTTTACTTATCGAATTCTATCATGATTTTTTATGGAACTGCGGGGCTTTGATGCCTCATACCGTCCATTGAACTTCCCTAAAAATTATTTGGACTTTATTCAATACTCAAATCAAATTGTGCAATGCTGAGGAGTCTTAACTAAATAAATAATTAAAGAAGGCGGAAATAATTCCAGAACTCATTGCCACTAGAGGCCCCCGGTTCAACCCACATAGTATACACATTCAGATTAAAAACACCCAATCGTGATAGATGAATCGTCACCACCCCGGGAATCGAACCCGAGACACCCGACTGACAGAGCAAGTACGCTACCTTATCTGTCACGAGAGCGACAACTAAGTGTAACTAAGTGAAATTCCATACATAACTGCTAATTCAACTTTTGTCTATGTTGGCCATTCACGCATGTCGTTAATTTTTCTATGTTGTTTTTTTCCATGTTGGCCTTTTGGTGAAAGAGCCACCTTTTGTCGTAGTTTCTTAAACTAAAATGTTTCTTATTAATGTTACGACTCTACGGTTCGTATCTAGATTATTGACGCCTCATACGCTGATCAAAATAAAAACGATTAGAGTTTCGTCAAACTTTTTTTTTTATTTATTTCGCATAATAAATTGCGCACCGTTAGCCACTTACCACTGGTTGGGGCTATGATACTAGTCTTCGCCTCTCTTTAAACAAGAGATTTGAAACTGCTTGTATACAAATCGAATTGGATTGTAGTAGTGCATAAATTATTTCACTGTAGTGTATTTTGAGATTATATTTTCCATGCTTGACTGTATAAGTGTCAATAACTCGTTTCGATTGTCTCGCTGTATTCTCATGATGTTGATTTGCTTGTTGTATAGTGTCTTTTCGTTATTACTAATCAAACTGAAAATGACTATTCATTGCCGCTTGAGGTGTCGGAGAGATAACAGTTTTTTCGCACTAAAACTGAAATACAATTTGAACCATCTCTTTTCTTTCGACCACTACAAATGTCGCGTACTCTAACCACTCGACTTTTATTTCATATGAATTTTACTGCATTGGTTAATAAAAGGCATATTTATAACAATATAAATAATTTATTACTATCGAATTTTATAATCAAAATTAATTTTAAATATTCAACAATTATATTCAAAGGACAAATTTGCATTAAAAATGTAAAAGATTTGATTTGTAATTTAACTCACAAATCAAATCTTATCTTATATTTATTGCACTTTTTATATACATATGAATGTATAAATTTTGAAATGATAACACACGAAAGCTCGTTTATCATTCGTATATACTGTATATATGAGGTATTGCTGTTTTATTTTTGTATATTTATTCGACTCGCATTCAGCAGCACCACAATAATAGCAATACAACACACATATTTCTCTATGACATGCAAACAAGTAGAACCCATTTACACTTTGAGTCATGAAAAATGTAAAATATTGACTATGTATAATTTTATATATAACATTTTTTCGTATAGTTGTTTGCATCAATGTATAACAATACACTGAGCTTCAAGGGATTAAGTCAACATGAACATAGTATACGAGTACAATATCTGTGCTAAACTACATTATGTTCAACATATATACACTGTATACCTAGAAAAAAAAACTGTCGTTTGTTGCAAGAAACATAAAGCATTTTTTTTCTTTTGAATGAATGAATGAATGAAAGGAACTTAATGTGAAAACTGATTAAATTAAATTGATATAAAATTTTATTCCTTTTATTAAAAAATGTTCATGTATGGATATCAAACAAAGAAAAGTTGCGTGTTAGATTATAATATTAGAAAATGAAATCATTTTAATCTCCATATATGTGAAAAATATAGTGCTCCCTATTGTAAATAAATAATACTTTTATAATGAAAACCTCTAACTACTTGTTCTTATTTGTTTCCATATTTTTTGTTTATTTTATTTTCAGAGCCTAGGAATTTTAGCATCAATTCCCGCAGCACTTTTAATTATTTCACTGGTTGGTCTGCTACTATATTTATTGACACGGTGTTGTGATCGTAAACCAAGAAAATCAAAATCAATATCATGCCAGAAATTTACACTTTTTTCAATGACACTGTTTTGCTGTGCATCAATAGGACTTGGTAAGTAAAAAGAAATTGTTAACGATAAAATAATTTGTTTTCATGTACAATACTTATACTGGTGTGTGATCGTACCAACCGCCGTGATCTAATGCTCGGTACGGTTTAATGAAATAGGCAATTAAAGCAAATACATTGTATGTATGGAGGCAAAATCTAGGTGACTTAAATATTATATGATACTTCTTTCAACGCAAAAAAGCTGGGGTCTACCAAAATCTTCTATACTGATGACTTTACTGTAGCTTTGGTGAAATCCACAGGTGACAAAGATCCACAATTGACACAAGATATGATTACTGGTGAATTGGCGTTCACTGTTATGGCTGTATCGCAAATATTATTTAATCACCTGGGTTACACGAAAAAATCTGCTCGATCGGCTCGAGTGTATTTTGCTAAATTTTTACTAAATAAATTCTAAATTTGGTTGTCCAGCATCTTAAATAAAGTCATTACTGGTGACGAATCTTAGTTTTATATAATAAGTATCCAACAGGAGCAAACCCATCCGAAAAAACTAAGCAACAAAAGTAATGATGTTAGTCTACTTCACCCGATCAAAAACTGTAGCTGCTATTCCACTTTAAAAGGGGATACGATAACTGCAAAATAGTATATTAAATGCTTAACAAAAGTTTTCAGAAATCCGGAAAAAAAGGGAATTTGTGGCGCTACTTATCACATCATGAAAACTCGTCAGCTCATATTGTTGAAACTATGGGTAACTTTATTGTAAACCCTGGCATTGAAAAAAAACATCTAGCAACATATTCCCCGGATCTAGCACCTTGTGATTTCTGGCTATTTCAAAAAATTAAAACAAATTCGATCGAAAAGATCTTTATCTGTAACGCGAAGATAGTTCATGTGGTTAATGGTGAACTTGATAATCTTAAAAAACAAGATTTTGAATACTGTGTTGAGAAGTGGATCTATAAGCTTAAGCAATTAATTGAAACCAATGGCAATTATGTAGAGAAGACAAAAACAGACGAAGATTAAGAAAAAAATACGATAAGAATTTTATTTTCTAGCCAACTAAGCGAACTTTTGTACCTCTTCTCGTATTTTTGTTACAAAACTGAAACAAATGTTGAAGACAAATTAAAACTAAAGCTTCTATCCTTATAAATGTTACAAAGCTAGAACAATCAATTAAAAACAGTTAAATTTCTTCACTATATTTTCATGAAAAATGTAACGAAATATACGACAGTTTATCAATGAATATCCGGAAGGAGGAGAACATGATCTTTAAATGCCCTCTTCTCTCCTAACAAATTCTTTAAAAAGGAGAAATTCTTCGTTTAATCTTAATTTTATCCTAAACCCACGTGTTCAATTTAAAAAACAGAAAAAAGTCGCAGAGATTTAGATTAGGTGCAATCACTGCTTCGAAGTTGTCAGTTAATACTCCTATTATGAATGTAACTTACGCGTCACCGAGTGAGGCGACGTCATTGAAATGAAATTTTGGTATTATGAATGTCACGGTGAGCGAAAATTTTGTCACTTAGCCTAACTTAAAATTTGTCGGTGACAGAAAGTGAGAATTTTTTTTTGACTAATTTAAAATACGTTTTTAATTTTTTTGTTTTTATTTAAATTAAAATAATAATTTTCTTTTAGTGATTTATTAAAATAATAATTTTCGATTTATAAATAATAATTTTCAACTTAAAAACAACAAAATATAGAAAATAACGCTTCATGATGCGTTCGTCACTCACTCAAAATAAAACGACAATCATAATACCAAAATATGACTCGAGTGACAATACACGTCACGGTGACGAGTGAGTTGAGGTGACATTCATAATAGGGGTATAAATCCGCTTCTTATTTTCCATGGGTAATCTTGGTGGTTTGTATAATTTACTTTAGGCAAATGGGCAACTGAATTGAACCATGTTTGACAAGCATGGATACAGTCGATATATATGAGAACCAATATAAAATTACGTTCAAAAGATATAAGACAATAAACTCGCAGTGGCATTAAAAATTAATTTTTTGTATTGGTTTTTACAGGCTATTTTACAGGCCGTACCGTGCCCAAAATCCTTTCGATTTCGAGCCAGCTCTTCATACAGAAGGTCTATTATGAAATAAATCAGAGTGCTATCATGAAATTAAGAAGCAAAATGTAATCGAATTTTTCCGAATGAACAATCCAAAATCCAACTGCGTTTTAGTTGACATATTTTCTTTTCGATTAATCGTAATTTGACGTTTCATAACATTAAGCAAAATGTTATCGCAATTTTAAGAATTTATATTTTTTGATCGTATCTATTTCATTAGAGATCTTCTGTTACTCGGATTTATATTTAGATCCATCGTCTCCGAAATCGCCCACTTTGACTTCCGAAAGGCGACTCTTAATTTAATGAGTCACAGATTCAAAACTAATAGTCACTGCTAAAATTTAATTTTTCAGTTCGATTTTTTGATCAGTAATTGGAATAAAATTTTAATTTTATTGATCACTACTTGAAAGTGTAGCACACTATTATCTTTCACTATTTCTATTTTATGGACATGGTCGTTACACTTTTAAATGGATATTGTTAATGGATCATAGTAGTGAACTCAATTTCTTACCTAAATAATAATAGTTACGTCATTGAATGACCGATATTGATGAAACCCTCATCAGGCTTACTCGTATGAGCTTGATAGATGTATGGAGTCGTTTGACAAATAGTTCTTGCGAATTCTTGACATAAATATTGGACTTGAAATATTTCGAAAATATTCGTTTATAGGCATTACTTGGTCTCTCATCTAGACAAGCATAATTTCTGCCATTAGCGCGTTCTCCGGAACTTACTGGAACAACAACATAACTTTTCAAATGTAACAAGAACTACAGATATTCGAGCATCACCAACCAATATAAAAAGCTACCGCATAAAGGAATTATGATAGCAAGTTTTTATTATTAAAATTGGTCTGGAAAAATCCGGGAAAATAAATAGATCCGCCTCTGCATTTGAATTGTATTTTATTTTATTTTTTTATAGTTAAAATACTATAAGGTGTCGCATATCTGTACATTAAACTAATTAAATAATTTTTGTAAGAGATATATGACTCCTGTAGATTATACAAAAGACGATGATGACATTAAACCGTCATTTAAACCTTGAGTCTAATTTACGTGTTTGTTTTCTATAAAAATAATGTCTCTTTGAAGTGGCACGTGTTTGTATGTAATTATATTTGTTGGTTTTATATATTTAGTTCACAGTCGCATGTTGTAAAATCTTTAGGTAACTAAAACTAAGTTGGTTTCAAAAAGCGCTTTACTTTATAGTCTGCACAATTTTTAAAAAATTAAAAAAACCATTCAAGGATGACTTCATTTCAGGTATATATTTCATTATTTTAAGACACTTAAAAAATATAATTAATCTTAGCCCACTTATGGCCAAAATTTATTTCTTTAAGTCGCGCTCTATGATATACCTAAATTAAAACAAATAAACCATCAATTTCATGTTCTCTAAATTAAACATTAATTAAAATAATGTACTGCTATAAGAAAATACAAATTTTTGATATTCCACTTGACTGACAAATAAACGATTTATTCATAAATTGAAATTTCTTTAAAGCTTTCTTGTACGGCTTTGTATGCGAGTATGAGGGTATATGGTACATAAATTTGATGATTTCAAAAAATTATATAAATTTATCGCGTATATGACTTTGTAATATTGTGATGGTAAAACGATAAATTTTTTTGTTGTTTTCATCTTTAAGTAGGATTACATAGACATTAGTCATTTCTGTTGTTGTGTCTTCGTGCATCATCTCTAATAAATTTGTTCATATTTAAATTTTTCTGTATTAATAATAAAATTAACTGTCGAATGCAACATTGATTTTTTACTCATTGGCTTTCCGATAATTTTTTATTATAATTTATGCTGAATTAAGGTTTTAAGTAAGCCTATAAAATTATGTTAGATTAATAATTCATTAGGTAAGAGAAGCGACTATTATAAGACAGTGAAATTTCATCTAAATATGATTATAAATGAGATGTTTGTATAGTATTAAAGAAGAATATACGAGTTCGTTAGTTTAATCTTGTTAATATATAATGAATTAAGTTAATTACTGAAAGTTTTCAATAGTAGTGAATTTGCGTGGGTGCTTAAAATAATAAGTTTAAGGTGGTTTAGATAATATACAAGAATGTGTTGTACCAAATTTAACTGATCTTATTATGTATAAGTAATTATAATTTATTCGTTATATTATTTGTTTTCCTAATTTCTTTGACACTTTGAGTGTTTCTTAATTTGAGTCATCAAATGTGATTTGAATTTTTTAAATTGACTCAATCGATTTATAAATATTTTAAAATTAATCAATCTCGAGGCGTAGAAATATAGTTAATTTGACGTTTTTGGATTTGGTACAAATTTTGCTTCTGTCGGTCTAAGAATCAATAACTCACAATTGCTTTCTGTATTTAGCAACCGAAAATATGTTTAACAGTAATTTGATGTCATTCAAGTTTCGTATGTCCTTTATTACAAACGATTTTGATCACGAATTGGAGGCGGAGCTCTCCTTTAAAATAGAACTGCACCATTCGCTCTGACTGTACCATTCGTACTAATTCATCAATTTCAACCCTTACGTCCATACAAGGCAACGGATCAACTAATCCTCATTTACAAAATATTTCGATCTTCGAAGGGCACGTAGATGATATTTCTTCACTCACTCAATCTCATCACTCTCTCCAACGATTATCCCATTCGAAAAAATTAATTATGTCACCGAAAATTATCTCCGTTTCGTGAACCTCTAACTAAAGAATAACACCACAGATAATAATCTAGTGATTGACGTAGCAGACAACTAAATCTGGTTAGCTCACTGAGCTGACACTACATCAAAAATGTTAACACGCTTAATAACTCGCCTTTCAGTCAGTAGGAATGAATATTAAATTACGTAAAATCCACTGCTCGAATCTATGATTCTCCGGTAATAGCAACCAACTCTTTGTTATAGTATCAATTTCTGTCTACCATATAACTTATTTCATAACCATAATTATTGTATTAACTAAGACTAATAAGATAGGAATTTCCCTTTGATTATGTAATTTTTCATACTCTTACAAAAATACTATTTATACGGAAATAGGTATTTCTAGACGCTAAAAACGCCAAGTAAATAATTCTACTGTAAGGTGATGAATCATTCACATTTATATACTTATATGAATCAATTCCATGTTAAGAAGTTGTAATCTAACAAACATTTCCGAGTTCATATTCTATTCAACTACATACTACTTAATCTGCCTTTTTATAATATCTACACTCGCAGTTTTGATCGAAGGACATGAAATATCACCGACCAAATGACGAAGTGGTTAAAGCTGCCGCAATTGGAGCGGGAAGTATTGGGTTCGAATCCCGATAGGGGCATGATGCAAAAAGGATTTTTCCTCATGCCCTATAGAGTAAGTCCCCATGCCCTATAGAGTATGCCAACCAGTACTATAAGGCTGGTATAGAGCTATGCAATGTGTAAATCAGTGTTTTACGTAAATCTGACCTATATGCAATGGCGAAAAGTAGGACATAATTAAACGAATCGTGAAAGAGTAGGAAGAGCTTTGAGCCCAAAACAAATTGCAAAGGAGAGACAGACATTGAAGTATCATCTAATATAAAAGGGAATTTTCACAGAAAGATTGTGCTGCTTTGTTATGTGTAGTTCATTAAGTCATACAGTTTAGTTTTTATAAAATATATATATATATATATATATATATATATATATATATATATATATATATATATATATATATATATATATATATATATATATATATATATATTTTATTAGCAAGATAAAACTATTACGCAAACCTAAATATCGCTCAACATTAGAGATACTCTTCAACATCGTTTGGAATGGTTCATAAGCGTTTTCTGAATTAAATTCTACAAGTACATAATCATAACATGTACTCATCATAAATATTCATAAATCGATGCCAAAATACATGCGATTACTAAGATTATGGGCTTTTCATGACAATTTGGTAGGTAAGATATTTAAAAAGTTATCCGCATGCTGGGTGCCGCGTTTGCTTTCAATTCAATCCAAATATAATCGTGAATGGCCCATATTATCCGGGAGACCGTGGATACTTGATAATACCATTTTTTCGTTTTGGAGTGTTTTTTTTTTACTTTTAACCCTCATGGCACTAATGCGGAATATCGACTAAAACTTTACCCTCCGCTTCTCTACACCATCGGAATTGAAAATTGTGCATAACTTCGGACGTCGGAGTTCCATGTTCTTGGTAGTTTGTTATTTTCGTTAATTTATGTAGTTCACATCATGTTATACTTTCATTTTTTGCCGTAATATCGCCATTATCATGGTACTTATGGTGTTTGTCAGCTGTCTTAAACGATCAGCACACTCCAGTTCTGCTGCTCCCACCGTTAATAGTGAATGTTATCCCAACGTTCCTGAAATTGATCCATAATTTCTTGTTTATCGACTACGTTAGGAATCTCGCTGATTACTAGGACTGTGTGTTTAGACATTAACGTAATAGGAGGCATGCTAGATATTATGAAGACTGCCTCTTTCGTGGTTGTCCTATAAGCACTACATACCCGGAGTGTAATGCATACCCGTTGGCAGAATCCTACCGATAAGTTGTATCGATTCATAACTATATGCATGAAACATAAGTTCTTTCACCACACTTCGGAACGAATGAGTAGTCAAAACAGTGAGTTTCGCCGAATGAATTGGCGTTGAAAAAGATAAAGATGCTGCTGTCGGCCAACTCCGTAACGGTGACGTTATTTAAGATGGTCCGTGCTATAAACACATCGATTACTTTTGAAAGAAACATTTAATGTGAAGAAAAGTAATTTCAAACCATTAAAACAATCAACGTATCAAATCGTTCAACGAGTTACGAATTGCTTCGGCATCCACTTTAATCTTCAGATTTAACCACCAATAATTATTTCTTTTTCGAAGGTGTCCCGAAACTAAAAAACTCTGTCTATGGTCTAAAACGCGTTGTTTGAAGTATGAACACATCCTAGACCCCCTTGTTGAGATTAGAATCCCTAGGTCGTCAGTACTATACGCTGACATGCAGCTATGCAAATCGCAGATGGTTCTACGTAAATCGGACCTATAACCGTACATACAGTGGTATCGCAATGGACCATCGCCGGACTACCACCCAACAAAAAATGCGAATCAACTACGAATTAAAAACGAATTCTCTACGTAATAAAAACGATGATCAACTAAAGCCTAAATAAATGATGTGTTCATCCACATCATTTATTTAGGCTTTAGTTGCAGTTGGTAATGTTTTGTTTTTAATTAATGTGAGGATAGTTTCCTATCTATCGAGCACTGATTTCCAAACCAATCGAGCTAATATTTTTTTGATCTTTGCCAATCATTTTGGAATATAATCATTTCCAACTCATTCGTGATTCACGTTTAACTTCCTATCTTATGTCGCTAAGAACCAAATCCCGGATGTATGACTATAAATGTCAGATTTTCGGATTTGCTTCACCCCAGCCTATAGTACTGAAATCGATAATGGAACGACTGATAAGTTATAGTTCTTTTATATCATTCACCGGTATAGACATCAATCCATTTGTGGTATCTTGGAACAATGTGGCCCGTGCTCGTGAGAAAGCGAGTAAATAGCTTCAGCTCAGGAAAACTATGTGCAAAAAGCCCTCTGATCCTTTCATCTTAAAGGAGAAACAATTTCTTAGATTCCAAAATGTTACATTAAGATTTGGTATATTTTGAGCCTCCTAACGCACCTCTATATCTTTGTGTTCACTATTAACTACGCAAAATGGTTATTGTGCAACGAACGGCTGTACTGCACCTGCACGAGACAGGCCATAGCAATTTCGTTTGTTCGCGTTAATCCAACAATTCCAATGCAAACTATGAGTTGTACTTTTTTGAAGAAAATTATTATAATCTCAGTCCTTGGTCACCATACGTGGTGGCCATTGGTTTAATAGTGGTTAAATACATCCAAATTTAATTTCAATCCTCAAATACTACCATAAAGCTTTTGACAGACCTAGAAAGCACCTGTAGCTTTCCAAATTTGCTATATGTCTTGGTGCTATGATGCTTCCAAATCGGTTTCTGAAGGCCAGTATTATGCCTCCCGAAATATAAATTAACCATATGCCATCATTTTCATTGAAGTTCTTTATAAATATTTATGGGGCGTTCTCATTTGATATCTAAACCTTGTTGTCTACTATATAATCAACAAAATAAATTATAGTATATACGTTATTAAATTTCTACAAAGATCACACATTACTACATGAATAAATGTAAAAATTTTCATTAAAATCAAATAAAACGTTCGTCATCGACATTCATAAATTTTGGTTTCATTGCAGGTTTATACGGAAATGATGACTTTCATAACGGTGTCTTACAAGTATTGAGTTCTGGACGACGAGTAGAAGTTCTCATATTACATTTTCGTAATAACGTAAGTAAAATGTTTTTCTACTTCAATTTATATTATCATAAATCATTTCACGAAACGATTAAATTTCACACCAAAAACACCTTATTTTAATTTCTTTTTACTAACCACGCTGACATCTGTTGTATAAAAACCAAACTATTTTGCGGTTATAATTGTCAAAATAACCGCTTAATTTTATATATCAGTGTCTAAAATCACGTCGCCACATGTTCATTACAAAATTTTTTCTATTTTCATTCTTTCTACTTTGAAACGTTGTTGAGTGTAGACGGAATGGTTAAAGCAAAATTTAAAAATTCGAACATCCACCGCACTTATCGATTTGGGAGATTTATTTGATCGACCGGCACATAATATAACAGCGGTTAATATACTATTGGAACACACAAATGCGGTTAAAAATTCAATTGGATTCTCCATATCGCAGTTGGAGACCATCTTGTATTTGATTCGGCCAACGAACCAGGATATAACTTTGAAAAATGTGCTCGACGTAAGTCTCACAAATAATATTAATACTTAGTTTTAAAATAATTTAATAAAATGTGTGCTTTTAGGAAATGGAATTTTACGAATCGATACGGTGGCCGGCCACACTTGGTTTATTAACATTTTTGTTGTTACTCTGCACGATTTTGATGGTTGGTGTCGCACGCAGTTCACGATGTGCTTTGATATTCTTCAGTGTATTTGGATTGCTTGGCGTTACAATAAGCTGGTTATTGTCAGGAATTTATTTGTCATCATCTGTAGCATTAGGCGATTTTTGTATGCAGCCCACAGAGTACATATGCAATCAGCAGAAATTGAAAGACATTCATCAATTAAATTGTGGACCACATGGAACAAGTCAATTTATACTGAAATTGAATGCCACCCACTTGGAAATCGACCGGGCTAAAAGTGAATTAACAGAAATAGGAAAAATATCACGCGATCTTTATCCAGGAGTTGAAATTGGATCTAAGATAAATAAAATACAAAATGAGTTGGATGTAAATAAGAATACTCTTATGAATATCTCTGGAATGCTCGATAGACGAAAAGTTCAATATCACTATATGTCTGCAACAAAAGGACTTTGCAATGGTGGATTATTTGGTTTATCACTTATGATGGTTGCCAGTTTATTAACCGCATTCTTCCTAACGATACTTGTGTGTGTTGATTCGCACACTTGGATTTATTTGACTAAGAAGTAAGTAAATTTCAAATTTTCTATTTTCTAATATTTCTTGTGATGAAAACTTTTATGATAGGAAGAGTATGATTCGTACATGATTATCATTAAATCTGAATTTTCTTAATACAAAAAATATTTGCTTGCTTATATTAATATCTAGCATAACTGACAAAAACGCTTTCCCTTTTCTTCTTTTTTAGACAACCATATATTGATAAATCTGAAACACAACCGTTTTTAACCACCACGACAACAACAAGTGCTTCATTATCACCCACAGCACCTATTTCAAGTGGCACGTCTACTATAAATCGCACTCTATTACACCATCAACAAAATTTAAGCAATAGCACTGTAAATATAACAGCCGGTTCGGGAATAGGAGTAGGAGGTGGTGGTAGCGGTCCAGCTGGTACACTACCTGGTGCTGGTAGCCGAACAAGTAGCGGAGCAATTGGAATGAGAGGGTTGGAAACATTATCAAATGGCGAATCACCGCCGCCCGATTATAATTTTGTCGTGCATGGCATAAGGCATGCTTTTCATTTTATTATTTTATGATTTTTTTTTATTTATAATTACATTCTTTGTTGCTGATATATTTTCATTTCATTTAATTTACATATCTTGCGAGTCTCCTATGAGTTTACAGAATATCTACAATTAAAGTTAACTTGATGAGCATTAGTTGAATATGAGCTAATTTAATTTATGATGCATCCATTGAATTTCATGGGAAAATTACTCAGGCATTGACATACCCGATGATACTAACCGAGACAATTAAGAATCTTTTGCTCAGTTGAAAGTTAAATTTGAATGTGTGGAAAAACAGCATTCACCACTAGGCTTTGTAGCGAACTACTTTCCTTTAAAAAATTAGGACGGTAGATACCTTCCGATAGTACAATTTGAATGAGTGGAAAAACAGCATTCACCACTAGCCTGTGTAGCTAAATACTTCCCTTTAAAAAAAAAGGACGGTAGTATTTGTCGATACCTTCCGATAGTACAATTACCTTTATTTTAGTATATACTCTTGTTCTGCAAACGTAGATCATTATGGGACCGTTTACTTTAATAATTAAAACTAGCTACTAGTTGTTCAAAACTCACCACATGAATCAATTGCTTCAGTCCTTACCGTGAGAAGGAGAAGTAGGTGTAACCAATATTGGTAAACATGATCAATAGGTCATTTGTATAGGATAGGTAATAACTGACAAATCGAAACCTAGTTCTTAGTATTGTACGATATAAACCACAGTGATTTTCATCATTTCACTACGACCGGTATTGTGAATAAACATCTATGGCCCCCCTGTTGGAATGCAGTAGCTATTATGAAAAATTCGATATCGGACTCTACAGCGGATTTTGCTATTATGAAGCTTAAAAGACAAATAAATCGGGACGAAATTCATTTTGTGTATTCCACAGTTTGTAGCAAGATTTCATCTGAAAAATAGTCAATTAAACCACAACAACAAAATAATATTTAGCAAGTTTAAGTGAACTAAAGAAACATTGCTTACATTTGACAAATCCAACTAAACAATCTCCATTTCATCGGACGAACCTCAATGTCTACTAGTTTTGAAACAATACGTCCTCGATTTGACTTAGGTGTTTGATAAAGCACATGACACATGTTAACAACTACTTAAGGAAGTTGACAGTGTTTTAGCCCCAAAACAGATAGTAGAGACCAAAACAACGACAAATATCTAATCTATATTTGAAATATGTAGAAATCGATTTAAGTCGATGAATGGGTGTTTTATGAAATAAATTCGACTAGCATTTTTCCGGTAACGGATTAATCCATGCTATTACGAAACTAAAAAGCAAAATCGAATCCGTTTTTTTACGAGCGCACAAGGTAAAATCCAACTGCGTTGTCCCTTATATTTTCTTTTCGATTTTGACATTTCAAAACATTAAGCAAAAATTTTCGCAATTTTAAGAATTTATATTCTTTGACCGTTAACGGAAAATTCCGACTCGGATTTATTTCATAATAAATCACCGGGAGAGGTACTGAGTGTACGACTAATAGGATTACTTCTTATTAGTTTCCAAAGAAGTCGTACAATAAAATGCTGTTAGCAGATTATTCCTAGATATTTTGGTGCACTTACCACGTTTAACGAATATGCATTGTCATCAACAGCAAATGCTATCAAATTTTTTACCGAGAGTTATTACAGTAATGTACCATTTTACAAAATATGTACTGTATAAATTCATTGGTTTGTCTCGCCCGTAATATTTCAATTTGAAAACCACTTTGAAACACAAAAAGTTTAATGATCGGTCAGTTTATTATTCAAAATCATTTCAGTTATGTAGAGTAAGATGGCTTGTTAGGAATTAGCTGTACGGTTTGTCATGATTTGTCTAACTAATGTATTTATCGGTAACACTTTATTACGTGTGAAAGCTTTTGTCGAATATGTACAATACTATTGTCATATACACATTAAGTTTTTCACATGCTTATGCAATATGTGGTTGATATGAATCTATAATTAGCAGAATGGGTTGTCGAAGGAAAAAATTTTATTGAACAATCAATTAAAAAATTAGTTTTTTCCAGCAATCCAAGTGACTAGCCTACAATTTTACACATGGTAATGAAAGGGTTATCATTCCGCTAAAACTTGAATGAGTCAAAATCGAATTAGATATTAGTATTAGAAACAGTAATATTATGACTATGGAATTAGTGTTAAACTTCTTCTTCAAGCATTTATAACCGTTATTGAACTGTAACATATAACTATTAAACAATAATCTCATGGCTAATTCCAAAGTTGTCCGATTTCCTTTAATTTATATTTTGGTCACAAATATATAATATTCTAGGAAAATTGCTATCATAGAAACTTTATTGATTGATTTAATGTTTATAATTTGTATAAAGAAGGAAAAACCCATACGGAAGCAACATGTAAAAATTATTACTTCCAAGACATAAAAAAAACTTAAATTGTTTACTGAAAAATCAACACCATGCACACACATTCCATAGCATGGAACAGAAAATGTTTCAAAAATCTTTACAATTAAGTTTGAACTACTTATATTGTCATTTCTAGCACGATTCAAGAAATTTTGATTTGAACGTCTCTACAGATCTCAATCTTCTAATACTAAATGGAACAGAATTTCATATAGAAATACTTCTAACAAAATGAGGAATTTAAAGAACTTCAAACAAGGATCAATCAAAGATTGTTGTAGTGCAATCTGCTAAATAATAACTTTTGTGAATAGATAATTTGGTTCTTTAGTATTGAGTAACTTCCAAATAAAGGCGCAAACCCGAAACAATGTTTGGATATGCATACAGTTTCGTTTATAGTTCGTTTCATAACTTTTGTTAGATATAATGTATAATTTTTGATATGCTAAAGTTTATGATCATATCTGTTATTTGATCTATCGTTAATTTGCACATTTGAGTTGTGTTTAAAAATACATGTTTATAATTTGCCTTATGTAAATACAAATTTATTTTTTATTTATCTAAGAATATTTGCTAGTATTTTTCATAGAAATGAAATGTTTATTATCAGTTAAGAGTTTAGACATTAGCGTAGAAATATGTTATTAATTTGAAAGAACTCGGTTTTTAATATGTGTATTTTCTTTATAGACCAACATCAGGTCATCAAACACTGGGTCGTTTACCGTCGCATGGCGTTGGCTATCTAGCTGGACCAAACAATGGAAAATACGCTACATTGAGCAAACAATGCAAAACACTAGAGTCAAATGATTGTTACTGAGAATCGCCTGCCTGCACACTTCCAAATGCAGGCAGTAATAAAAATCTATCGAATAAAAATACGGAAAAAATTGTTGAAAATTTCAAAGATCCAAGAGATGTTACAGCAAACGGTTTTAATCGTTTTGATCCCAAATATATTAGTATCGGACCTAAAGCAATTCGAGGTGCAGCTTCATTGAATATACCAAATATGACAAATAAATGTGCAACATTACGACATGGTGGACGATATGGTGGTTCATTAAGTGGACAAAGTAAGGGCAGTCCGAGTCCAAATTTAAAAAATACCCAACCTCCAAGTATATCAACAGTTTCTAATGAGTATCAAACACGGGGACCTTATAATTCAAATACATTGCAATATAATAAAAAGGAGAAGGACAATGATGGTGGCGGTGTAGGAGGTGGAGGTTCAAATAAGCCTCAACCAACTATATATAGTATTGATCCATCGACTCCGCATGTTAGTTTTAGTAAACAAAATAATAAACAAAATGAGATGTCAAATACTGGAGGGCCAATTAAAGGAATTTCTATATTGAATCAGCCATTGCCCGAAATTCCCCAACAACAAACGCAAACACTTAAAATGTCTGATTTGAATAAAAACTTGCAACAACCGCTTTCCGTGTCGAATTTAAATCAATATCGTTCGTTGCAACGACCTTCCTCGAAATTATCAACTTCCCAAATGAATTCCTATCAACAACAACAGCAGCATCAACAGCACTATCAGCAACAACAGCAGCATTCGAATAAGCCATCAATACAATTACCACCAAAGGTAAATCCGCCTTCATTACCACCAAAAAATCGACAAAAAGATGATATACCACAACCACCACCAAGTCGTAATAATCGTCAATTACACACCGGAACACTGCCCTCGTCTAGGTCACAAAATTTAAATCAAATTTTAAATTTCAATCGAGAAAATGCCAGCGGTGGTGGCAGTAACAGTAATAAAAGTGGAGCTGGTTCTACCACATATAGTACATTTGGCTATGAAAAAGGTCAAAATGTAAATCAAATGTCAACATTTGATAAACCGATGACCAAGAATAATGGTGGATTTTCGTATACGGAACAGGGGAATACGAAACAATTAAACATTACAAAACAGGGATATCAAACTTTACCTCACCAGCATCGTAATCACCACAATAATAATAGTACCAACAATCAACAACAATCTCAATTGCAACAACAGCACCAAGGATATGCACAGCAAAACAATACGACATCATTTCATAATGGGAAATCTTCGAAAAGTATGAACAAACATCATCAGCAGCAGGATGATGGTGGAATGATGAGTGGCGGTGGTGGAGGAGGAGGTAGTGGAAACAAAAAGGATGATCCAAATTTATACTATAGATCATTGCAACGTGGCGGATCCCAAGCAAATAACGATCTATATTCGGTGACCGAGTTATAGAAGTTACATCGCCATCGGAAAAAATTGCAGCATCAAAATCCTCCTCCCCATGCTACTTATGTTAAATGTTAAATCACCCAAAACATATACAGCCCTTTTAGACCTTAAAAAAATAAATGATTACCTCGTGTTCAAAAACTTTTCAAATCCTGAATAAATATATTTTAATAATTTTTTTCTTATTTATTAATCTCTTTGAGATATTTATTTTCACTGTTTTCTGTATTTTTATTTAATTTAATTTTTATTTTTGTCTCAATCACCATATATATGTAATATGTACTGTATAATTTAAACTCAATTTTCCTAAGAGTGGCACCAACCGAAAAAAACTCGATGGAAAATTCGAGTTAGCAATGTCAATTGTATAATTCAGTTATTATTTTCTTAAGATTATATTGTTGTCTGATAATTTTTTTTTTTAAATTAAATTACTGTAATTAATTTATTTGTAAATTTAGAATGTATCTTATATATAAAATTAATAATTAAAAGTGTGCACGCATAGGGGTGATAAATAATAATTATAGGAATTAATTAAAATCGACACCATAATGAGAATGAGAAAATTAAAATGAAAACCCCCCGGTTAAATTAGACACACACACAACAAGCGAAATGTGACGTTGGTGAGTTTAGTAATTATTTATTATAAAAATTAGAATAGATAATTTTTTCTAAACAAAAAAAAATAATTAAAAATTGAATTAAAATATAAAAAATCGAAATTGTGTGAATGAACTGATCTAAGTAATAAAAATAAATAAATAATAAAAAAAAATTAAATAGTCTGAACAATTTTTAGAATTACTATTACTAAAGTAATATATTTATTGAAATTAGAAATAATAAATTTAATAAGATTTATTTTATTTTATTATTTTCATGTGTGAAGGCGAAACGCTGTTTTAAATTTTATTTTTTTTTTGTAATATGATGCTTTGATCATTTGTAATAGTTCCCTAATATCAGTATTAACTTTAATGTGAATTTATTGATACAATTTGTAAATAATAATCCGCTGTTTGTAAATCATGTTACTTTATCTCAGATGTAAATGAATAAGTTGTGATCGTTGCGAGATTTATAATATTTCGGTTACCATTCTCTATTTGGCGCTGTTTGGTGAAACATTTCTCAAACAAAAGGTTTAAATTTAACATTCTTAGGAAATTTAAAGTATAATGTTTCACCTTTAACCTTTTCATTTATATTATTTTGCCCTGCTTCAACATTTTTGTTTATACTTTATTAGGATAGTTTTCTATTGTTCGAAAGTAACAACTATGCATAGAGTAGTGTGAGGAAAAATATTATAAATAATTTTTTTATTGTGTATATAATTCAAATTATTTACATTTTTTCTGTTAATTTAAATAATGGTTCAATAAGTTATTCGATAACTGTGCAATTTATAAATACAATTAATTATGTTCAATTATTTAACCTTAATAGTTTATAATAATGTCATTCGTATAATTTCGATCACACATAAATTCGATTTCGATTTATGTATTAAGTTACATAATAGGTCAGTTTACTGTGGAATATGAACAATTTGTACGAGTTACAATATCTGTTAGGATCCAATGATAATGTCACAAAATAGAGTCACCCCTATTCTCATAGTCGCATTACATCACATAAAGTAACGATCGTCATGTCACATTCGTGTTCTATTAGTCGTTTGCGGCTCTTGCCAATTTATACTACGTATGGCACTTTGTAACTTTTCAAATGGCAAATAATGGTTTTGAAGCTAAAACACGTACCACTAAACTAACGACTTGCAAGCAACGATCAAGAATACATTTTTAAATAATACCACGACATGTGAAGTGATACAACTGTTGGGGATTGGAGTGAGAATATTAGTCAAATCACAAAACTAGATATGTTTTTACAAGCAGCAATTTTTTGTAAACTGTTAAGAAATTTATATACATAAAATATCATAAAAATTCAGTTCTACTAAATAAACTAATTTAAAATTTATGATAATGTGGTGCCATTTTATTTCAAGTGATATATAGATATATACATATATAAAAAGCACAAAACTCAAAAATTTAATAAAGGGAACAGAAATTAAATTTGATTTATTAATTTAGTTTCCTTTCCGCCATTTTTTATAATTGTAGTTTAGATTATTTTGTTTAATTTAATTTTTGTATTGCATATTGATTTTTAAATAAAGAGAACTGTAAATATATTATTAAAATATATTCTAAATTTAAGTAAATTACCAAAATTGATAAAAACATTAAAATTGTTATATTATATATACTTGTATGTTTTAGGAATATTTGATAAATATAAATTCTAGGTTTTTTTTATATATATACGAGTACATACAATTAATAAATATTTAAACATTGTCTGATGTTCATGCCCCCATCTTTATATACGATCGCCAAAATTTATACAAGCTGGTGATCAAAAACATATAAATATGTGATCAATTTTGATCTGTTCCCCGACTTTACCAATTATAAACTATCTAAAAAAATGTTTCGATCAGTACTTGAGATCAATCACAGACCACACCAAACACACATTTCTTAATTAAAAAATCTGCGATCGCTATTCGCGATCAACTATTTTCATTCCAATTGTTTTACGTTTTACATATATTTTTATTATTTTATAAAATAAATATTTCTTAAATTTTTATACAATTTTTTAATATAAAAAATAATTAAATACTAAGAAAATAAATTAAAACAAACAAAAAAAATTAATCTAAAACAAACGCCAAAGAATATTTTAATCAATTTTTTTTATTTACTTTTTAAAATTTGATTTCATTTAAAAATTAATTAGTTTATATAAATAGATAAATAAACAAATAAAAAAAATATCAAACAGGCTCAATTAAATATAAAACATTTTTTAAAATACATAAGTAAACAATTAAAAAAAAGAAATAAAATGAAATTCGCAATTAAATAAAATTATAATTAAAATAAACACATATTAAAAAGACTTAAATAAATTTTTATTTTTATTTAATTTAAAATCGAATATTTGAATAAAAAAAAAGATAAGAATTGTTAAATGTATATTAAAAAACAAATAAAAACTAAAATAAATTAAATTAAAGTGAAACAAAAATTATTAAAATTAAAAAATAAATAAATAATGTTGTGTAGTTATATATTTAATTATTAATTGAATGAATTATTTGATAAACAAATATTAAAATAAAACAAAAAAATAAATTAAAATAAAAAAGTAAATCAATAAATTAATTAAATTGAAAATAAAATATTAATTATTTAGTATTTATAATAAAATATATTATTATTACTTATTATTATATATTATAATTAATTATTTTTTATTAATAACAAACAAAAAAACCAACACAAAACCCAGAAATGAAAAAAATTAATTATAAAACAAAAAGTAAATAAAAAAAAAATTAGTAAAATCTAAAAAAACGAAAGATTTTAAAATAAAGTTGAACAAAAAAAAAAATTTGTGTTTAAATTTTAGATGCATCTTCAAACTGGATTAGAAGAATAAGATATGCTGCAATGGCGGTTATCGTCTGTAAAATAATGACAACAATACAATTACAAAAAAATAGAACAAGTTGGATAAATTACCGAATAACCGAATTGCCAATTAAATATAAACAAATTAGTTGATACGTCAAAAGTTTGCTGCTCCAGTTGCTTGGAAAAAAGTAATAATTGTTCGATAAGTGATTGATCAGTTGTTTGATTTATCATTTTGTGAACGATCTTCATTGTTTTTTTATTCTGAAAATAGAAATCAAATAATTAAATAACAACAAAATGAAGACGATTAATGCAGCGATTATATCTCGGAGTCAACATAATTTTTTATTAATTATTTTTCCCATTTGCTATGTAAAATTAGTCATTCGTGAAGTCATTAATCGACAAGTTCCAAAAGTAACATACAGGAAGCTACTAGAGGCAATAATGTGTGATTTCTGTTCGCACTGAGTTGATCTTAAATTTTTTTCATTACTATTTTAAAGATTTGCGGCATTCCTCATTTAACACGATACTCGCATTACACGAATTCGCTATAACACGGTTGATAAATCGTAACAAATAATTTGATAACATGCCGTTTTGCTTAAAACGAATTTATAACAACACGGTTTTGCTCCAGAAGTAGAAAAGTATTTGATGAAAAAATCGAATCTTTAAGATATTGCTGCTTCTAGACAATGCTCCTGGACATCATTAAGACTTTTTCTCGTGTGGTAGGAGGAGAAGAAATCGACGATTTACAAATTTATGACATTCAAGAGATAGCGAGGCAAGACGATTAATTAACGGAAGAAGATTTATTGGATATAATTAATCAATAGCAGTTTTCAGATGATTAAAGAGATTCCAAAAGTCAAAAAAATATTGAAATTCAAAATTTTACACTTGTTTCATTAAAAACAACATTTGAAAAAATTTAAAAAAGCAATTGGAAGCTATAAGAAGGCAGCCATTGATTGCAGAGTTTATTAAAATTGGTAAACGTAAACAGATAGACAACGAGGTTCAACGAATCAAGTGATGAAACCCTAAATTGTAAAATGAAACAGATTCAGACTTACATGCAACGTCTTCGTGGAAATAACCCTACAAATACCGATAATATTAGTAGTGCGAGCGATTGGGGTGAAACCTGTGAATAATTAATTAGAACCATCAATGAATTTTTATTTGAGTTATAATTTTTATATTTAACACGATTTCACAGAACACGGGCATTCTGTGGAACCATATTACCGTGTTAAGCGAGCGGTACCTGATATATCCATTTTGATATTAGGTGTTTATAAACGTAGTGGGAACACATTTATCACATAAGTGAATAGTTCTGTGTGCAATTGACCCATTTCTTCAAGTAAGTCGGGAAACAATAAGTTGTCATTATTGCGTGAAGTAAATCTCCCACTTACGCTAGACTTATATTTCCTTACAGTGCCAGATGAATTTGTTGTTATTTTTATGCTATTATGAAATTTTTTCTGTTAATGAAAAAGTTCAAGCTATCATAATAATTGAAAAATAAAATTGAATGATTTTTCGCACTGGAGAAGATGTAAAATCAGTCTATTCTAAGCGCTAATGCCGATTAAAAATCGATTTTTGGAATTTATGTTCCATCTTCTTCTAATGGATATCTTCAGTAAGCAGAAGGCCACATTTACAGCCACGAGGATGCATGCAACTGGGCATTGGAATCGTAATCACATAAGAACTGACAAATCATGATTACACTTTATCTATTTTATAGTTTGGTAACGATTCGAAATAACTGGAGTCTTCTGTGCAAAGCAGTTCGTTTCACGGAACACTACATCTTGTAATCACGTTGAGGTGAGAGATTAGAAATTGAGACAAAATGTGGTGGACATAGTGTATGTCACAATTTATGTTCAGTCACGCGTCAATTAAGTCACTGAAATTAGATTCACTTACGTCTAAGGTGGCGTTTAGTTGGTACAGATCTCTGAACGAAATGGATGCTCTGAACGAAACTAGTTTCTGCAATTGCGTGCTACAGCGTTAAGGTAAGCGCTAACGAAAAGTTCTGAGGTTGAACGATAGGTGGGCAGACACTTTCAACTGAACGCACTCGAAAATACCTATTACAGGGGATATATTATGAAATATATCCGAATCGAATTTTTCGGTTAACGGATAAATCCGTGCAATTATGAAAGTAAAACGAAAAATCGAATCAGATTTTTCCGATTGTTATTTTCTTTTCGATTGATCTTATTTTGACGTTTCATAACATTAAGCACAAGTTATCGCAATATTAATAATTTATATTTTTCGATCAGGGGGTCTATTATGAAATAAATCCGAGTCGGATTTTTCCGTTAACGGCAAAATTCGATTCGATCAAAGAATATAAATTTTTAAAATTGCGATTATTTTTTGACTAATGTTATGAAACGCCAAAATACGATCAATCGAAAAGAAAATATGACAACTAAATATAAGTCGGATTTTGTCTTGTGTCCTCGGATTTGGATTTTGTCTTGTGATTTATCCGTTAACGCAAAAATCCGAGTCGGATTTATTTCATAATAGACCCCGAACAAATTTTCGAGTCGAATATATTTCACAATAGACCCCATGACACTGTCCTCTTGGGGAATATGCTAGAAGGCTGAGTCCGGTATTCTACAGGAGCTCTTTCTTTGCTCCCATGCAGCTCTAATCCACAGAAGGATTTGGGTTTCAATTGGGTTAGTGTTAATGAATAAGGAAGATTGAGATCTGTGGTATCACAACGGACCGACACTGGTCGAGTGTGCGTACACTGATTTAGACACAAATTGACAAATCGAATTTAAAAGCGAAGTGTACTCTTAACCTTAACCCAATTGTTCATCATCAAATATTAGCAATGTTACAATAATATTAGCAGTCTTAGGTTGTTCTTAATTTTACTTAAACGATCATTGTTGACAATTTTTTTAAATTGTAGTCCCTATAAGTGCGCAATTTAGAAATTGATGTGTCCGTTAAGATGAACGTTGTTAGACATTTCTTATATCAATAGGTAAAAACAGTTCTTGAAAAGTGACTGGGCACCGGACTAAATTCCAAATATTAAAAAACAATCTCGCTCGTGGAGGTTTTCTAAACTTGTAACTAAACAAACACGAATCCAGAAATAATTTTTTTAGCTAACCAATTTTTGGTCAAACAAAAGGATCGTGTTTGGTTAAAAACGTGCCGATGTAAAACAAGGTACGGTTTTGACTGAACGGCAGTTACTGAAAACTGTTGAACCATATCGGTAAGCGTTTTATCACGTGGAACGATACAAAATGATTCTGGAACGCAAACCTGACCATAGGTTCATATTTTAATTGAATAAAAATCGAATTGTAATCTATTTTAGATTACAAGTAAAGGTATAACCACTATAGTCTATAAACCTGTGATGGATAATCAAAAAATTCACTTACGATTAAGTCTAAATACTAGAGCGAACTTACAATAACTTAAATCCGTATGACATTGTGCAGTTCGTCTACGTAAATCGGATATATACCTGTATTGCTTCGATTTGGCTTCGACTTTAAAAGAAAAGAGTTGGAAGTGCCTTGGTCCCAAAACAAAAAGAAGAGAGACAAAGAAGCTAATTACACGTCACAAAATCATTTATAAAATTTTATATCAACTGTTGCCATTAACAACAAGTAGCTGTAACCGAGTATTAATATCTTCAGTTAATGTAAAATCTATTTAAATATTATTGTTAAATTTTACATGTCAAACCAATACTCACCTCATTTGTCACCATAACTGATAAAAGAATAACATTTGCATACATAAACATGTATCCACAATCCCACAAAACACTTTCGAAGATTAAAACAAATTCCTCTAAATTATACGACGTAACCAATCGATAAACACCAAACAAAGTGAACAAGGTGAATACGTACGTTAATGTGCATAAGATGATCAATCTAAAACTATAAATTTTCATGATTAAACCGAGTGTTTCGTTGAGTTTAAGAAACATGCTAGAATAAATTTGTATCATTTCAATTTTATCAGGATATTTGCAATCGGCGTATATCAATTTAGATTTTCGTCCGGTTTTATAGCCAAACAAGAACTCATCCAAAAATCTATTTGCCTTCTGGATCCGCCATCGAAAGAATCGTAGAGTTTGTATAAAATAGCCAAACGTAAGCAATATTGTAGCATACGAATATAATCGAACGAACGACAATGTAACGGAATATTGATGTGAAATCAGTAACAACGAGGGCAGATGACTAAATGCAGCCCACGCTACGAATGCCCCCATGCCTAAAAATCCGTAACCCATGTAAAATTTGTACTGATACATGTAATTAATTTTAACATGCAATCCAATAAGAACCCGATCGATATCGTTTAAATTTTTAAATATATTCCAAATAATACGCCGATTCAATAAGTTTAATGTCATATTCGTTAGGACTACAACTGTTGCCACACCCATTATTAAATATGTTCCGATATCCAAGAGTATCGAATTCGTATTATTCGTCTTAAAAATGTATTCGGTAAATCCAAACCAAGAGCACAATCCAATTAATGGTAGAAATGTGATGTAAAGAATTTTATCAATTAATGTTACTGTTACTTGATTATCATCACAATCAAACGAGTGAGGCACTTTAAATGGGGCAATGCCCAAGAGTTTGGCAGCAATATAAAATTCATGTAGAATTGAATAGAAATCGTATCGCGGCCGAAATATAAAATCTTCCAAAAGCACGAACAAATTGTAAATTATTTTAAACAGATTCATATCGATTTTATCCAACGCACGTCCTATTCTATTCGAATAGTATTTGGAACTGCGGGATTGAATATAAAGTATTTCGAAGTTGTATGAAATTTACATTAGCGTAATGTAATTGACTGATTGATTTATTCATTCCGTGGTTTATGAATTTTTAAAATACGATTTACGATAAGGACACTGTCTATACTTCCTGGTTTGATTTACAACACTTATATTGTTTAGTTGTATTCATTGCTATAGATTCTAGCGATAGAATAGTTCAGTACGTCTTGTATGTCAGTCAGTATACGGGTTAATTATTATATTCTTACACCGTTCGTTTCACCACTATTAAATCTATTACTGACATTCCAATATCGCCGAAAACATTATATTTGACGTTTACGAAGACTGATAAATATGGGAATTAACTAAAAAATGTAAACTGCCGGAGTCAAGCAAAATTCTAACTATCCATGAAGCTCAAGGTTTAACATATTCAAAAGTAATTTGCGTTCGATTGTCGGATAAAAAAATTAAACTGTTTGACAGCTTACCACATGCAATAGTAGCATTAAGCAGACACACATACACACACATTTCAATACTTTTCTCCACTAGAAGGTGACCAACTTCATATAAGTTGCTAAATAGAGTTATCCATGCAAATGAGCAGAATCTACACGAAATCACGCATAAACCTGAAGACAAATCACTAAGTCCAAGTAATTGAGCCTTGAAAGCCAATGGACTGAGGAAAATAAAACTTACATTTTATTTTCAAAATGTAAATAAAATGTCGTCGAAAGCTGCCATTATTTTGTTTTAAAAACATTTTACAATTTGTGAGACGTCATTCGATTCAACAAAGAGATTCTGAGTTCTGAATTTTTCCCAGTCAGTATGCTGTCTACAGATGTGATCGTTCAACAGAAACCAGTACTTAAAAATCTGGTGGTGGAGTATTAATAGCTATTGACATTTCCGTACCCTGTGAGCTCGTTGAATTAAAAAGCGTGTCTATTGAACAATTATGCGTAAAAGTATCGATTAACAAAACGACATTATACATCTACGTTGTATATATTCCACCTGACGCATCGATATGATCATATACTACATGCTGCGACTCAATTGTAGAAATCAACAATTAGCCATACATCAATCTGACATTATCTTAATCACGGGTGATTTCGATTTTCCTTCTATTAATCGGATCTTAGACGAGGAATTGGAAGAAATTGTACCAATGAATATTACGTCGGATGAGGAACATTTGTTCACTGATACTATTTACGACTCAAACCTGAGCCAAATTTGCCAAATACACAATGGCTAAGATAGAACTCTTGACTTAATTTTTACAAATGAACGAAGTGCATTTAAGGTAAGGGGCCATCCATAAACTACGTCACGCTCTTTAGGGGGGGAGGGAGTATAAGCTGACGTGATGATGTGTGATGTTGGGGGGGAGGGGGATTTAAAAATGTGACATCACATCATTAAAACGGTTTTAAGTGTTGTCCTAGTTTCCACCAAAAAATGCATTGTAATTTTTACAACGAAACTCACATGGATAGGACACATACCCTAAAAAATGGTGCCTCGACAAACAATTTGTAATTCACACATACAAACCGTTATGTTTTAAACAACCGTTATGTTTTAATTTTTGACTTTCCCCGTATTGTTGACAGACGATTACCGTTGTTAAGAGTTTGGCTGCTTGGATAATTTCAAAAAACAAACCATTGCTGCACGGAGTTTCGCAGTTCATATTTTGATATAATAAGAGATCGATTTCTTCCTCCACCTATTCCCCTCATCCAAACGGATATAGGACTCCGGGCACCAGAATTGCCATTGAAAGATGATACGCTCAACTACCCTTCTCTTTTCGTTTTATTAAGTTTACAAAACAAGAATATTCTTAATAATATGTCGGTCAAAATTGTTCCATACGACTTGTATTGTCCTTCAGTGAAATTGATTTTAAAAGATAGACTTTGCAATACATGTGATATGTATTTTGGAACTAAGGCAATGTTACGAAAACACGTTTCCACCACCCCCAAAAAAGATGAAGGGCCAATAAAACGTGTAAGACCAGTCCGGATAGCTGCACGCAGACAGAGAAAACTAATGGCCGTGATTGCTCATCAAGAAAACGGAGAAACTGCAGATTGGTATGATGAAACGGAGTTGGATATGCATGGAATGGATATTCCTCCGGAGGAAACACCAGTCCGATGTTGCCTAATTATATCGGTTGATGAGTATATCAATACTATCAAATGAATAATGAATTCATTTCAATTTTGGTTATTGAAGAATTTTCTAGAGTTAAGTTTTTTTAAATGATATCAATTATCAACGCTTATTTTATAATTTTGTTATTTTGTGAACAGTTTAAGGAAATATGATATTTTTAGAATTAAATACGCAAAAATATAAATAAGATATTAATAAACTATTTATTTTTTCATTATACATTATGATTCTTATTTGTTTTTTCATTTGGGAATTGTAAGGGGGGGGGCTTCTTAAATTTGTGACGTAGTTTTTAATGGGGTATATACAATTTTGTGACAAGTTGTGATAAGGGGGGAGGGGGGGTAAAAATTATTTAAAAATAGCGTGACGTAGTTTATGGATGGCCCCTAAATCAATCAGCAACGCCTTTTGTTGTTAATGATGTTCACCATAAATCAATTGAAATCATATTGGAAATCGAGAACATAAACAAAAAATCTAGTCACAAGAGCTCGAGGCCTTTCTACAACTTCAAGAAGGTAGACACTACTAATCTCCATCATTACATTGAACGTGTCGACTGGAGGAAAGAACTAAACAGCAGCAATATAGAAGAAAATGTAGACAAATTTTATAAAATCATATATAAGCCAATAAGATGTGTGTACAAAATGTGTTCAAAACACAAGCGTTTTCAGAAATATAATTTGTTCAGATTAGGATCTGTTGTAAAATTTAATAAAAATACCTTATGTAAATTACACGGTTTTTACATGTAAAGATTGTGTAAATTGCATCGTGTAATTTGCACGCCCAACAGTGCTTGTAACAGCATTAGTAATGTAACACACATACTTCTCCTGTTCCTACACTAAAATTTCCATGTAGACACTGCGAGCAATTTCATGTTAAGTATAACCAATTAGTAAATCCTTTGAACACTTTATGTGAGATAAAAAGTTAAACCTTCTTAGTATCTGAAAAGATTGAGCAATCATGAGAAGATACTATTTGTTGCTAATTATTATCTTTAACAAATTAGATTCTTTTCTCCACCAATTTTGATTAAAATTTAGATCAAAATTCTCTACAATCTGTTTCGGGGCTCGAGGCACTTCCAACTATTTAGCGGTTCGCTTAGTTACATCCTTTCCTTACGCCATTACAGCCAAATCGAAGACGTACGGCTATAGGTCCGATTTACGTAGAACCATCTGCACATTGCATAGCTCCATGACAGCCTATAGTTCTGACATGGAATATGGTTTGGCCCATGAGTTCTGCACTCCAACAGGGCAAAATCCCTTTTGCATCCTGCTCCGATTGGGATTCGAACCTGGTACCTCCCGCTCCAACTGCCACAGCTTTAACCACTGCGCCATCTGGGCGTTAGACCAAAATTACGAGCTAAATACTAGTACTAGTCACAATTAGCATTGATCACAAATAAACCAAAGAGTAGTAAAAACTTTCGACGAAATTAAAATATTTTGAGATTTCATCGTTTTATGAATCATATTCAACCCCTTCTCATTAAATACCAGTCCATCTTTTGTTATAAAGAATCTTATAACATCTATCAACCGCATCTGACCATTACTATACCATTATATAAACGAGCCACGTTTTAAACGATATATTGGTTGGAAGTGGACCCAGTGCAGCTTCAGTGTTGCATATTCTTTAAATAACGTCCGTCAGAAGAAAGGATGGTAATGATAAGAGATTTTCCGAAACGATAATCACACAGCCATGTAAGGTTATGCTAGGTTAGGTTGAGTGGTTGCTACAGCACACTTAGACCAGCGACGGTTACTTCTCTATTATCCTTATGAGAACCAGTTTGAGCTACTTATGTAGCGTGACAAGTCTCGCACTTTACAGTTTTCTAGATCAGAGAGGCAGTTCATTTAGAATTTACCCAAATATTCATGTTTATGTGTGCCAAAGCCGGGCTTGAGCATAAGAGGTGGATTACCGTCTGTTCGTCCTTCTCATCCTTACAGGTTCTGCAAAAGTCATTAGCTTCTAGGCCTAGTCTCCTCGCATGTTCTCCAAGTAGGCATAGTGTCGTATATGAGTATCCCCACGACCGTTTTTAGTTCAAGTCTTGGTAGGGAGATCAGTGTCTTTGAGCGTTTCAAATCCGGGTTTGGTCAGACTTGCCTTGCTATACACTACATTGGAGGATGTACATCTTTCATTCGCTGAGGCTACCACCTTCTTTTTAAGAACATTCTTGAGTGCCTTACGTGAGGCTACATGAGAGGGTGTACCATGACTCGCTAGCTCGTCCGCCCTGCAGTTCTGAATGTTGTACCCAGACTATCTGAATGTTAAAATGCTCACTCATCTCGTTCAGAGACTAGTGGGAATACAACGCAACTCTAGGCGTCAGAAATACAGAGTCCAGCGACTTTATTACCGCCTGCCTGTCCTATTAAAAAAAAATATAATAAAAATCAATTGCTATCACCTCTACCTAGTGATATATTTACTTCCAGTTTATCACAGAAGACTCCAGCCCCTACTTTACCGTGAAGCTTGGAGCCAGCCGTAAGGAACTGCAATGCTTCCGTTTTCGCAACCGATCCGATCCTCCAAGATTCCTTTGGACAGGAAGTACGGATTTTTTTCTCGAAGCACAATGTCAGTGTAACGTAGTCTAAATTCGCCAGCTCCTTCCTTAACGATCTAATTATCGTCGAGTGTCCTGTCTGAAGGCATTTCCATTGAGATATGGCTGGCCGTAATCGCCACCATCTGCTTACCATAAATATCGACGAAGAGAAGGTAAAACAAGTTGCGTGTTGGTGTTGTTCTCGAAGGACCGTGTTGGTGTTGTCCTCAACGCCCTGCTTGTAAGCATACAAACCGTCCATGGCACCTTCTCGATCCCCTTTTTATAAGTTACTTTATCAAGAGCTGGTCACAACACGCTCACTCCATACATATAAGTACAGGTTTTACTACGGAAGTGAAAAGCCAGTGTACCAGCTTTAGCTTCAGGCCCCATCTCTTTCCGATGGCGTTTCTGCATGAGTACATGGCTATATTAACCTTGTTTACTCTTTCCAATATGTTGGACTTTCAACTAAGCTTACTGTCCAAGATTACGCCTAGAAATATTGCCTTTTCAGTAAAAGCTAGTATCCTGCCATTTAAGAGAGGCCAGGCCACATTTGATAGTCTACCTCATTATGATTACGAGGGCATTTTGGACTAACTCCTTCACCGTGCTTAAATATTTACCAGAGCCAGCTATCGCTACATCATCTGCATAAGTATTCACTCCGATTACCTGTCTCTCCAAGCAATCCATTGATTGCTATGTTCCAGAGAAGAGGACACCTCCCTGCGGGGTTTCCCACAGACATGTAAAGTTCGCGTTAATTATAGCAACCCTTTTTGGATTTCCAAAAGACAATAGTAAATCCAGCATTAAAACCGATGCTATAGTTTTGAAACAGAATTGTGATGAAAAATGGGAACTACTTGGGTTCTTTTCAATAACCTAAGTCTGACAAAATGTAAGTACTCTGATTTTTATCGAGAACTTCTCGCAATTTTGCTGGCACTAAAGTATTTCCGTTATTTTATTGAGGCCCAGGAATTTGCAATTTATACTGACCATAACCTCCAAACTATATTATTTGCTCGTAGTTTTTTATAGAAGCCCTCGCCAGGCGCTCGAAATTAAAATTTCATCAGTGAATAGAGAGACGTAGGGTTCTGGTCAAACAATTGTGTAGCTTGTCAAAAAATTAGTGTATCTAAAGGTTCGTTCGGAAGTTAGACGTTTTGAAATTTCAACAGTATAACACATTCTGCATATTCATATGTATTTGTTTGGTCGTTTACCAACGTCTAGTAATTTAACAACACTACCGTTAACGATTGCAGATCGTTTCACTATAGGTGGTCCATTGGTAGCTTAAGGCTTTGCTCAAGGCATATGAAAATACGGAGGATTGTAGCAACGAATTATCATTGGTTGTGTTAGGTGTTCGATCCACTATGAAATATGTATTCGGAATTCGGATGTCTATCTGTAGTCTTAAGAAAAAGTTTAAGATTTCCAGGTGAAATCCTCGAGCAAGAATTAAATACTAATTCTTGAGATCCAAAGTCAATTGTCAAGCAACGAAATACACCCATAATAAATTGTTACCTCGGTTTACAATCGCAAGGAAAGCGGATCTTGCTATGAGGGCAGCTAAACGACATCATAGACATAATATGCGTAAATAGTGGATGGGTTTTTAAGAGTGCAACAACTCAGCAATGAGCGCAAAACGCGTGGTTTTTTTAAAGGAGTCACCAGATTGCTCAATACCTTAAGGCCATGTTTGCAATTCTGGACCAGGATGGGAATCTCTGGTTGACATTTTTCTAACCCATTTAATGTTTCACAAGTGCCACAAGCTGTAATTTAATACCCCAAACAACAGACTATATAGATTGACGATACAGAAAAGACTGAGATGGGAGGAAAACATTGTTAAGAATATTTCGAATCTATACGGATCATAAATCACTTGTCGTCGTACTCCAACAGTACTTGGACAATATATTTCATTTGGACAAGATATTTCACTGAGTTCTTATCTTAATGTCGAAGAAAACACTCATCCATGAAAAATCTTATCCGCATGCATCAAAACAATGGTTTTCGAGTTATTGGATTGTTTTGGATGTCCGTTTATATTAGGATCGATCAACGCCACATTTCCAATCTTTATAATGAGATAATTCGAACCACACCAATCCAACTACAATCGAACGAGTGAGTATGAAGGTAACACAGTTATCATTAATTGTTGAACTGTTGAGTACATGGATTATGAGCTAACTAAGATCAATTGTTGAGTACCTGATTATTGTTTAAGAGAGAGCTAATCTGTCAGCCCCAACCCAAAAGTCAAAAACCAACGATCGATCCAAATAACATTATCGCTGTATGGCAATTGTGTGATTAAAATTAAAATACTGTTCGACACATCAAAATAACTCTATTTTCTGATAAACTATCTTATCAGTCAATGATAACACGCATATTTCATGTTATATTGATTTTACAACCGAATTATATTTATCTTTAATTTCAGCCCATTGAGCATCCGTGATGTAAAAATAATGTGGCGCCTTCTCAAATCCATTGAATTCAGTAGACATCACAAAACTGTACGATCCAGTATATTCAAATAATAGCCAATCGTTTATGAACAGTTCGGGAAGTTCAATATTTTGAAAGATTACGTCAAGACTATTGCATGTCGGACCCCACAACGAAGTCTTATACGTTTTACTTTCCTTCGGTGTTCTTAACAGTTTGATAGTATTTGGGTCGTTATTTTTGAATTGTGGATTGAAAGGTCCGTAGATACCATCGGACAGATAATACATGAACTCCTTGACATTATCCAAGTCATCTCGTAGTACACGTCTCGAATGAACGTGAGCTGCAAATACAGTCGATTCACTACAAAAATATCGCCCTGGTTCGGCTATAAATTCAACATCGGGTAGATCCGCAAAATATTTGTCGATTGCGTTATTTATAACACCAGCCGCCTCGTTAAATAAATCAATATTCTTATTTTCACCAATAAATCCACCACCAATATTGACCATTGTGCACGTTATTCCAAACTGTTTGGCATAATCGAAAAGTTCGCGTGATTTTTGTATCGATCGATCGTAAACTTCCGACTCCAAACAACCCGAACCGACGTGAAACATTATTCCGACCAAATTTAATCCTTCATTTGCGACAGCTTCGATAAGTTTTTTACCATCCGTATCCGGATCACAACCCGATTTGGCACCCAATGGATGCTTACACTTTAACGCATCCATTTTTATTCTCAACATTAATCGGGCTGTCGGAAAATGTTGTTTAATTTTTAGAATTTCATCGTGGCCATCGAATGCCGTTAAGGTCACATCATTATTTTTTGCCGCCAGTAGATGGGACAGTAATTTCACGGGTTGTGAGTATATTATACGATCCGGCGATATTCCATATTTGAGCAGTAATTCGATTTCATATTTTGAAGCACAATCGAAACTCAAACCGAGCGACACGAATAGTTTTAGAACCGGTTCACTATTATTTGATTTCACAGCTAAAAAATTGGAAATAGTTTGAAGTACACTTATCAGCGCTTATCGATACGATATACATACCATAAAACAATCGAACTCTGGGTAATTTATCGACCCACTGCTTGTATTTTTGATAAACATCACCCAAGTCGCACACGTAAAATGCTTCATCTTTGAAGTCCGGCTTACTTATGTGCTGACCAACTATCTTATTAAAATCCACTTTGCTTTCGTTTAAAACTGTTACTTCGCTAACCATTTTGACGTTGTGCGTGTTGTCTCGACCGAATAATATTTCGAAATGTCGATTTGATAATATTACGACCAAAAACTAAATCTCAAGATAACCTAATCATGTAGTGTTTAAACTTATACTTAGATAAATTAGCGCTTGTATGACACTTGAAAAATAATAAAGTAGATTTACTAGTGATGATAACACAATGACGTATATTTCTTGCGGGGTCGCCATACTAATAATAAAACGGGTTTTACAAATAATTACTGTTCCATACTAAGAGGCAGGTTTCATCGGTTTCAATTATCGGTCATGCTTTTCTATTGCTATAAACAACCAAAAGCCGACAGACCGCACTATGTACTGCATACTATATAACCTCTAAACCTACTTCAAAAACTTGCTTGTAGACAGAGTATTTTGGATATTCACAGCAAATCCATTGCAAGACTTGTCTGGAGCTGCTTGATTTTTGGATCAGAAGGTATGCAGCGCAAACAGCCGCTCAAAGTAGAGAGAGACAATTAAATCCTACTGAGCATTGACAAATATTCTGGACACTATGGTCGAGCACAATCCATACTGGATACCCTTTCGGTGGTTATTTTTTTTTATTAATTTATTGACGTTACTCTTAGACACATAGATTAGGTAAGGTTGTTGTAGCTACTATCGCACACTTAGACCGGGATTGGTCCATTGTGATACCACTCTATGTACAGCTATAAGTCCGAGTTTCTCATAGAACCATCTGCGCATTGCATAGCTCCATGTCAGCAGAATTGACATGGAAGATGGGTCGACCCATGGATTCTACACACGACAGGGGATCCGATATATGTTCATTTTATACCACCGATCGCACCACCCAAACGATCGAAGGTGAAAAACCCATTCGCATCTTGCCCCGAATCGGGATTCGAACCCGGTACCTCCCGCTCCAACACATAAAACAATTATAAATAATAATTAAAATCAGGATGAAGCAAAGCGTAGCTTCAACCTACGTCTTAAGGTATTCTTGCTGAAAGAACAATCGAACAGATGATTTATCTGATTAAAGCTTCTACACATCTTGTTAATCGGTTCATTAGAACCATAGTTGATTCTATGTTCATCAACTTGCAAAAAATCATTTCTTCTTAGTTGACTACGGAGTACTTTAATTTGTAAATTTACCAGTATTGGCGATATGTAAATGTTACCGACAAACGAGCACTTTAAAGGATTACGTTGTTTGTTTAACAGCTATTCAGATATGGTAGTAAATGCTGCCGGTTTCAAGGTAGGGTAATTCGTGATCCCAACCGTCTTTCCAAGTTAGGTGACGGATAAAATTATTCTGAATTCGCTCTAGTTTACTTATGTTTGTATCAAAAAACGGACACCACACGGTAACAGACGCTTTGATCTCAGACTCTCGTCACTACAGGCATTTAGTTGGTAATGTTATAAAACTGTATACAATTTCCGGTTGAATGATAAAGTCTTACACTTATTAATTTTCAGATTAAGAAGGTTTGACTCACACCAATTCGCTAAATTGTCAATATCTTCTAGGAGTTTGGCGTCGCTTAACTACTCGACAGTTCTGTATATTTGTAGGTTGTCAGCAAAAATTAAAATTTTGGAATGTAGAATGACTTCAGTGGTTGCGTCGATGAAAATAGTAAAAATTCAAGGATCAAAATGAGAACCTTATGGAAAATCCGACGTATAGCTTGAATTGACTTCCTGCTGTTTCTAATATCGATGTATTGGATGCGGTTGCTAAAGTAAGATTTAAACCATGCAACAAAGGATAATGGAGTCATGATGGTTTTGATCACGAATTGGTTATTCAAACGGCGGCGATCCATCGGCTCTGCTTTAAAATATCACTGCACCATTCACTCTGGATCAACAACACAGAATATGTCTAGCCAGCATACTCAGTGTTATTAAATTTTATTTACGCATTAAATCGCAATCGAAAAGAATTAACATTGAGTTTTGGGCATATAATATAAGCATTATTATTTCTGAATTTGATTGATTGATTAATTGTTAGGACTGTAGGACCAAGCGCTAGGCATAAGATTCACGGATAACGCCGCGCCAATTCCTACTGACGTTTACATAAAACGATAGGTAAGGATAGGAAGGTATGATAGTAAGGAGAGAACGACCCGGTTACAGACACCTGGCTAATCGTTATTAAACTACTGTTAGCAGACAATCACAATTCCAATCGCCAATCAGCACTTTCCAGTCCGCAACAGTTATCTGCTCTGCTGTATTTTGATTAAAATTCAAACAAAAATCTAAAATAAATTTATAAGTTTGTCGCTCTGGAATATGTTACTTAATAAATTAATTAATTTTATTATTTATTTCAACTGCAGTCTGCACACCTAACCTAATTAAAATATAAGTACAAAAATCTGAAATAAAATTTATTAACCTATGTCTTAGGAATCTGAAACAATTAATTTATTTAATCTGGTATGATAGATTAAGTACCAGCCAACCATTACAATAATGGTACCATAATTCTGAAACATGCTCATCAGAGAATCAAAATAGACATTTCAAAACTCGCATTCCAAAAATATGCACCAATTATGCAAATTCCATCACAACATTGAAAATTTTAGGGTAAGGAATGTTAGTCACAGAAACGACTAATATTATAGACACATATCGGGTTTCGTAACTACAGTTTCGAGTTAACCATGATTTCGTTGTAATGTGTCACTGCTAACCATGGTTTGCAACTTGGTTTAAACATGGTTTCGGAATGAGCTATCTTTTTTCATCCAATGGCATTTTAGTGACTACAGTGCTAAGTTAAACAGTTAGTGAATAGCGAAAACTATAAATATTGGTTTTTTCATGTATTTGTTTTTTTGATTTTTTATAAAAATTGAGTTTTCAAAAAAAGAAAAAAATTAAACAGAATTCGATAAATTAACGGAAAACAAAACTAAAAATAGAAATAGGAAAATTTGGGTGGAGGGCGAAACAAAAATATTTTCAAAACACACAGTTAACGTGAGAATTTTTACGAATTATGATAAACCGTCAAATGAAATGAGAACTGTAGTGTGTCATGTATTCTCAAATCATAGTTTCATAATCATGGTTACGAAACTAGATATGTGCCTATGGTTTAAAGCAACAATCCTCAGCATTTTCCTATTACATGATTAGTAAAATAATATAATTTTTAGTAGAATATACATATATAATTTTTACATAAACTATCTAAGACTATATATATATATATATATATATATATATTTGTGTTACCTCAACAGTTGAAACTGGAGTATTTAGGTTAAACATCCTGGGGTCTTCTTATCAGATGCTGTATGTAAAGTTGCGTCATTTTTAATTTCATCATATGTATTGGTCTTCAGCATCATATGCTGCATTTAAAGTTGCACCCCTATATTTCCAAATCCACCACCATCCAACGCGATTGGCAATATTCATCTCCGTGATGACCCGACAGCAATTCATATACACACATTATGACGACCCAATAAACTGAATTCTTATATAAGGTCAATTATTTATAAAGACAAACAACTGAGTATGTCATGTTTAGGTATTATCCGAGCATCCACTCCATTCTATTACGAATACCATCCCCATGTCCGTTCTCAGACCTTAGAACAAACGTTCACACAATACACCAAAATAGATTTCTTGTGTAACACAGTACAATCCAATGAAGAGCACCAAATCGGCCGTTTGAGAAAGTTTTGAAGTTTAAAGTTATACCAAAGAGAATAAATATAAAGAGGAAGATCTTATATGAACCGCGGTTGCATATAAACTAAAAATATTTCTGCGTTATTTGGTGATGGCAAACGAAATAGGATAAATATATATTTTTTATTTCGTTTTCTCTTTTGAACCAAAACAAAAAAAAATATTTGACTATTTCAAAACTTGGCTTACTATTTCATATTATAATTCAATTGTAAAATGAATATGATGAATTTTTATATAATAATCTATTCCATTTTACAATCGAATTATAATATGAAATAGTAAGCCAAGTTTTGAAATAGTCAAATATTTGTTTTGCTGTCGTTCGAAAGAGAAAACGAAATAAAAAATATATGTTTATCTTATTTCGTTTGCTATCACCAAACAACTCAGAAATATTTTAAAATTTTTTGTTTATAATATATGCAACCGCGGATGACCGATCATCTTATCGGTATATCTTATCCTCTTTATATTCAACTTATCCTCTTTATATTTATTCTCTTTAGTTATACAGCAAAGAATAAAATAATTAGAATAAAATAAACTATCCTTAGGATAAAATAAAATATTTAAATTTAGATTAAAAATAAAATAAAATGGTCACCGCGATTCACTATGCATCTTTTGGCTCTTTTTAAGGCATTTTTCATGACATCCTGCAACATCTCAGGCTGAATTTCGTTAATTTCGTGACGAATATTGTCTTTAAGATGATGAATAGTTTGTTACTTATTCACATAAACTTTTGATTTTAAGATAAGAAAAAGTCTAGTGCTGTTGGATCCGGAGATCTGTCTGGCTATACTAAATCGCCATTTCGCAAAATTAGTCTTCGTGGAAAACCCGCTTTCAATAATTCAATTGTTGGGGCTGTGGATATGCTGTGGCCTCATCTTGCTGAAACCACATGTCCTCTAAAAAAAGAGCTCTGACAGCAAAAAAAAGTGGTCTTTTTGCTCGAAACACGTCCGTTTTTGAAATTACGCGTTCTTTGCAAATGATCGAGATTGATTTTTTTTATCTCGAGCATTTTTAAAAATCTAGATTTTTTCGCAGATTTACCCACACATATAAATTTTTAAATGTCAAAACAATATATAAAAAAATTTTTAATTTCATTTGTTAACTATATTTTGTCCTAAATGTGTGAAATTATCAATATTAAATAAAAAGTTAATAACAATAATAATAAAGGATTATAATAAAATAAATCTATTTATTATAAAAGACTATGCTATGAAATTTGAGGTTATATAGCATAATAATTTGTATTTTTTTTTCACCAATACATCGACAAAAAGGGCAATTTTTTTTTCGTTTTCCAAGTATAACAAAATTCGACTTTTTTGTCATATGTCGAAGTAAAAACTTATATTTAGTTTCGACTTTGACTTAGTTTTGGTTTCGACTTAGAAAAAGATTTCGTATGAAATGTGTCGCGATAAGTCGAATTTGACGAAACTCAATATAGTAAAACTGTGTTCAAATGTCAAAAATAAAATTGGCGGGAATATTTTTGTGTATGTATATGTGAAATGTCAGATTTAAATATTGGTGGCTAAATTAAATATATCAGAAATAAAACTACAAATATTAATGTTGTGGAAACAATAAAATAACTTTTATTAATCATAGGTAGTTAAAATACTCGTATTGTAAGATTTATATGCCAATTAACTGCACAGATGCGACAGATTTTTTTTAATTCCCTGTCTTTAACATAATATGTAAAAAAAATTTCTAACATTCATATTAAATTGTGATGGCGTCATGCTTGGAAATTTTTTGAAAGTGCAATGTAAAATTAAAACAGAATTTATTATTTATTAAAAATTGAATGGTTGATGAAATGCCTCATTTTATATTAAATACCTCTCAAAATTCGTTACATTCAATAATTTAACAGCAATGTTTACTTGACGGCCATCACAGGCAATTTTTCTTTATAAGTTCTTTGTTAATATATTGTCTCTCTTCTTTCATAAGAATACATTTCTGCAAACAAATAATATAAAAACATTAGTTTGTTTATATTTTCATTAGTTTCAGTTTTTAGAATTACTATAATAATTGTCTTAACGATTCCTTAACTTCCATTATGTTTGTGTCAAAACGTAAAATAAATTCATATCGTTGAATGACAACTTGAATTTTGCATTTTTGTAACCATCGCAACAGTTTTATGACTGTTTTACCAAAAAAAAATTAAAATGCATATTTTCGAACGAATTTTTTTTTCACACTAACCCTTTCATCCAGAAATTTTATTTAAATGCTAAATGCAGGTGTTCTTGGAAGTTCCAAATATATATATAAATAAACAAGCAAAATTTTAAAACACGTTAAATAATACGCAGTTTTCTAAACACAACATTTAGCACAACGCAGTGTACATATACGCACCACTACTAAGGTATTTATTTTTCGACTAGTTTCGCATATTTCGAAGGCAAATACAATAGCTCATTTTTTAGTTTAGTTTTGTTATACTTGGGACAATGCGTATATATATACGGCCGTTTCCCATCGAAAAACATGGCCTGTCCTATGTATGTGTAATGGAATAGAAAGTGGTAAATACATAAACTATCATATAAAAAAGTTGATTTTTTCGAATTTTTTGACATTTAACTTCCTATAACTTGGTAGGCAGGCCCCAAAACCAATTACTCACTTCTCAGAATTTGAAAAATGATTATTTATCAACAATCCTGGTTTAATAATTTTCATTTAAACCAATATTTTAATTCATGATTTTGAAGATTTAAAAATCTAGATTTTTATATTTTCGATCGTGAATAGAAAAATAAAACGAAATGAATTTGTAATAATGGGCTTAAATGCAAATTGTTTGTTAGATTGTGCTCTGTTTCCCGTTTACAAGTACTAATATGATTTTATTTTGCATCCCGCTCGTTTTTTTTTCATTTTTCCTTTGTTTCAATTTTTTTTAGAAATAATGCAAACAGTTTTGTTCTTCGTTGTCTTTTAGTGCATTTCGTTTCATTTTAAATTTATTTTTGATTTTGTTGCTTCGTTTTTATAGTTTGCTACGAGCAATTGCGGCGGAAGAATGTGTTTGTTTTATGATAAATTTTATGTTTTCGTAATTTATTTTCAATATGCATACATAAAATTTTATCTGTTCGGAATTATTTTTTTAGTTTTATAGATATTTATCAATTTTATTAAGATTTTGATAATGTCTATCTGAATTTTAATTAGGAAATAAATTAAACAAAACGTTAATTTTATTAATTCCAAAAATAATTAAATTGATGTTTCGTTTAATTTTTTGAAATAGAATTAACGAATTAACAATTATACAAATTTTGTCACCCGAAGTATTCAATAAAATTATGAATTGAATAATATCAAATTTATATATTTATATTTATATTAAAATTTATATTTCCACAAATATATTTTAAATTCGCCAAAAATTACACATATTTTTGGTAAATTTTTTTCATACTGAGAAGTAAACATACAATACAATACAATAACAGTAACAGACAATGTACCGTCAAGAATAAAAAGAAACAAAAAAATCAACGCAAACAAAACAAAAAAAATAATTTTTGTGATTTTGTGTATTCTTTGCTAAAGTGTTTTTCCTATATAAGAATCAAATGCAAAAGAGGAGTTACGTTATATAATCACTCTTTAGAAATTTTCACATTGAACCATTTTGATCAGGTGATCATATTCGAAATATTATCGAACTGAAATATTAGCCGAAAATAAAAACAAAAATCAGGGAAATTTCTTATGAATGAAAAGTTTGAGTATGTATTAATAAATGGGAAAATTATTTTACGACAGTTCTGATGAATAATCATATTTAAATGCCTCCTATACAAATTAATGTTAAGGCCTGTATTGTAGATATAACAAAGCAAAGTCAAAAAATTACGAGAAATCGACAGTTTACGAACGAATTGTACAAATTTTGTTGTTTTCTAACCATATACTCATACTAACTCATAAAAGTGAATAATTGGCCTGAGCTTTATTGGAATTGGTGTGGGTATACTTATTTGAGTTTGCGAACAATCGAGATTTTTAAAGAGTGCTCTAGGGCAAAAAAAGCCATCTTGATATTTTTCAAAGAATACGTAATGTCAAATACGCACGTGTTTAGATCAAAAAATCTTACGCAGGTGTTAGATCAAAATCTTTTTTGCTCTCAAAACGCTTTTTTTAATATCTCATAAACCTTTTGTAGTGTGCGTCTGCTTTTCGAAATAGCCCTTAAGTAGTGCTAGTGAGAAATGAGTAATTTTAAATTTTGTTTTCGTTTAACAACGAAATATTCGGTTGATTTACGCCTGATTTCCATTAATATGAGACTTCATATTATGTGCCACACATGACCGTAATCAAACGAATAAAGGCTGATTTCCATTATGAAAAAAACTTTGTCAGTATTTTTTACTGAAAAAACCAAAGCGAGAAAAAAATTTAAAATGCCATTAGAGTGACTGAGATCGTTTTTACTTTTTTCTTTTTTTATAGTGGATATATTTTGACAGATGCGTGTAACATAACCAATAAATTTCAATTTTTTTTGTTTTTGAAAAAAAGACAAAATACACTTTAAATCTACAACAATAAATTTCATAAAAATAAACTTAACATAATTATTCATTATTTCAATTATTTTCACAATGAATTAAGATGAATGGCACAAAACGAAATATTAAAATTATTCATTGACCACAAAAAATCATCCATATTTTTTCTTCTATAAAATATTTCTCCAGTACTGAATAAAAATACTTTATTCAGTACTGGAGAAATATTTTATATGTTGTCAGTTCTGCTATAATTATTTTCTCAGTAACCATAAAAAATTGTTTAGTACTGAATAACATTTTTATACTGGAAATATTTTTTATTTCTCTCGCACTTTAAGAAAAATTAAATTATTTATCCCGCCTTGACTATTTGTCAGTGTTTTTTCATAAAGCCTGATTTCCATTATAAAAAAATACTGAAAAAATAGTCAAAGGGGGATAAAAAATATATTTTCTCTTAAAATGCGAGTGAAATAAAAAGTATTTCCAGTATAAAAAATTTATTCAGTTCTGAATAAATTTTTATGGGTACTGAGAAAATAATTATAGCAGTACTGACAAAATATATCAAGAGAAGTAAAGGCTGATTTCCATTATGAAAAAAATTTTGTCAGTATTTTTTACTGAAAAAGCAAGAGCGAGAAAAAAATTAAAAATGCCATTAGAGTGACTGAGATCGTTTTTTCCTTTTTTATTTTTTTTTATTTTGACAGATGCGTGTAACATAACCAATAAATTTCAATTTTTTTTGGTTTTTAATAAAAAAGAACAAAATACTCTTTAAATCTACAACAATAAATTTAAAAAAAATAAACTAAACATAATTATTCATTATTTCAATTATTTTCACAATGAATTAAGACGAATGAGAGAAAACGAAATGTTAAAATTATTCATTGACCACAAAAAATCAGCCATCTTTATTTTTCCTATAAGATATTTCTCCAGTACCGAATAAAAATACTTCTCTTGATATATTTTGTCAGTACTGCTATAATTATTTTCTCAGTAACCATAAAAATTTATTCAGTACTGACTAAATTTTTTGTACTGGAAATATTTTTTATTTCACTCGCACTTTAAGAAAAAATTAATTTTTTATCCCGCCTTGACTATTTTGTCAGTATTTTTTCATAATGGAAATCAGGCTGTATTATTTATTCAGTACTGGAGAAATATTTTATAGGAAAAATAAAGATGGATGATTTTTTATAGTCAATGAATAATTTTAACATTTTGTTTTGTGTCATTCATCTTAATTCATTGTGAAAATAATTGAAATAATGAATAATTATGTTAAGTTTATTTTTCTTAAATTTATTGTTGTAGATTTAAAGTGTATTTTGTCTTTTTTTAAATAAAATTAGAAATTTATTGGTTATGTTACATGTAGCTGTCAAAATATATCCACAATAAAAAAAAGGAAAAAACGATCTCAGTCACTCTAATGGTATTTTTAATTTTTTTCTCGCTTTGGTTTTTTCAGTAAAACATACTGACAAATTTTTTTCATAATGGAAATCAGTATGCTTTTTGCATTTTTTGTTTTAAGTTTAGTATAACTATCACCAAAGCGATCTTGATTGATTCAAGCCGGAATGTTAGAAACGAACTTGATTTAGTGTAACAAAATATACAAAAATCAACGTCAATTTCATACAAAATGTATGAAATTTAAGGCTTTACTATAAAGTTAATATTTGAATGAAAAGTAGCTCGAATTTAGCCTAGGTTATATTCAATTGAAAACAGAAATTTCAGTTTGCATTTCTAAAATTGATCATTTTCCAAATTAATTTTTCCATTTTCCTTTATTCATTCAATGAAAATATGGTATTTTAATAACTTAAAATGCAAATAGAGACAGATACATAATTAGGTTACGAGAACTATATTTTGTTTCAAGTATGCTCACAAAGAAAATAAATAAAAATGACACAACACCAAGTCAAATCAATTTCATTAAATTTTAAGTTGGGAATTATTTTTTCCAAAAGTGTATTCTGGCTATTGGGAAAAATATTTCGTTTCGAAAAAATAATTCCCAATTATAACAGTTTTGACGTTTATTTTTCCCTATTAAAATTGTTGGGAATTCATATTTCTTATGGTAAAATACTCATAATCATAATGCTAGAGTATAAATTTAATTTTTTTATTATTTCTTATAAGCAAAAACACCTATTTTTTTTAATTTGGTCTTATCTGCCCTAATATATAAAAAAAATTAGCTCATTCATAAATACTAATAATCATAATAAATAATGAATGTAGAAAATAATTCCGATCCTAAAAAATTTTTAATTGTTTTTCAAAAGCGAAAACACCTATTTTTTTTAAATTTGTTATTCATCCGTCAATATTTAAATCATATTCAAATATAATAAAATAACATAGCGCACCATGAAAAAACCCATTAAAAAGGTACTCTAGTGGCGAACATTTAAAACTATGTGATTCACAGAGGGGAAATAATTCCCAGTACGCCAGAATACACTTCTGGGAATTGGGGAATAAAATATTGGAAATTATTATAGTTGGGAATTGGGAAATTTTTTTCCCAATTCCCAGGGAAAACCAGAATAGGGCCAATGGTAATAGCTTACAAGTTAAAAAGAAATGTGTACGTTTTGTATGAGTTTCTTGATAAAACAAACATTATTGATACCTTAGTAAAGATCATTTCAAAAACCGAGTATGCATTCTGGCTTTATATCAAGAGGGCTTTGCTATTACTAAGTTACATATGTCGTATATACGTGGACCATACATAAAAATTTACGATGAATTTAAAAAGTTAGGGAAAAACTATGCTAGTGTAATATAAAACCCAACCAAATATTACGACGCCTATGCATTAAGGCCTTATTTTAAAACTGACTGTAAAATTGACTGTCAGTAAATATTAAAATGGGACAATAATATAGATTGTATAATAGTGTAAGTGAAACAGAAAGCTATCTCAGACAAACTTGACTAGAAAAATATTTGTGTTTGGGGTAGTGTGACTGCCATAAAAAGTATAAAATTGAATACTTTTTATTGCAGTCACACTCAGCCATCTACATAAAATTTGTGTAAGACAAGAAATTATTTTCGCACTCAAACAATTTTACAGTCAAGGATCAAATAGTCCATATATATTATTTTAGTAAAATTATGATTGAATTGAAATAAAAATCATATTTGTTTAGCATTGTGATATTTATTACTAAATTTCAATTCACAATTAAAAAAATCACTGTGGCCCTATTCTGATTTACCCTGGGAATTGGGAATCGGGGAAAAAAATTCCCAATTCCCAACTATAATAATTCCCAATATTTTATTCCCCAATTCCCAAAAAGTGTATTCTGGCGTGCTGGGAATTATTTCCCCTCTGTGAATCACATAGTTTTAAATGTTCATCCCTAGAGTACTTTTTCATAGTTTTTTTCATGGTGCGCTGTGTTATTATGTTTGAATATGATTTAAATATTGACGGATGAGTAAGAAATTTATAAAAAAATATGTGTTTTCGCTTTTGAATAACAATTAAACATTTTTTAGGATCGGAATTATTTTCTACATTCACTATTTATTATGATTATTAGTATTTGTGAATGAGCTAATTTTTTTATATTTTAGGGCAGATAAGACCAAATTTAAAAAAATAGGTGTTTTTGCTTTAAAGAAATAATAAAAAAAAATTAAATTTATACTCTAGTATTATGATTATGAGTATTTTACCATAATAAATATGAATTCCCAACAATTTTAATAGGGAAAAATAAACGTCAAAACTGTTATAATTGGGAATTATTTTTTCCAAACGAAATATTTTTCCCAATAGCCAGAATACACTTTTGGGAAAAATAATTCCCAACTGTTATAAAAACGTCAAAAATTCCCAACTCCCAATTCCCCGGAAAATCAGAATAGGTTCACAGGAATGAATAATTAATGATTTTTTTGGTTATGGTTTCTTAAATAGCGGTCAAAATTCTGCTATAATTTGCTATAATAACGTTGCTTAGTGCTTTAGTTGGAGTTTTATACTTATTTTCGCTTTTCGGCTTTTTTCACTGTCAGTCAAATTTTCCCATGGAATAATCATTTACACTTTTCGTTGTTAACTTATTCATATATTTATGACAAAACGTTGGATTTTGAACCATCGAAATTCAAAGTTAAAATGTGATTGTTAATATCAACCTTAAAAAAATTAATTAAGAAGCTGTTAACATTTGCAATTCGGTTAAATTCATTCAATTTCTAGGTTCTAAAAGTGATAGTAAATCTCGTCATAAATCAATAAGCTTTGGCACATAGAATAATAATTCAATAAGTTATATGTGAATATGAGCCAGTATCCTTGGACATCTCTAGGATCAGAGATATATATTTTTGAAAAATAACCAAAATGTTCGAAGTTTTGAATTGCTCGAAAAATTGAGTAGGCCTCATCATAATAGGTTGATCTTACCTCGATATAATAGTATTATTCCAAATCACATGAAAATATGAACCATACTCCGACATCTCTAGGATCAATGATACCAAGTTGTGAAGCAATAAACTTGACAAAATTATAAGTTCCGAAATTCATAGTAAATATTGTCACAATTTAACGTCCATTCCCACATGGAATGGAAATTAATGAAGGTATTCCAAAATATAGGCCGAATCCCTTGGACAGCTCTAGGATCGGCTCTACATTATTTTTTATTTCAATTTAATTGCAAATTTTTATAACATCGTGACACAAAATTATGGTCTTTAAAATTGGTTATATGTTACAATATATCACGTTTAATGATTTGGCTATCCGAAAACCTACTAGAAAAGTTTTAGCCTGCCCGTAAACTATCAAAACTTTCATTTTTTAACCATTGCTTAATTTTAAATTTTGGTATTTTTTCAATTCTTATTGAAAAAAAATCAAATTTAACAGTGTACTTTTTGTTATTATTTTTAGCATAAACTTCACACTCATAGAAAACACACATCCGTGTATTGTATTATCCATATGCATCAAAATAATGGTTTTTGAGTTTTTTGGATGCCCAGTGTATATTAGGATCGATCAACACCAACATTTTCAACCTTTTGTAATGAGAGAATTGGAACCACTACAATCAAACGAGTTAGTGTCAAGGTGTTACAGGACTTATTATTAATTGTTGAAATGTTGAATACATGGATTGTGAATTAATCAAGATCTTTTTGAGTATCCGATTATATGCTAACCAGTCAACCCCATCTCTTAAGTCAACAACCAACGATCGATTAAAATAACGTTGTTTGACAATTGAAATTTAAATACTGTTCGACACGTGCATAATAACAAATTTCTGACAAACGATCTTGTTAGTCAATGATAACACATATATTTCGTTTTATATTGATTTTACAACCGAATTGTATTTATCTTTAATTTCAGCCCATTGAGCATCCGTGATGTAAAAATAATGCGGCGCCTTCTCAAATCCATTGAATTCAGTAGACACCAGACTATTCATTACGTCCAGACTATTGCATGTCGGACCCCATAACGAAGTCTTATACGTTTTACTGTCTTTCGGTGTTCTTAACAGTTTTATAGTATTTGGATCGTTATTTTTTAATTGTGGATTGAATGGTCCGTAGATACCATCGGACAGATAATACATAAACTCCTTGACATTATCCAAGTCATCTCGTAGTACACGTCTCGAATGAATGTGACTAGCAAATACAGTCGATTCACTACAAAAATATCGCCCCGGTTCGGCTATAAATTCAACATCGGGTAGATCAGCAAAATATTTGTCGATTGCGTTGTTTATAACACCAACCACCTCGTTAAATAAATCGATATTCTTATTTTCACCAATAAATCCACCACCAATATTGACCATTGTGCACGTTATTCCAAACTGTTTAGCATAATCGAAAAGTTCTCGTGACTTTTGTATCGATCGATCGTAAACTTCCGACTCCAAACAACCCGAACCGACGTGAAACATTATTCCGACCAAATTTAATCCTTCATTTGCGACAGCTTCGATAAGTTTTTTACCATCCGTATCCGGATCACAACCCGATTTGGCACCCAATGGATGCTTACACTTTAACGCATCCATTTTGATTCTCAGCATTAATCGGGCTGTAGGAAAATGTTGTTTAATTTTTAGAATTTCATCGTATCCATCGAATGTCGTTAAGGGCACATCGTTGTTTTTTGCCGCCAGTAGATGGGACAGTAATTTCACGGGCTGTGAGTATATTATACGATCCGGCGATATTCCATATTTGAGCAGTAATTCGATTTCATATTTTGAAGCACAATCGAAACTCAAACCGAGCGACACGAATAGTTTTAGGACCGGTTCACTATTATTTGATTTCACAGCTAAAAAATTATTTAGTTTGAAGTACACTTATCAGCGTTTATCGATACGATATACATACCATAAAACAGTCGAACTCTGGGTAATTTATCGACCCAATGCTTGTATTTTTGATAAACATCACCCAAGTCGCACACATAAAATGCTTCATCTTTGAAGTCCGGCTTACTTATATGCTGACCAACTATCTTATTAAAATTCACTTTGCTTTCGTTTAAAACTGTTACTTCGCTAACCATTTTGACGTTGTGCGTGTTGTCTCGACCGAATAATATTTCGAAATAATATTACGACCAAAAACTAAATTTCAAGATAACCTAAACAAGTAGTATTTAAACTTATACTTATAAATTAGCGCTTGTGTGACAATTGAAAAATAGTAAAGTAGATTTACTATTGGTGATAACACAATGACGTAATTTGCACGACTTGCTGGCCTGTACAAGCAGGTTTCATCGGTTTTGATCATGGGTCATGCTTTTCTATTGCTATAAGTAAACAGAATGCGACATACGGTTTTTAACATTGTAGACTTATTGTGGCAGTGACCTCTTCGCCTTCATCCACGTATAATTCGCATGTGTGGCTTGTAGTTAAAATTTAACTATATATATATATTATATAATCTCTAAACCTGTTTCAAAGACATGTTTGCAATACTGGGTATTGTAGGGGTATGCACAGTACACTCATTGCAGCACTTGAGATGGCTGTGTCGAGTTTGTTACTGTTTGATCTTTGTATCAGAATATGTGTGCAGCGCAAACAGCCCCTCGCCTACAAGGTAGAGAGAATCAGTTTAACCCTTCTATTTCCTTCTATGGCCATTGTCTAATATGGTGGGCTCACCATGGCCACTGGACGCTACGGTGTCGAAGCACGGTAAATTATTTCTTTTATTATTCCCGAAAAGTACTAATGAATCTAAACAGCCCATCCTACCTCTCCGGTGATTATATGATGATCTTTATGGTGATGGAAAAGTATGTTGGTGCCGGGTTCAACATGCTAAATCCAGAGATGAAATTATCTATCTTCCTTCGTAGGTACGCTACTGTAGATAAAGGAGATAAATTGTAGAGATTATCATATCTGCATACTTTCTGAAGTATAGTTAGTTCGGCAACCAACGGCCCTTACCACATCTCAACTGAGACCTTACGAACCAATTTTAACGATTGGTGCACATTGTAGGTGGTCAACCCAACGAATGTTTTTACACACAATCGCGTTTTTTTATGTCATCCGGTGCATGTTAATTTTTGGTCAACGGCGAGAGTCGAGCTAGAGACCGCCGCGTGATGAAAACCTCTCTTAACCATGAAGCTACAACAGGCGACTTTTAACTGTTTCACATTCCTGATATTTGAGAGGTTTTTCGTAATCACCAACCACTCAATATTAAATCGTCATTTGCACACCATTTGGGAAGTTTCATTCCCGCTGTGTATAGTCAGCTTAAATATATTGATTGGGAATCGTGTAATGAATTTACTGGTGAAGAGAAAAACAATCTTACACAATATCTGATCTCTGGTTTTCGTGACCAAGACGCAAATGATTTCAGTATTGGTAACCACACGTTTGCAGAAGTAATGAGATTCAAGTATCTTGGATCTCTCATTACTCACGATAATGTGCGGGAGAGGATATCAAGGTTCGCCTTGCTGCTGGCAATCAGGCTTCATATCCTCTTAGCCCACTGCTGAAATCAAAATATCATGAGGATTAGCTGAAATTGTACAGAGTGTTGGTCAGATCCGTTGTCATGTATGGATGTGAGAGTTGAACCTTGACGGATGAGTACGAAAGATGGCTTCTAACATTTGAGAGAAGAATCATGCGTCTGATATATGGCTCAAAACGCGACGATGATGGCATATACCGAGTTCGTTTTGACCACGAGGTCAGGAATTTAATGCAAATTCCTGATATCGTGCATGAAATCAAAGGACAGCGAGTACGCTGGCTCGGTCACGTTTTGCGTGCTGATACGAACCGAATGATACAACGGTCTTTGAAGGGAGAGCCGCCTTTTAGTAGGCGAAGGAGTCGCTGTCGGTGACGATGGCTACACGCCGTAGAGAGCGACCTGTCATCTTCTGGTTGTTTGCATCAGTGTTAAGAGCTAACTCGTGATCGAAACCGATGGAGTCAGATTGTTGAAAAAAAAAGTTTGGTGAAATCGCTCGAAGGATCCGTTAGAAAATGTGTGGAACGCTGTTGTATTGAGTTTCGTAATCTTTCGTAATTTACAAAATAACTCATAAAGTTAGATCCTTGATCCGTTAAATCGCCTTGGATATATTTTCCTGTATCTCCACTTTTAAAAGCAAAGGTATCTACTGGGATGAACCATCTCACTTTGTTTGGGGCTGCAGCGTTTATTTTCTTTCCAGCATTGTTTTTTTTTCATTTCATTTCTTCCTTCTTTACTTTTCCCTTGCGCGGCTTCCATTCCAATGATATCCTTATTATATCACTTGATGCGATTTCTTCAGCGTATGGTCACTTCATTTCAACTTTCGCCTCTTTTTATTGGTCTTTATGTCTGATTTGTTTTTCTATGCAGTTCAATGTAAGTTATGGCGTTAGGCCAGAAGAATTACAGTATTCGTCGAAGCCACTTGTTTCTCACTTTTCTGTGTGTTTTCATATCTCCCACCCATACAATAGACAGGACAGAAGAATTCCAGACTTTATACTATGTTGAATGTGCTTTTATTTATATCGTCTCAGTTTTCTGATGTTTGTCTTGAGACCAACTTCATTAGCTATATCTGATAGCCGTTACTTTTGTGTGAGACGACATATGTCATCTGCACACTCTAGATCATTGAGTTTACTTGTTAATCCCTATTGTGTGCCATTAGGAATCTTGACATTTAATTTCCGCATTATATAATACGACCAGGTCAGAGTATGCATCCTTGCCTTACTCCTCGAGTGTTTTACTTTTTTATAGCATGTTTTACTTTATTGACCTTTATATTAAGCTCAATTTTCAGCATCCCGATATTTCACAAAGTCTGCTATATGGCACTCCCATCGTATCAAATGCGCGTTGGAAATAGATGAGGAGTTGGTGCAGTGGTTAATTTCATTCACTGGATTGTTCAGTGATAATACGAAGTGAGTTTCAAGGATCATCGTTGCAAGAATCTTAGTGAATTTAGTGTTGAGAAGAGACATACCTCGCCAATTGTCACCTTTCTTGGGGAATGAACATATAAATGGGCAAATGTTCCTTCCAGTTTTGTGTATTTCGTCCGGATTCCACACATACCGCTGGTCAATTTTAGTACTACTAGTGTCAAATGATAGCACATTTATATTTTTATCAGAAACCACCTTGAATAAAGTTTACTGCAAGCCAATCAATTAAATTTTTCAAAAATGCTTAATCAAAAGTGCATTGTGTTTGAAATCCAACGCAACGATCGGTTTTTGTTCCATTGCATATCAATTATTTTTAAATGCAGTACCACTAGTTCTTGTAAATGTGTTCTAAGGCAAACACCTAATATAAAATCCATTGTAATATGGCACCCGTTCAAGAGCTGGAGACGGTTAAAGTGGTCACATTGTATCAGGAAGATTATACACAAGTACAGATCGCACGAAAATTAAGAATTAATCAGTCTTCGGTTTCACGAATACTTAAGCGGTATCGTGAGACCTTAGAGTATAAAAGAAAGTCCGGACAAGGACGTAAACGGTGCACAACCGAGCATGACGATCGATTTTTAAAAATGAATTCGTTACGAGATCGAAAGCGAACTTCTACTCAACTCAAAAATGAGTTACTTAGTGCGCGTCAAGTGAATATTAGGGTCAGAACAGTTAGACGAAGATTAAAAGAAGTGAACCTAACTTCAAAACGGCCCGTAAAAGTTCCACGATTTCTTGCATGATTTCCCATAATCATGCAAATTGGGGAACTGATCAATGGGCCTCTGTTCTCTTTTCAGATGAGACCAGAATCCAATTATGGAAACCAGATGGACGTAATCTTGTATACAGAAGAGTTGGAGAACGCTACGCACCGTGTAACATGGTGCAAACTGTAAGCTTTGGTGGAGGTTCAATAATGTTTTGGGGTGGAATCAGTTGGGAGGGCCGTACGGAGCTGGTGGAGATTGGTTTGAGGATGAATGCAGACTGGTATGCTCCGAACATTCTTGGCGATCACGTTTTGCCATATGTGGGCTTCATAGGTTATGACAGTTTTGTGTTAATGCATGATAACGCTCCAGTCCACGTTGCAACAACGGTACGACAATATCTCCAAGATATTGGCATTCGTGCACTTAAGTGGCCACCAATGAGTCCTGCTCTTATTCCGATTGAACACGTGTGGGACATTCTAAAACGCCGTATTAGAGCTAGAAATCCTGCACCAGATTCGACAGCAGAGCTGAGAGTTGCAGTGCAAGAAGCGTGGAATCTACTTCCGCAAGAAATGATACAAAGCATTCTACTTAGTATTCCCAGAAGGATGCAAGCTGTAATAAGGGCACGGGAGGGGGGGAGGGGAGGGAATACTCATTATTAAATTAATCAAATTAAATTGTAATAAAGCTACTTTTAATGTTTATAAACGGCTTTTAAAAATTTAAAAAAAAAAATAGTTCGACACATTTTAACATATTGCAATGAAAAATAGCCGCTATAATTCCCTAACGCCACATTTGTGCCTCTTTTGAGAAAATTATAAATTTGGGATCATTTGATACCAGTTCCACTGAAATTGTCCAGCGGGATTTTTTTTTATTACAAAAAAAAATATGCGTTAATTTTGTCCAGAAGTGTATATACTAATACCTTCATTTGTATGGAGATTGGAATGCATATATTTTTGTGTGTCAACCTACTACCGCAAATGAACAACTTATTTGTCATGCAGAAGTCTACGGGTCTCTCTAAATTTTGGTTCAACGCATTTTTACGCTTGACAGTTGTCAGGTCGGTGTTGTCTGTTTTCTGTTTCAATTTGGACGTTGCATTTAGCTTCTGTCGTTTCTGTGCGTTCCTATGCAGGTCCCTTTTTCGTGTCCGTGTGTAACCGGCAAGATTTGTTGCTGTAATCGGTGTGATTTCGGATTATTGTATGATTGCTTCATTGAATCATAAACCAGCTTCCAGAGCTGCTGGGTAAGGTATACTGGTATCCCGAGAGAAAGTTTTGTTACATTCCATTTTGAAAATTTTTCTACTATTATGTTCATTGGAGCATTGTCGAGAATCAGCAATGCTCTTTTTCTAATTCATTTCTTTCGCAATAGACTTTTACAGCAGGACAGAAAGGTTCTTGATACCATTGTATAAATAAAATTGCAGTCGTTCTGCTTTTCGCTTTGCCATCCAAAACACAGACATTAATTGTTTAGAAAATAATTCTTTCATTGCCCTAGGATTTCATCTCAGAAGAAGAGATTCATCTCAGAAGAAGAGATACCAACGGAAAAAAGAAAATTGGTGAAAAGGGCAGAAATTAAAGTAACCCATATCAGAACTCTACTACACCAAGCTCAATTATGCTTGACTGAAACACGTTCTAGTCCCCATTTCATGCAGAAAATTAAACAACTAGACAACAATAGAGGCATGATGGATCAGCTACATGAAGAGCTTCTGTTGGAAATTCCAGAAGAACAACATTGCTTCATTCCGTATTTTCAAAATCAAGAATACGATACAATGAATGAAGAAGTAAACGAGATGACAGCCGAGCTTCAAGAGGCAATAAATGTATTGTTACCTCTAGAATGCACCAACATCAACAAGAAACCTGATTTTCAATACCATGAATGGACAACGTTCCACGACAGATTTAGCAGATTTGTGCACGACAGCAAAAACCTCACAGATACACACAAAATCAGTTACCTGAAAACGTATGTTAAAGGAGAGGCAGCAAAACTAATAAAGCATATATCAACAACAGAAAGTAATTATACGGATGCATGGAATATACTAATTAATCGTTCCAACAACAGACGATTAACAATATGTTACTATATTTACCAAACATTACCACGGAATCAGCAACTGGAGTTAAAAATCTTCATGATACCATATAGTAGACAATTTAAATTCTTTAAAGAACTTGTGCATTGACACAACAACCTGGAACGCAATACTAATTCCACTAGTATTGAAAAAATTGGACAGCGAAACTCATCGTTTATACCAAGTAAACCTGGAGAATCCTTGGGATATTCAATCTATGAGTGATTTCCTAAAGTTCCTAGAAAGCCGATTCCAATCGTTAGAAACAACCAACATACCAGTAAAAGGATTTCAACAACCTAGAAGCACCATCGAACGCTAAAATACTGTTATGTCACAAGCAACAAGAAGAACTTTTGCTGGAATTAGAAAAATAAGCATTGGTTGGAATGCATCACATGACATAACGAGGTGCCTCACTTTTGTGAAAATGCCAGAAGTTAAAACTGTACTTCATACTGTCCAAAACAACCCCACAATAAATAACGGAGTACCATTATTAGCTACAGCGCAAATAAAGGCAACTGCGCACATTAATAGATCCAGGGTCACAGTCATCTTTCATCACACAAGCAGCAGCCGAATTACTAAATTTACCAAAATTTCGAGTAGATTTACAAGTCAGTGGAATTGGAGGAATGAAGACCAGTAGCATAAAATATAAGGTTACGTAACTATATCAGCGCCGTCGCCGGTTCTAGCATGGTTAAGAGAGTTTCTCATTACGCCGCGGTCTCGAGTTCGATTCTCGCCGTTGTTCAAAAATTAACATGCAACCGGATGACATCAAAACGCGTTTGTGTGTAAAAACATGGTGGGTTGTGACCACCTACAATGTGCATACCAATCGTTAAAATTGGTTCGTAAGGTCTCATTTGAGACGCGGTAAGGGCCGTTTACGGCCTCTAAGCCATAGATTAATTAACCATATCACCACATTACTCATCAAACTTTAAACAGGTGGTAGAAGCGTTCATTCTACCAAAATTGACTGAATGTTTACCAACTGAACCAGTAAAGGGAGCTGATAACAACCCATGGAAAAACCGTACATTAGCAGATCCGAGTTACGAGACACCTGCATCTATTGACATGATTCTAGGTGCGGATGTATATGCCAATATTTTAGTAAACGGGGTAATTAAGGCCTCGTCAGATCATCCAGTAGCTCAAAGAACGGAGGTTAGGATGGATTCTTATGAGGATGACACAAAACCAACCGAGAACCAAATCGATATCTTTAACTCTGACATCTCATACTGATTTGGATTTAGAACTACGTAAATTCTGGGAAATTCAAGAAATAAGCAGTTGTAACCAATACTCAGAAGACGAAGAGCTATGCGAACGACTATACAAAGACTGATTTAATCGATTAGCAGATGGAAAGTATGAAGTCACTAAACCAATAAACGATCAGCTCACTTTATAGGAGATAGCAAGAATCAAGCCATAGCAAGATTGCTACAAGCGGAGAGGAGATTAGAGAAGAATCCACTTGTATCACAAATTTCTGAATGAGTACATCGAACTAGGACATATGGTTCCAATAAATACAGGTGACGATACATGCAAAAACAACTTAAGCTATCTACCGCACCACGCAGTAATCAAGCAATCTAGTACAACTACCAAGCTTAGGGTAGTATTTGACGCATCGGCAATTAGTCGGCCCAACACTTCAACAGGATCTACCATCGATAATAACAAGGTGGAGGATGTATATTGCAGGCATCGAGAATATGCATAGACAGATTTTGGTGAGCGAAAGCCAACAAAATCTACAAAGAATATTTTGAAGGACTGATCCAGAGGCACAAATAAAAGTTTATAAGTTACGAACAGTAATATACGGTACATCATCTGCTCCATACTTGGCCATAAGAACACGTTAAACGAGCAAAATATCCTATGGCTTCAGAAATTCTGCTGAGAGACTTTTATGTTGATGACGTTCTCTCTGGTGCTGATGCGATACAAGATGCAATAAAATGACAGCAACAATTACGAAGTATGCTTGCTTCTGGATGTTTTAAGCTACGAAAATGGGCATCGAATAATAACTCTGTTATAGAAGGAATACCAGAAGAACATAGGGAAACTAAACCAATCATTCTATGTAAGGAACATGAATCTATTAAAACTTTGGGCATTATGTGGAATCCAAAAAATGACGAATTTGAATTCCAAGTCAACATGAGTTCTGATACAGGGCCACCAATCAGAAACATCTAAAATTTTCGATCCACTAGGTTGGTTTGCCCCAACAATTATTCTTGGGAAACTCATGTTTCAGGAATTAGGGATAAAAGGAGTCATGGGACGAAGAACTACCTGAGGAAATAAAGGATAAATGGATAAAATATAAGACATTCCACAAGCTTCAAAGAATAAAAATTCCACGTTGGATCAACACGGATCACAATTGTCAGGATATGGAGCTGCATGGGTTTTGAGATGCGTCCGAATTAGCATACGCTGCAGGTGTTTACTGCAAGGTTACAAGGGCAGGAACAACTACTGTAACTTTGATATCAGGAAAAACAAAGGTGGCACCAATCAGTCAAATGCAGTCTTCCAAGGCTATAAAACTGTGTGGGGCTTTGTTATTAGCGATGCTACTACGGACTGTTGCTGAGGCTCTTGGTATCCCAAATTTTAAAACGCATGCCTGGACCGATTCAACAATAGTGCTGGCCTGGTTACAAGGACACCCCAATAACCGGAAAACTTTTGTTGCAAACAGAATCTCACAGATTCATTCTATCCTCAGCCTCGCACAATGGAAATATGTAAAGACTGTGCCACACGCGGAATAGACCCTGACAAGGTGTGCAATCATAAGTTATGGTGGTTGGGCCCAGATTGGCTTATAAGCAATGCTTATGATGGAAAGACTGATGGATATCTACATACGCTCAAAAATAAGCCCTAGTGACTGGGCTCAGACTCAGCACGCTTACTGTAAAGGGAATTCTGTGGACACAGCTCTGCATGCCCTGGTAAGTACAATTGAGAAATCATTATTCTCGCGAGAGTTTTGTATGGTGGCGTTTCTTGACATTGAGGGCGCCTTTAACTAACAATGTAAAGAAGGAGGCAATTCTGGAGGGATTGTCGCTACTAGGGGTGGATTACCCTATAAGTGGGTTAATCAATCACATGCTTGGGTGCAGGATGATTAACTCAGAGCTGGGGAATCCGCCATCAGGAGACGGGTGACTAGGGGAACCCCAAAGGGAAGTGTTCTGTCTCCTCTCCTCTGGAACATAACAATCAATGATGTGCTATTAAAGCTGGAGAGAGAAGGGATCGGAGTGATTGCTTATATATTAAATACATAAGCACAGTGGCGGAGGTAATCCAAAATGCCCTCCTAATTATAACGAGGTGGGCCATCAAATGTGGACTGGCAATTAGCGCGTCTAAAACTGAATTGGTACTATTTACTAGGAAATATAAAATCCCTGTAGTAGATCCACCTCTCGTAAATGGCAACAGACTAGCTCTTACGGACAAGGCAAGATTTCTAGGCGTAATCTTGGACAGTAAGCTTAGCTGGAAGCCCAACATTCTGGAAAGTAGTAAACACGGCCAATATAGCATTGTACTCGTGTAGGAACGCCATCGGAAAGAGATGGGGCCTGACGCCGGAGATGGTACACTGGCTTTACACTTCCGTAGTAAGACCTGTACTTATGTATGGGGTGAGCGTGTGGTGGCCAGCTTTTGATAAAGTAACATACAGGAAAAGGATTGAGAAGAACATACAGCCCAACATACAGGAAAAGGAGTGCAAAGAACGGCCTGCATGCTTATAAGCGGGGCGCTGAGGACAACACCTACAAGTACCTTAGAGGTCTTGTTTCACCTTTTCCCCGTGGACATTTATGGTAAGCATATGGCGGCGATTACGGCCACTCGACTATCAGTCATATCTCAGTGGAAATGTCTTCAAATAGGACACTCGACGATAGTCAGATCGCTGAGGAAAGAACTGGCGAATCTAGACTATGTTACACCGACTCTGTGCTTCGAGAAAAACTTCGCCCCTCAAGAGAATCCTGGAGGAGTGGGTTGGCAGCTGAAACGGAAGCATTGCAGTTCTTTACGGATGCCTCCAAGCTACACGGTAAAGTAGGAGCTGGAGTCTTCTGTGATAAACTAGAGGTAGATATAGCAGTTCGCCTCCCTGATCACTGCAGTGTGTACCAGGCAGAGGTGATAGCGATTGAGGATGTCCTAAACTGGTTGAGACATAATGTGGTATCGTCGACTGATATCGCAATTTATGTGGACAGTCAGGCGGCAATCAAGTCGCTGGTTTCGGTTTCTCTAACCGTCGTTCGGTCCAAGTGTGCTGTAGCAGCCACTCAACCTAACCTAACCTAACCTAACCTAATGCTAATGATACATTCAAAACAGTAATAGCAGAAACGGAGATAGAAAAGAAACAACAGCTTCCTGTTTGTGCAATAAGCACAATAATACCGGATTCAACTATAACTGACAAATTCTCTTCTTTCACGAAAACAATACGAGTCACAGCATATTGTAGGCGCTTTTACTGGAACATCTGTCATAAGAATAAACAGAGCAAGAGTTCTTTAACAGTTCAAGAAATAGAGGAGGCGAAAATCAGCATTGTAAAGATTACACAACTTACCTCATTCGCCGAAGATATTAAAAAATTAAGAGAAAGAGGAGCAGTGAGCAGTAAAAGCAAAATTCTGTCTTTACATCTCTTTTTGGACAAACACGGAGTTTTAAGAATTGGAGTGCGCTTACAACGCTCACTTCTACACTATGACGAGAAACACCCTATTATATTACCATATAAGTGCCATCTCAGTAATCGTGCAAGGCAACTAATGGGAAGCTTACCATCAAAACGGTCATACCATCCAGAGCATTTACCAATACGGGGGTAGATTATGCCTACCCAATTAACTTTCGAATGTCCAAGGGTAGCGGATCTAAAAGCCAGAAAGGTTACATCGCAATTTTCATCTGTTTAACAATCAAAGCGATACATATAGAACTAGTAAGTGACCTAACATGTGAAGGATTTCTTGCTGCCCTCAAACGCTTTATAGCACGAAGAGGAAATATTGCAAACCTCACGCACATTACTGTTATCAAAGACTAGCACACGGAAAGTAAATACAATTCTTCTGTAGAATTCAATTTAAAACTCACCCTTCGAGCATGTCCTTCTTGTATGCAGTTAGTATTCCTACTACCATTCTTAACTCTCGCCTTTGTAGTGAATTTATATCTAATTCAGATCCGCTGTGCGGGTAATGGAGTGTTAACACATTCCTGAAATGTCGTATCTTCACTGGCATCCGTTCTCCATACAGACTGTACCAAATACGTTCGATTGAATTCTTGCAGCTTATATCGGTGCACAAATGCTATCTGATCTCGTCAAGAGATTAGTGGCTACATAATGCCACCCTAAACTTTAATGAAATTGATATAAACCATAACATTGTATCCTGATCCTCCACTAAAATTACGAAACGATGGTAACGGATTTCAGCATGTATAGGAAATACATTTTTATTGCTTACTATATCCACCTATAGGCAAACACATAAAACAATTTTGTCTACATTACCTATAGCAAAGTTTCCCACCAATCTGCGAATCATTTAAAAAACAAACAAAATTACAGAATCCCTATCATCATAAATTCATATTAGAATCAAAGAAAAAATAAACTTTTTACCGCGGCGTCTCACGTAATGTCAAAATTTGACATTTCCAGTTCTAATAAAAATACAAAAAAACATATTCTAAACAAATCATAAAATACAAAATACCAACAAGTTCAATATAATTCTAAATATTCGATTTTATTTGATAATGAAATATTTATGACTGAAATGTATCAAAAATCAAAATAATTAATTCGTAAGTGGCATAATGGAAGTGGAACAGGATGACCAGTGCTCAATACCGATTGGAGCCAATACACAATCAGAAGCAGCAACATATGATTCTGTGATTACTGATTTGTTATTGGATCGACCAGTGCTCGATAAAATCGTGGACGATAGTATATTAGACGAGCCAATATGTGTGCCGAGTGATGAATTTGTTCAAAATCTAGTGGACGTAGTTAATCAAACGAACCCAGTATTGGAATGTGATCAGAACGATCATATTGATGCAGTAGTGAAACCATTTTTAGAAAACGTTGAGTGTCCGGAGGAATTACAATCAAATACCTCAACCGTTGATACGACAGTAGCGGAAAGTGAATGTGTTAGAGACATCGAGATTAGTAGAGACGCAGACGAAGATACCAACGAGTGTAGTGAAGAACCTCTTATAAAAAAACGTCGACGAATCCTAACATTGACCAACGATGATGACGATAGTGATGAAATGGACGAGGAACGTCAATCGTCAAATGATGTACCCATCGTTGTCGAATCGTCTGAATTGAATGATGAACACGAAACGCCTAAACCAAAATGCAAAAAAGCAAGTACGATAATGTTAAAAGAGATCCAAGCTCGTGTATTGTTGCAGAGTGCGGTTATGATTCCGGCCGATACGACGTGTAAGAAAAAGAAAAATCGGATACTGGATAGCGATGAAGATGAAAGTATATCTGGGACCCCGAATCAAGCGCTTGTTAACGATATTAGTGATATTGGACTTGACTCGGGTGATCCGGCCGTGGATCAAGTAAACGCCGTTGATTTTCGATGCAATGAGATTCGTGACGGTGACGATGATAATTTAGTCATGATCCAAGAAGAAGTATTCATATCACAGCAGGAAAATAGTTTCAATATAGGAAGCGAAATAGAGACGTGTAAGCTTGATTACGAACAATATGGAGGAAGTGGAGTTGGTTCAAATGATGAGAACTCGAAACATTCGAATTCGGCAGAGGAGGCTGACGATGAGACACAGGATCCAATGGCGGGAATATTCGAAACAGATCCATCCGATTCATCTCAAGGCGAGGAAATATTTGGCCACGATCCACAATCAGAAAATGAATTGATGACAACGTCGGATGTTGAAAAATCTCGTAGATTAGATGGATCGGAAAATGATCGCTCATCCGAATCGGATACAAATCGAAATGAAAATGTTAAATCGGCCGAGGATAGTGAATTTGAAGAAGGTGAAATACGGCTGGACCAAACGCGACAGAAGCTGTCATCGACATCTCCGTCTGAAAATGAAAGTAGTGTGAAAGAAGTGGTAGATTCAGCTGCTGAAGTCAAACAGGAAAACGATAGCGTTGAAATTGGTCAAGTAAAACTGGTTGATTTGCCCTCGATCAAAATAATTGACGTGAAAACCATTAATGACATTGTGAATAGTGTAGATAGTTCGTTAATCTGTATTGACAACAATAATATTGACGATAGTATAAATAGTAATAATAATAGTAATGATCCGTGTTTAAAGGGATCCTCTTCCAAATCTCATAGTAAAAATAAAACAGATCAAGAGTGAGTCCACTGTCTGTTTCTATAATTTGTCTATCTCATCTCATATTTATTTATATTTTAGTCCATTTTTCGACTACTCGACATCGTCGTCCAGTGACGAATTTATCCCGAACGAGATCTACTTTGGATCACCCGATTTATTAGCGTGAGTGAGCTTGCTTTTGTCTTGTACACACTTTGCAATTCTTATCGACTTTTTTTTTTGTATTATAGGCGGCACCAACGACGACGAGCGCGACGAAAAGAATCTCGTCGAAATAGTCACAAGCACAAACGGCGAACGAATTTCTTTGAAGCAACATCATCGTCGTCTGATGATAGCGATTCAATGGATGGCCGTTATACGAAAAAATATTTTTCACATCACAATCGAGCCAAGGCAAATGCAAAAAATAAAAAACGCAAAAAACGAAGAAATGATCGATTCTACGATCGGTCACGTGACATACCGCCCGAAGTATATTTTGGCGATGTTCAAGTTCCGCTACATGTTCTACACTCGTATGGTGCTACATCAAATTCAAATTCTGGATCGTCCGATTCTGATTCGTCTGCATATCGTAAAAATAAAAATAAAAATCGTCTCGGCCGTTCGCACAATCATAGCAATGTAAATAGTAGTAATAATAGTCGACGTGGTACAACAGTTCCATCACGTAGTCGTCGTTATTCATCGTCGTCGTCGATTAGTACGGTCAATTCGATCGTTAGTCCGAGTCGAGATAATATGATCGAAACGATGAAACGATATTTAAAGGCAGCAGGGATTATGCGACAAATAAAATTAAATCGACTGTGGGAGGGATGTAAATCGAATAAGGAGAGGGCGGATAAAATTTTAGAAGTGCTACGCGAAAAAGGTTTGGAAGGTGAGCCGACGATGGCAAAATGTAAGGAACTAAAAATTAGGCTGCAAACAAAAAAGGAGCTGGAGGAGCTGAATCCGAATGTCATTATTGTTACAGAAGGTAAAGAATTTATGAGTAAGCACTTTTTGACATAATATTATAATTTAATGTAGTAAACTTGGCTCGTCCAGTAGTCCTACAGTAGCCTATTTTGTTTAACGGCTTTTACAGGCCATGATGGCCCGTGCCATGTCAACAATCTGTCTCCATCGATTTCGATCACGAGCCACCTCTTCATACTGTTGCAAGTAATTAGAAGATGCCAGATGGCTCTCTACGCCGTCGAGACGTCGCCGCCGACAGCGACTTCTTCGTTTAACGAAAGGCGTCTCTCCCATCCAAGATCGCTGTATCAATCGATTCGGATCAGCACGCAGAACGTGAAAGAGCCAGCGTACTCGCTGTCCTTTGATTTCATGCACGATATCAGGAATTTGCATTAAATTCCCGATCTCGTGGTTGAAACGAACTCGGTAAACATGCATGATTCTTCTCTCGAATGTTAGAAGTCATCTTTCGTACTTATCCGTCAAGGCCCAACTCTCACATCCATACATGAAAACGGGTCCGATCAACACTCTGTACAATTTCAGCTTATCCGTATTTGCAAGATATTTTGATTTCAGAAATGGAAGTAGATGATATAAAGCCAGAATGCCAGTGACACGGCGAATCTTGATATCCTCTCCCACACTATTATCGTGAGTAATTAGAGATCCAAGATACTTGAATCTCATCACACATTCAAACGTGTGGAAACAACTATACTGAAATCAATTGGGTCTTGGTCTCGAAAACCAGATATCAGAAATTTGGGTTTGGGCTCATTGATTTTGAGACCAACAGAAGCTGAAAACTGTTCCAGTGGATCAAATATCTCTTTCACTCCGTTGCCATTTAATCCAATCACACAGATATCATCTGCATATGCAAGAAGTTGATAAGATCTTGTCTTGAGGTTTTTCACTTTTACGAAGGATGTATTCCAACATGAGATTAAAAAGTATCGAGGACAGCGCATCTTCTTGCCGATCACCAGAAGTAATTGCAAAAGTTCTCGATAGCCTGTTCTCAACTTTGACACAGCATTCTGACTGTGTTACTGTCATTTTACACAGATGTACATATTTTTTTGGTATTACCTAAATATTCAAGCTCATACCACAGTCTCTCTCGATTGATCGAGTCATAGGCTTGCTTGAAATCTAGGAATAGCTGGTGTTCATCGCGATATGTTTCGTATTACTTGGAAAGAATCATCCGTAGCGACAAAACTTGATCAGTGACTGACCGATTTGGACGGCGTCGTCCTTGATAGTACCCGATCATATCCTACGCCAGAGGAGTAATTCTTGCCAAGATAATATATGACAGTTACTTTTAAGCTGTGCAAAGGAGAACTATACCGCGATTTCAAGCGATCACCATTCTTGAATATTGGGCATAACGTGGCCACTTTCCATTCTTCAGGCATTACTTCATTTCGCCAAACCAATCGAACAAGGTCGAAAAAACAGTTCCACAAAGTTAGCTCTCCGAATATCAAGAGGTCTGAATTAATGCAATCAACTCCTGGTAAACTATTTTTCTTCAATCTCGGCAGGACCATGGTGAATTTCTCATAGGATGGATCCTTAATGAACATGTCTGCGGTCTGTATTTGAGGGTATTCAAATACAGCTTGCGATACATGTGGAACATTAAGTAGGCAGAGAAATGTTCACGCCATGTATAGAGTACCGCGTCGAGTTAACTCAGAGGTTGCCATCCTGGTCCCGAATACCACCGTAGTAGGTTGTCGTAGTAGGCGACTAAATCTGGTTGGGTACCTGGGTTGACGACCCGCATCCGTAAAAAAATTACTGTTAAAAAAATCGGATACCACCAAAACAACAATGACCTCGCGCTTAAGTACCAGGACAGTAGGCTATAGAGCGTTTTAATATATGTTCAGGATAGATCTTAAAAAATAGGTAGGTCAGATGAATTCTGGCAGCATGATTGTCATCAGATCATTTTATATGTCTTATCACTGAGATTTATCTTTTTCTCTACCGATGAACTGCTCACCTTAAAGCGATACATACCAGCTTGGTATACTTTCTAAACTGTTGTCAATCGAATCCAGGAATGACTTGCGTAAATAAATGTCATTGTGGGGAAAATTTGTCAGGTACTTTTAGATCATGGACGATGGGAATCTTCATATCATTATCAGTCGGGCTCTAAAATCCAGGCTGCTCTAACGGTCTTTGGTTCCAATACTGTTTCATCGAAACGTGTTTCGGAGACGATAATTGCCTTAAATCGACTAAGCAGTCTGAATAAAGCCGCTTTAGGAGTGAAGTCATTATCTGTTAAACGGCAAATTGACTATCACTTTGATGATATGCAATAAAAGAGAGGATAGTCTCATCTCTGGTCGGCGATCCAAAATCTTCTGGATCAATAAATCAGCAAAGATCCCAGTCCTTCTTAAATTATAATAGACTCACTTTAAGGATCTTGCAAGGCATTCTCACAGGACATTGTACCCTATATAATCATATCATATGTTTCGAATGAAAATTCGGAACATCGCAAACTGCGAACTGCGTGGGGGAGGATAAGAAGAAACTGTTGAGCTCTTCTTGTGCTTCTGTTCTTCATACTCTTCCCGTAGATTGCATTCCTTTGGATCACAATTCCTATTTGACGATCAGCTGACGACTTTGACGATACTATATATCTTGGATTCCATAAGAAGAACAAACAGCTTTCGGAACTGAGAGTACGTCTGGGAAGGGATGTGTGGCGTTCAGAGTAACTGGAATAATTCACGAATACACAATTACATCATAACGCCACAGTCAATAAAAATAAAAAATCGATATTTCGAGTTTAAGTTCTTGTAATTCGCTAGAACTGTCGCGTCACTACTAAACTTACATATACGAATCGCACAGTACATGCATTAAGTCCGGTAGCATATGCCTGATGAGATGGATTTAAGCTTTTTCATCACACAACGAATCAATGACGTCATTCAGTATTTAGTTGGCCTTTAAAACGGAATCGCGGTCCTACTAACTGAGGTCTGCACAAAGAATATGTAGGACAGAAAGTGTTCAACAGTTTCGTTTTCCTCCTCTGCACTGCTCCTGCTCGTAGTTTGCATTGTTCCGAATTTTCATTCGGAGCTTGTGATAGTTGAAAGTCGTCTAGAATACTAAGCAAGCGCCTCAAACGAAGTCTGTCATAGAAAGAGAAAGAGGGTGATTGTTCCAATAAGGTTATCTCATCTTTTCTGGTCCAGATCGTTAAAATGATTGTCAGTATTCCTCTGGAAGATACAAGTACCCAAGTCAAGACCGTTTTAAGGTAATTAATCGGTCTCACAAATAAGTTTTCAGTCAACAGTGTTGTAGTAAATTGCTGTTGGATGTCAAAGAAGATCTACCTGTGACGATCAATGCAGTTTGATTGGATCCAATTGTAAATTTTGAAATGAAGGCGAAGATATTCAGTATCTTCAAGGTCGCTAGTTGATTGGAATCGCGTCAAAAGTAGAAACGTTGTGGTCTCATTTATGCCTCATTTAACACTAAATATTTTGTCAGAGAAGTGTTACGAAACCAGGGTGTATGTGGGTAATTATGTGACCGCTACTCCGTATTTATTTGACAGCTCCCTGTTGTACTTGTTTGATTGCCTCTATATTATATAAGAAGGAGTGTAAGTTATGTACACCTGATATGCATAACGTCCACAATGTCCAAACAGACATTGTGAAAGCTTAACAAATTCATCTTAGGTTTATTGGCCCTTTCGATACATGTTTGTTACTGTAGCAGAGTGATAAAATGTTACGAGACCTTAATGGCGCCAACACAGGTGAAACATCTTTTAGAATCGTTTGATGATTTTGAATAATTTATAATTAATGCCTTAACTACTTCATCTCTCAAATATTAATCTCTCCAATTTCTTTTTAATTTACAAATGGATGTTAAAGCACATCTTCTATTATTTATTCATCAATCATTATGTTTCACAAATGAAGGTAACACGTTTTAATAAATCGATAAAAATATCTCTAAGAAGATTAACAATAAATTAAATATTATTGTTGTTTTATATGAAATATTGTTCAACCCCTCAAAATATACGCTCCCCCAAAAACATTTTTTTTGGGTATGGCTGTTGCGCAAATACATAAAATAATCATAAATTAATTTAGAATTATTTTTTGTTTGTTTATTTACTGTGAGTGGTCCTTGTAAATCAAATTATAATTGATGCGCAACAGTCAAGTGATTTTCGTTGCATGTCTATTAATTGAACAAACAATCTAAGGAGGGATAAACAAACCAGAGTTCAACTTATGACAATGTTGCTTTGCTTTATGGCTCGTAACTGGGGTCATTTTCGTTAACAGAAAATCATAATTGTGGGACTATACGTGACGTAATTACCTAGCCCGAGAAGTACCTGACTCAAAGTATCAGGTGTCTAAAAATTTGATAAATTAGTATTGAATTACTATCTCAAAAGTGAGTGAGACATGGCAGGTACTTGAAAAAGTCCGGTACACGACAGATTGAGTGAAAAAGTAATATATGGAAGGGTTGCGCAAGATGGTTGTGATTATATTTCAATCGAAAGTCCGGTGATGTTTTACTATATTAAGGCTAGTTTTGGCATCGATTCATAACCTTGGAATTAAATATAAGCTTATTACTTCACACCTGAGACAAAGAAATAGACAAAACAATGATCTAATAGCAGTACTGGGTCCAAAAAATACCAAGACAGTTTCATCTGCTGACAAGGTGGTGTCAATATTTTGGGATTCGTGGGCGATGTTTTTTTTTACTATCTCCGTTCCAATAATCTCTGTTATAGGACAGCTAAACGCATTTGTAGACAGAAGAGGTGCGATTGGTGGAAGGCTAAGGTCTTAAGAGTACAAACACTCAACAATGCGCGTGGTTTCCTTAAAGGAATCGCCGAATTGCACCAACCTTAAGATCTCGGTCAACTGGCATTCGGGACCATGATTGAAATCTTTGTGTTAACGTCTATGCGGGACTCGATACATGGCGTGAACATTTTTCTGCCCTACTTAATGTTCCACATGTATCACAAGCTATATTTGAATATCCTCAAATAGAGACCGCAGAGATGATCATTAATTCCATCGTATGAGGAATTTACCATGGCCATGCAGAGATTAAAGAAAAATCGTTCACCAGGTGTTTATTGCATTGTGTCAGAGCTCCTAATATTCGGAGGGCTAACTTTGTGGGCTAACTGTCTTTTCGACCTTGTTCGATTGGTATGGGAAAATGAAGTTATGCCGAATGAATGGAAAGTGGTCGTGTTATGCCCAATATTTAAGAAAAGTGATCACTTGAAATGCGATAATTATCGCGGTGTAGCTCTCCTTTGCATACAAGTTACTGTCATACATTATCTTGGGAAGAATTACTCTATCGATGACTCCCAAGGAGGATTCCGTCCAAATCGGTCAGTCATTGATCAAGTTTTTTCGCTAAAGATGATTCCTTACAAGTATTACGAAATATATCGCGATGTACACCAAATAACGTAGTCACAATGCTGTGTTAATGTTGAGGACAGACTATCTAACATTTTTGCAATGAGTTCTGGTGTACGACAAGAAGATGCGCTGTCTCCGACCCTTTTTAATCTCATGTTGGAATACATCCTTCGTAGAAGTGAAACACCTCAGGACAATATCTTATTCCTACAATCCAATCAACTTTTTGCACATGCAGATGATATCTGTGTGATTGGATTAAATGGCAATTTAATCCAAACACACGTTGATTTCTCAGAAAATCAATGTAAAAGCAAAAGTCCGCAATTCACAGACTATTAGATTTTATACTTTATAGGTTTCTAAATACGAAATAACTTACAAATGTGAATGAGCTGATACTATGCAGAGTATTGATCATTGTAATCTATAGATGTGTGAGTTGGGTCTGATAATTTTTTTTAATGAAATCTGTATTTCTGTATAATATTACCACTAATCTCAGTGATAATCTTATAGTGAATATTCTGAATTTTATGGGATGAGAAAAATCGGTTCGTCCCAGTTCGTTCAGTCCTTTGATTGCAGTAGTTCAGAGAATCACTAATTCTAAAGGCTTAGATCTTTTAAGGCGTTTCGGTCCATTGGTGGGATCCAGTAGATTCCGCAGCTCCTCGTTGTCATGCTGCTGCAGTCACAGTACATGACTTCTTGCAAATTTAAGTACTTCATCGCTGACGTATTCCATATTATGGTCTCGATGGTGGTTGTCATTTTTAATATACCATTGAGCATTTACAATGCTACGTAGTACGCTGTTTTAAAATGTTGCATGATCTAAACTCTAGTTTTCTTTGCACAGCCTCAAAGTTGAATGACGTATGTCCAGATAGGTTTAAGGATTGATTTATATAACAGTAGTTTGTTTTGCGGTGTCAGCTCAGAGTTTCTTTCAATAAGCCACTGCAATTTTCTGAATTTTAAATTGAATTCTTGTCTTTTCTTTTTAACATGCACTTTCCACCTGAGCTTAGTGTCTAGTGTCATGCCAAGGTATTTCGTTGTTAAGTACGGAATTCGTCATCAGCAAATGCCCCTATTCTGGATTCTACTATATTTGGTAAATCATTTGTATACAGAAGGTATAACACAGGGCCAAGCACACTACATCGTGGGACTCCTGCTAATATTTTCTTTAGTTTCCTCTTTCTTTCTCACGCAAAAGTAACGGTCATTTATGTAAGACTTTAGAAATTCAAAATATTGTTTGGGTAGACCTCGTTGAAGCTTCCAGATCATGGTGACAAACCTTATCAAATGCTTGGACTATCTCTAGGAATACTGCTGACCCAAACCTTCTTCTCCTCCAGTGCCTCTTCAATCATATCAATGATTCTATGTACCTGTTCTATTGTTGAGTAGCCTTCTCGAAACCCAAATTGATGTGGAGCGATAAGTTTTCTATCTATTCTCTATAATTGGCTCTTGAGAACCAATCTTTCGAAAAATTTGATATGGTTGTTAAACAAGAGATTGTCTTGATTTCTAACCAAACAGATTTCTATCTACAGTCTTTTTTCGCTAACCAAGTCTCTCACTTCAACTGGGTAGCTTATACTTTTTAATATACCTTGCTGAATGGAGGTACTTTCCCATGCCGCTTTTTGTATACTTTCTATGAGATTTTACAGCTCTTCTACTATCATGTAAGCGTTCGAAATCCGCACCTTTAGATAGACGGTTTCTTCGACTAGCTGTCGAGTGTTCTCAGTTTGTTTTGTTATTTGTTAGTCTTGCTTTCTTTATTGCTGTGGAACTTATTGCCATTATGACAGGAGAATGATCCGATGATAGTTCTTCTTCATTTTCGACTTCTAAGTAATTTTCGGAGATATCTTTTGATATATAGAAGTCTTATTTGAGTCCGTAGGCCAGTAGGTTGGCTTTCTTGCAGGACATGATTTTCCTGACTGGGTGCTTTCTTGATATTTTCCTTTTGGCGAGCCATTTGGGCATATGTCGTGCCTTCTTTTACTTGCGCTCTATTTAGAGAGATTTGGTTTATAGATAGAATGGCGTCCTAGGTTGAGAATTAAGAGTTCTGATGTTCTCTGTTTGATTTCTTTTACTATTTCTCATTCTTTGCAGCTGTTTGGCTACCTAAACACATTTGTTATTTGCTGGGGTATGATTCGCACAGTGTATACATTTCGCTGGTTCGCTTATATTTGTTATATGTGACCCAAAAGTTACATTGATGGTACATATCGAGTTTTTTTCAATTCAAAAGGCAAGGAATTTTATCCAAATGCCCTAGGTTATACATGAAATCAAACATGATCCGAACCGAATGGTGCAGTGAATTCTTAAAGGAGTTTCACCTTTTGGTAGGCGAAGAGGATACTGTCGACGATAATAGCTCTACGTTGTAATAAACGATCTAATATCTTCTTATTCTGTTTAACAACGACAAGTAATGGCTTGAAGGAAGCAGCATTTAAGTGATGATCAAGATAGAAAAGCTATATTTGTCCAAACAACTTCAGTTGCCGGCAGCTCACACGTCCAAACTCAGAGAGTCAAACATCGAATTGCTTCTGCATGCACTCTAATCGTTAGATTAGTCTCCTCGCAATTTTATTTAAACACGAGTTTGCTAGTTCCTACTTTAAACAGGGTATCGAAGCTATAAAAAATCGCTTGGGATAATGTATCAAATTCAACAAAAACTATGTTTTTGTCTCTCTTGTCACTCAGGCTCAATTGGTCCATTGTGACATCCCTTCCGATACGCACACTCTCAGTCCCGGAATGTTTGTTCTTCTAATGAAGTCCAAGATATCTGGTATCCTCAAGGTGGTCAATTGATCCTCAAATCAGTGCATTCTATGGAAAGATTATGAAGAACAGGAACACAAAAAGTGCTCAACACTTTCTTCTTCTCCGTCCCCACAATGTTCGCAGTAGGAGAGTTTTCGAATTTTCATTCGAAACATATGATTATTCCTGAATGCCCAGCAAGATCCTTAAAGTGCGTCTAGCCTAATTTAAGCAGGACTGTGTTCTTTGCTGGTCTATAACCCAAAGAAGATTTTGGATAGACAACAAGGGATGAGATTATCCCATCTCGTTTGGTGCAGATCTCCAAAGTGATAGTCAGTTTCTCGTTTAAGAGATAGTAACGTCACTCCTAGAGTGTGCTCAGGTCCCACAAAATTGGAAGCCGCATCTAAACGGGCCAATTTATCGGCCAATATATTCCTTTTGATACCCATGTGACTGAATACCCAAGTCTAACTTTATTCAGACTGCCTATTCGATTTAAGGCACTATCGTTTCCAAAAGAAGTTTCGATGAAACCGTATTGAAACCAATCGGCACCCTAAAACCTTTAGGGCGGCTTGGCTGTCAGAAAGGATGTAGATACGAAGATTTCTGCAATTTATCCCTTTTACAAAGGGTGCTGCTTTCTACGACTATGTTGGTGTATAAATTTTTTCTCAAATTGATTGTGGTACTTTCGTAAGGTCGGGCACTTCTGAGACTACCCTCGTATCTTGTTATATATAGTTTTTATTTATGTTCAATGTTCGATCGATAAAAAGGGGGCCTTGAAATAAAAATGGTAAAGTTGGTCTCTGGTAAATAAACAATATGGCAATGGTATAGCAACACAATGTCATTTGGTGCTAATCACAAACAAATTTTTGTTTATCTCTAACTTATATCGATCAAACTTCAAAAACTGTAAATTTCTTTACTGGGTAGGGTGGGGGTTGATACATTTTTGATAAGTAACGATAATGCATATTTTATTTTTATTTCACAGGGCGGGCACGGCGTAGTACAACGAGGGCAGCTACCGAGAAATCATTACAAACCAATCCGTTAGAATTGAACAGTGTGCCGGAACCTGCGCCACCGATCCCAACTAGTGCTGATATCGTCAATCCAATGGAATGTAATAGTGCGTTAATTAAATTACAAAATGTTGTCGACCCGGATTCTGATTAATGTCTTAGTGGTTAGGATTTTCGTTTTAGATCTAATTATTTGTAAGAACAAACCAACGTTTTACTGTAAAAACCTTAACAAATATTGTTTTGTTTTAAGTTTTTTGGTTAAATAACAAAGTTTTTTTTTGAGCATGATTATAACAGTGAATGATCAAGATAAGAAGTTTTTGTAATCTTTTATTGTAATTTAGGGTAGATGAGATGAACGAAAAACAGAAAATTATGTGCTTTTAATTTGTTTAATTACTCTACGATCATTTTATTATTGTTTTTAGATTTTTTATTTTTTTAAACTGTATTTTGGTAGATTCTAATGCCATAATTCAATAACACTATAGTGATGTAGTTTAAGAAAATGTGATTAGGTAACTATTCTAATAATTATACATATACATATACAAATGAATACTAAAACTTGTAAAATACATTTTATGAATAAATACAAAAAAAAAATTGAATGATTCGAGCTATACGATCAACATGGGAGACATGGCGAAAAGTTCCATTTGGCCCATTGTGACATACATCCCTTCCCAGACGTACACTCTCAGTCCCCCAAAATCTGTTGGTTTTCTTATGAAGTCTAGACAGCCTACAACACCGCAGAGATGTTGCAGAACTCTACGTGTTCAATAGACTAATAAATGGTAAATGTTCTCCACAATTAACGGAGAAAATACCACCATTTGTTACGCCAGGACGGGTAACACGAGGAACGGTCAATGCGCATAGGTTTACGGTGAAGCTGCCGAAACCTCGAACTGAAGGTGCAAAGCGCGAATTCATTTGTCGAACATCCAGGAAGTGGAATTCTGTTATCTGGTAGTCAGTTTTCGTTGGAGTATAAAATGCACAAATTTAAGGCAGCTATCAACCTTTACTTGAAGGATCGCGCGTTGGGTGCAGGAGCTCTGACAGTTACAAGGAGCTAGGACTGTCTAAAAGTCCGCCCTGCACCCAATTAAAGATTAATTTAAAACAAAAAAAAGGTATCTGGTACTCTCAAGGTCGTCAGTTGATCCTCAAATAGGAATTGTGATCTAGAGCAGTGCCGTTTATGGGAAGAGTATGAAGAATAGGAGTACTAGAAGTGCTCAACAATTTCTTCTAACCCATACTGTTCGCAGTTTGCGATGTTTCGCATTTTCATTCGAAACATATGATTATTCAGAGAGTAATGCCCCGTGAGAATGTCCAGCAACATCTTTAAAGTGCGTCTATCATAATTTAAGCAGGACTGGTATCTTTGCTGATTTATTGAGCAAAAGAAAATTTTGGATAGTCGACAAGAGATGAGATAATCCCATCTCTTTGGGTGCAGATCACCAAAATGAAATAGTGACGTCTCTCCTAAAGAGGGCTCTGGTCCCACAAAAGTGGAAACTGCAGCCAATTTATCAGCCAATACATTTCCTTTGATACCAATGTGACTGGGTGGAGTTTAACTTTATTCAGACTGCCTAGTCAATTTAAGGCAATAATCGGCTCCAAAAGAAGTTTCGATGAAACAGTGTTGTAACGCCTTTAGAGCAGCCAGGCTATCAGAAAGAATGCAGATACGACGATCTCTGCAATTCGTCTTCTTTGCAAAGAATGCTGCTTAGCGTACATACCGAGGGGATAGGTTCATTCGACCTTAGAATTGTGTATGTATAACCCGACACCAGCTAGATAATAGCACACTGATCCGTCAGTAAAAATCATCATACCGTCACCGGAGGGGTAGGTTGGGCTGTTATAGTCCCATGTGTGATTTCCGGTAATAGTTACACAAAATAATTTCACAAAGAAGTGCTTCCGGCGCCAACTCACCTCCCTCCTGTAGAACAGTGCCCAGAAGGGTTAAGAAGATTGTCTGCCTTTTAGGCGAGCGGAAGTTTAAGCTGCTCATCTTCTGATTCAAAGATCAAGCGGTAGAAACAGCCACCTCAAGAGCTGCAGTAGGTGTGGTGTGCCTACAATATCCAGACAAATTAGTCTTTGAATGCGATTTAGAGATCGCCCTTCAACCCCGCTTATTGTTGTAGGCCACCAAAAAAGTGCGGCAAACGACATTATAGGTCTGATCACCGAAAAGTATAACCAGTACACGCGTCTGTTAACGCCATTTAAGCCCCATGATTTGCCATATGACTGTTTGCATTTTCAGTGAATGTTACATGCATGATTGCGTTTCCCTTCTATATGTTATTGCCAAGTAATCTTCCGATCTAAACACATCCCCAGATACTTGACTTCCCAAGAGAGCGGGGAACTTTAATCTTCAATTTTTGGGAAGATTAAAGTTTTACAAAGTCCTGCGTCTAGTGAAAAGAACCATCTCTGTTTTCCTAGGGATTTATAGAACTCACTCACTTCACCAGGCTACAGCTATGTTGAGTTTGCATGGCATCCGTATATTAACCTAACAGTATTATGGCGATGTTATCAGCATAACCCTGGTAGAAAAATCCGTTGCCGTTTAGTTGGACTATATAGGAGTGAGTTAACCACAAGAGCGGAGACAGAACCCCACCCTGAGAACATCCCTTTCGGGCGGTCATCTTTGTCGTATCACTATACCTAAGTGTACAGAAATTCTCTTTGATCTAAGAATAGCGCTTAACCACCACAAAAATGTGGTCCCCATGCCATGTTTTTCAGCTATAGAGATTATTACACTGAATGAAACGTTGTCAAACGTGCCTTCGTTTACAGAAACGGTTTCAAGACAGATTCCTTGTTGCCCAGCGATTTTTCAATCCATCCAACGACTTCATGAAGAACTGTTTCAACTGATCTGCCTTTATCGTATGAGTGCTGTTTGGAATGGATGGGATTTGCTTATAGTGTATTATCTCTAAAGTACCTATCAACCAATCGCTCTAAGCAGCATTAAAGTAGAAAAAAAAACAAAGGCTGATAGGTCGAAAACATTTTGGCTGGTCATAACTAGGCTTTCCATCCTTCGGGATGAACACTACCCGCAATGTATCCCAGGACCAAACTGGATCTGCAAGATATATTCAACGTGGTCTAGGATAATTTCCAGTCCTGTAGGAGACCCGGAAATATCTCCAAAATGTTTAAAATTTTGAGAAAGAACCGATGGTCCAAATAATTCTAACTTTTGTCACCACCTTCGTCACCAAGTTCCAATCTCTGAAACTTGGAAATTGATTTCCATCTACGATATTACAATTCTAGCTTTCGGGAAAATGAGTTTTCGTTAAATCATCTAAAGTAGTCTGATTTGTACTCGTGGGAGTTCCACCAGGTTTCTTTAGAGTTCTGATAGTGACCTTAATGTTACCATAGAGAAATTTCTCTAGTCCACCATGATGCTCAGTTATTTTAGGATTACTTTGAGGATTGCTCTTTTCATAGGCGCTAATTGCTCTTCTCATAGGCGCTAATTAGAGCATCTTCAAGTTAGTCAGCTGCCCATTACATTTCTCCGCACTTTCTGATTTTCATTAATGAAGATAGAAGTGACTGGTTGAGATGGAGTTTATAAAGTTCCCAATCAATGTTTCTTGGGTTCCTAAATTCTCTAATTTCAGGTTTATTGCTTGTTAGAGAGAGGGAGATGTAGCGATAGTCAGAGAGAGTACCGTCATCTAAGACCATCCAGGATGAGACTTTCCCACTAAGACTCCGTGAGGCAAGAGTAATATCAATCAATTACTTCTTGCCTTGAGGATGTCAAAAAGGTAGGTCTATTGCCTACATTCGAGATGACTAGGTGAGACGCGGATAAGTATTTCAAAAAGGAAATCTCCCTAAAAGGATTAATATCGGTGCTGCCTCAGCATACGTAATGTATGTTAGCATCGTATCCGGCAATGATTGGACCGTAATGATATAATATCAATGAAGTTACTTGTTCACATCAGTTATGTCCCTGTATTTTGATTGATTCAATGTCACTGAAGACCTTGGTTAGTGGGACTCAAGTTGTTTCCAGTTGGTTTTCAATAAAACCGTAATGATTTAAAGAAAAACCTATTTTATTACTATAATCTTTTGAGATGTCTGTCTGCCGATTGCGCATTTCGTCGAGTCCCTAACAGAAGGTTCTCCATATAGGTATCTTAGAGCATCTCCTACTCTTTCATGATTTTCATAATAACAAAAAGCTTAGAATCTCCAGTACAATAACCATTTTGGATAGTTTACTTTTGTTTCCCAAGTGATGGCAAACCAGATAAACGACCCCATATATCTTATCGTATACTTCAGATCCAAGAAGAACTTTATAAGGGTCTTCTCACTGCATGCATGCTCTTATTTCCGGTATCGTTATGATCTCGAGATCAAATATGATTTGCGTGAGATCGGACAGCAATTACTCCTGCTCATCTGATACATGCCAGTTAGCTTATTAGGTCAAGTTAGGGTAAGATTAAAAAATTTCTTGTCATGGTTTTCATAAATGTTCGATTACTCCCTCTGTAAGCAACATTAATATTAGATTAGATGTTTAAAGAGATACTCACACCTTGCATTTATATCACTGCTAGAGGTGCTCCAGATTATGTCCTAGACAGATCTGTCCTATCGTAGATTCCTAAACGTATAACATATATAGGTTACACTGTATCCATGTGCAAGAAAAGCAATAAGAGAGTGTTACTTTTCTTTCCTAATTTTCCTGATGTCTTTACCATGACATCAACTAAATCCATGAAAATGAAATCTGGAATGGGAAATCACATTACTATAGCGTCCCATGGCTTAAACAGAGCCGTACTTATATGTTGACAGGTGAACCTGCGACCAAAAGCCACGTGGTTGCATCCGTTTTGGTTATTTGATGAACCATATTGGTTATCAGAGGTCAGTATCCATCAGAAGACATCATTGATTAACTTAGCGATCGAACTAATCAATTACACCTCATCACAATTGGGGGAATCTTTTTATCATTTTGCTGTTGTGCTCATCTTTACATTGCCTAATTGAGTTTCAGAGGAATAATTAAATTTTTTCAGATGACACTGCTTCATGGTTTCCTTTTAACACTGATAGCGGTGCAAGAGTGAATCAACAGCAAGAGCAAATCAACGAAGAGTATGGTTCAAGCCCTTATGTGCTATGATCTCCGCAGCTAAAACACATAACACTGATGCCGAATTTGTAAAGTGGTTTAGTATCATGCTTAAGTTAAGAGGAATTACTGCCGACTTAGGTATTGATATGGGAAACCAACGTGACTGCCTGGAAGGGATGGTCCAACTTCACGACAATGTGTTTACTTATAAATTTGAGTTGGCTAGTATACAGATATAGATATGCAAATGGCGATTAATATAGTGGCGCCCTGTAACACTAGGGATCATATTATCCCGCTTTCTTCAAAGGTCAGTATGTAAAATCAATACAGCATGGAAGATTTATCTGAGGTGACCCAGAACTATAAGTGGTCCGAAGTAAACCGTTGTTTGTCAGGGCCTTTGTGAGAGTAATGCATATCACATCGTCTGCAGTACTCGGGATTGCAGTGTATCTGTTTCCACTTGGTCTTTTGGATATTGATCTCTAAGCCTATGATGGCATAAAGACAATAAGAGAGCAGCACTCTATGGGCTGAATTAAGAGAGCAGCACTCTATGGGCTGAAGATAAACTGTAGACGGTTTTGTATCTGCATCTTCTTTAACAGCCATGGTTGGTTGAAAGGCACATGGGTAGAAGATTGGACAAACTCATCACATGCCGTTTATCAAAAGAACCTTCCCTGAATCAATTAACCAGCAAAGATAATGGTTATTCTTCAACTGTGATGACGTATTTTAAGAGTTTTCATGTGTATTCTCACTGGACACAGTTTTGGTGTTATCAAATGTCCCGAAAAGTTGGAACAATTGATTATTTAGAACTTCTTATGCTCCAGTCCTGCTTTATTCGAAAGAACCAACAGATTTCGGAACTAAAAGCGTTTGTTTGGGAATGAATGTCTCAATCGGCCAATCAAGCCTGAGTGACGGGGGAAATAAATTATAAACGTAGAAAATTTGATTCGTTCAACTGCATTCTATGATGAAACGGATGGATGGATCAGGGTGGTTATTATCAATATCTTTATGCTGTGCAGCCTAGAGATATTTTTTGCCAGTTTTCACAACGAACCTGAATAATCGTTATGATCAGACTCCTTATATTTTCGATACAGTTGTGCTGATCGCCTGATTCCAATCATAAATCTTCGTTTCTGTTTACTTTGGTCGATGACCTCTCGATGCACTCAGAATAATTTTCGTATACACAAATTGCCGAAAACAAATCAATAATTCGAATTACTATGCGTGCATTCTACCATAAACAAAGTATCGAACGGTTATTGACTTATTGTAGCTATCGTATTGCTGATGTAACTATCGAAAGAGATTATTTTCAAAACATTATAAAAATATACTTAACAGAATTAGATATTACGTCACACATGGCAGTTACATCGAAATGAAATGTCTGCTATCGAGTTACTATATATCGATGTGCGTGGGTGAGTAGATCTATTCTATATTTCACTGCTCGTAAACAAACTCATTTTTGGATATTAGATGGCCGTTGCCGTACGCCACTCCATATTTATCGGCCGTATAATTATGCATAAACAATAATTAACAGATGAATTATGTTTATTGTTAATTACGTAATGAAAATCCGATTGTTTATAACATATGATTGTACTATTGTTTAGCCAACAAATTTCATTTTGTGTGCGTTCAACCAATTAATAATTATTGGCCATAAATTTCGATTTAATGAGCATTGTTACTTTATATTTTATTAGTGTTTATAAATTAATAGCGTACAGTTGCACTCTAGCACAGCACTTTGAGCATTTAACAACATTGATTTATGTCTAATAATGTAATGAAATAGGTAAGGAAGAGGTCAAGAGGAGACATAAATATTTATAGATGTTGTGATTGAATTTAAGTACAGGTTCTTTTCAAGTGCTTGTGCTATCATCAATGCTGACGTGATTGGTGGTGGATCCATACTTGCAGGCCGACTTACTGGCAAACGTCTTCACTTCGAACTCGACCTGAGTTGTCCCAGATGGAGTTACGCCTCCGTCAATTCCGTATTGTGGTTTCAAAATGGATTCTGTCAACATCTCGGAGGAAATTGTATCCAGGAATCTGAAAGCAATGGACATAAATAAGGCCACCGGACCTGACGGAATTCCTGTTCGAATATTGAAGGAGTGACCTGGCTCCAATATTAACTAAAATTTTTCAACTTTCCTATAAGAAAGGTACATACCCGAATGCCTGGAAGAGTGTGATGGTGCAACCGGTTTCTTAAACGCGTTGTGATAAAACTGACCCTTCAAACTACCGGCCAATATCAATTGTGTCAGCAGTGGCTAAAGTTGTTGAGAAATGCATTAATCAACAACTGGTGAATTATCCTGAGTATAATAAAATAATTTCAGATAAACAATATGGCTTCCGCGAAAGCCGCTCCACAACCTATCTTTTGACGTTTGTTACAAACAAATGGAATATCGCCCTTGAGCAACACGGAGAAGTCTTTGCAATCGCTTTGAATGTATCCAAGGCATGAGAATCTCAGGTTTGGCATGAGAATCTCTTTTGTAAACTTGTGGCACCTGCTTGGATTCGACGACCATCAAGTGGATAAAAACCTTTCTCAAAGAACGAAAGGCGTTGCAACGTTGTGCTAAATGGAAGCAACGTTGTGCTAAATAGGAGATCATCAACGACACACTCCCCAAATATGGGAGTCCCTCAGGGATCAGTTTTGTCCCCAACTTTGTTTTTGTTTTACATCAATGACTTGTTGGATAGCACTGTATCCACAGGTTTGCTGATGTTGCAACATTGCACTCTTTTATTTCATTCGAGGTCGAGCCTACTCCTTCAAAGTTAAACGGTAAACGGCTGGAAGTTGTCACTTCGCTTAGTTCCGATTTGTGGTAAAAGGCGACGTTCTCGTGGGTTGTGACTCAATTCGACTGCTTGGTGTTCAGATTAGCAACTTAAAATGTTGCTAATCTGAACACTTTAATCAATGGAACTTTATTAGACCTTGTATAGAATATTGCTGTCAGGTTTGGGGTGAAGCATATTGCATTGCTTTTCAGTTGTGGGATACAGTTCAGCAGCATGCCATCCGAATAATACGAAACTCCAGACTTATTAAAGGTCTAGACAGCCTACAGCACCGTGGAGATGTTGCTGACCTCTGTGTGTTTTAAAGATTAATAAATGGTAAATGATCTGCAGAATTAAAGGAGAAAATACCACCATTTGTTACGCCAGGACGGGTAACACGTTAATGCACGTAGGTTTACGTGAAGCTGCCTACACCTCGAACTGAAGGTGCAAAGCGCGTATTCATTTATCGAACATCTAAGAAGTGGAATTCGTTGTCCGGTTTTCAGTTTCCGTTTTAGTATAAAATCCACAAGTTTAAGGCAGCCTTTACTTGAAGGATCGTGCGTTGGGAGCAGGAGCTCTAACAGTTACAAGGAGCTAGGACAGTCTAAAAGTCTATCCTGCTAGAGCTAAATTTAAAAAAAATTCTCTTCTACCTAAGAGATCAAGATCGTCGCTGAATCAACGATCAAGTACTACGTGCGAATAGTTTTTATAGGTTGAGAGTGTTTTTAGAGGTTGGGAGCTTTAAGTTAGCAACACTGTTTTGTTAGACAACCGATTTACCAAAGGACAAAGAAAATACTAGATTTTGCTTTGTCACTTGTTTGATTTGCTTTTTTATAATGAAGAGACTCACGTCAGAGCAACGCTCTCGTTCTGTTCACCAAACTCTTCGTGCATTACGTCCATTTTACGGTCATCATAATTGCATATTAGACCGGTTAATTCAGTTAACTGTGGATCTTTTATCACACTACGTTTGAAGTAATTGATAGTACGAATCCAGAAAGACGTCAAACAGAGGCTACCGAAAAAGCGATTGATGCTGTACAGCGTAGCATTGAGGAAGATCAAGATCTATCAATTCGACCTCGTTTTCAGCAACTGAATGTGCCCGTCCCCTTTATGAAAGATTTTATCTAATAGTCTTGGTTTAAGTGATAACAAATTTCAAGTTGGCCAATAGGCTGAAGCACAAATTGATATTGATGTTGAATTGGCTATATGAAACACCATCACACCCAGAGACCGTTTTAGCACTGTTTGGTGTGGTTTATGCGGGCGGCAGAATCATCGACACGTGTTTTGAAAAATGATGATAGGGGTTATTACTCCCGATGTTACTGCAGTCAATGGTGACCGGTATAGAGACATGATTTCTTACCTTTATGTACCTTAATGAGCTGACATAAATAATGCTGATATGTGTTTCCAACAGGACGGTGCCATATGCTACACAACGTGGTGTACACTTAATTTACTCAAAGAAACATTTGAAAGACAACTTTCACGTAATGGTCCTGTTAATTGGCCACCGAGATCGTGTGATTTGACTCCATTAGATTATTTTATTTGGGAATGTGTTAAGTCACATAAGTACGCCGATAAACTAGAGACGGATGAACACTTAGAACACAAAATTCGGCGAGTTATTAGCGAGATACTTCATCAGCGCACCAGTTGCACCATCTAAATGGCCGAATTCATATTGAAACGTTAATGGCATCTGTCTAAAAGAGCTAGTTCAAGACTTATTTCACCGACCAAAAGCGTAGTGCTTAAAAAGGTGCGGCAGTTGGAGCGAAAGGTTCCGGGTTCGAATTCCGATAAAGCAGGATGCAAAAGGGCTTTTTAACAATCTGGTTATGATCACTGCAGAATTAATGGGCCAACCCATCTGAAATGTCAGTACTGGCTGGTATGAAGCTATGTTATGTGCATATGGTTTTAAGTAAATGAGACCTATCGACGTAAATAAACGAACCGCGACAGAGTTGGAAAGACAGATAGACAGACTTATTTCGATCTAATTTGGGGCACCACATACTAAATGCTGTCAAGATAACCGAGTTTGTTGCACTATCTGGTTTATTTAGCGCCAACGATAAAACCTATACAAGAAGAATTTGACTGTAGGTTTAAATGATATTCGGAATGACCGTCAACTTTCCGCTGGCACTCGTCCAAAACCACAGGGTAGATTGGGTATCTGGCCCATCAGATGATCATAGGTCTGATAAATCGTTTGAATCTCTTTATTTCAATTATATATAAGTCAGCTTGATTTGATTAACGAAAGCTGCTTGTTATACCTCATTCAAATATTTGCTTAATTCAAGGACTTTTTCTCTAGTCCTTCACAGAGATTATCTTAAACTAAGTGGTAATATTCTGACCTCTGATACTTTTTTTTTGGGTGGCTGCTACCGCACACTATAAGTCCGATTAACGTAGAATCATCTGAGCATTACATAGCGCCATGTCAACCAATAGTACTGATATGTGCGATGGGATGGCCTATGGATTCTAAACTCAACAGGGGATCCAGATATGTTCATTCACGAACACATCTGGATGGTAACGAACGATGGTCAAAAATCTCTTTTTGCATCCTGCCCCTATCGGGATTCTAAACCAGTACCTCCCGATCCAAACGCCCGAGGGTTTAACCACTGCATCACCTGGGCGTCATCTTCAGATCGCAATTAGCCTAGCGAATTACAACAGCCACGAAATAACTCAAAATACTTTTGAAAAACTTCCAACATCCTCCGTTCATTAGTAGAACACCTTTTTACCGCCCACTTTAGGGAAAATTAGAATACTTACTGACACAACGTCCAAAAAAATTCAGACTTAATCCTGTATAACCATACTTTTGCCAGGCAAAAATAACTTCTCACAATTGTCTGCTATTTCTCTATAGGCTTCTCAAGGTACAGATATATTTCCAGGAGGAAGTTCGTTTCATGCTGCTGCAACACAGTCAAATATCATATCATTTCAAGGTAAGGTAAGTAAGATGCGAGCCAATACGGGCAACCAGGCGTACAAACTAATACAGCATATTTTTGACAGGTCAGTTCAGATCATATTCTAACCACAAAGCGGAAAAATCAAGGCACCACTCCCTCTCCCTTCAACACAATTACGACATATAGATAAGAGAGACTTGCGGGGGGACTTTTAAGTTGGCTTGGGCCTTAGTATCAAATAAATATTTATTCGAAAAAAATACTACAATTCATCATCGAGTACGATAGCAGCCTGGTAAGATGGAGTTTATTGGGATTTTCGATCGAGCGGTCATTCAATGACTTCATCGTCAGGTCGAAACCGGAATTACAACATACATGAATAACTAAAGCGACTATGCAATATCTTCCAACATCTTTGTGATGGTTGTTTTTGGAACGCCAAATGGAATAACCAGTTTCTGATGATGTGCTTGTACTAAATGTAACGTAATATTACCAGGAAGTCCTGGAGAGGTCCGTCTATTTTTCTATTTTTCCTCAAGGTCCGTCTATTTTTCGTACTAATGTCAACGAATTATAGACTACACGCTCATACATCGACTCGTAAAAAAAAACTGTAAATTACATAAAACGTAAATTATATGGAGAAAACAAAGACAATACATTTTGCAGTGCCATCTATTGGATTGATCAAATTTTTTGTGAATGACATTAGCACTCAGGAATTCAGCAAAAATCTTTTCAACAAATAATATACGTAAAGTGTAATTCGAATAACAATTCTCTTTAATTATTTAGACGATATGTGTTAATATTACCTGGGTCATTTCAGCAGTATTTGACACACTTTGAGATAATTGTAAGAGGTTGTCGGCATTCGGTTTGACGTTTAATAATTCACATGAATAAATGAGTATTTGTGAAATCTATTAATTTTCTTGTTTTTACCGAACAACCTGTTAATGATTCTAATCTAAAACAAAAATTATTTTGACCTTTCAGTATAGTCGAATCAAAATCGTACACAGTTAATTGTTTCACAAATTCTATTTGTAAAATAGTACAGAAACTTTTTATGAGATGGTGCTTAAGTTACAAGAAAATTTGATTAGAGATGGCGCGTCGTTACAAAAAAAGTTTTGACATAAAATCATTTTTTAGATAAAGAATGTATAAAATAACCTTAGGTAAATTACATGTTTTTTACACGTAAAAACCCGTGTAAACTACATCGTGTAATTTACACACCCAACTGTGGTCAATAAACCTTTACATGAAAAATTTACATGAAAAATGTAAAAAATGTTTTTTACAACTGTGGGGAAAATGCTCTGAGCATATTTTACGACATCATCCGTAGTTCAACCTGACCTTATTTCCGTGCACTATAAATCGATGAGTGATATAATCAAGGCGATGGAAGATGGATAGTGATTCAACTGTAAGTAATTCATTGTGATAACAACCATAAAAATCAAATTATTTTAATTACATATATCGATAAAAGATAACAGCACCCCAGCCCTACATACATACTATATATACGCACATAATACAAACCATATATGTACTTTAGATCATAAAAATATATGTTTGTTACACGTATTATTATGTATTGAAAACATGAAAACGTAGGAAATCATACTTTTATTGCTGTGTTGGGGTGGCGGGTGTATAGTGCTCTAAAAAGCTCTTTTGTTCTTAGAAAATTATTACGAACGATAATTCGAGAAATCATATATCTTGTATATGTTGGAAATGTATTGTAAAATAAGCTGATTTTATACACCAGTGCTGGCCTTACCGTTTTTAAACGGTTAATACTCTTGTTAATAATCGATGCCGGGTTCTTCTCTATGCCATGAAGCCATCGTCGATTACCAGGACCTCTTTGTCTTCCAAAAACTAGGTATAAGACTACACCATTTGCACTGACATATAACGTTAAAAACTTTCTTCTGGTACTGCCAAAACATCATTTACCAAAAAACTTGAATATTTCTTCTTTTTCAGAAGTGTAACTATCCACCCCACTAAAAACTCATTAGTTATTGGATCTTTGAAACCAGAGTTCAAATATTTAGTTTTTTTTTTTGGGTGGCTGCTACCACACACTTAGACCGACGATGGTCCGTTGTGATACCACTTTTATGTACGGCTGGCTATATAGGTCCGATTAACGTAGAACCATCTGCGCATTGCATAGCTCCATGTCAGCCTATAGTACTGACATGGACGATGTTACGGCCTATGGATTCTAAGCTCATCTGGGGATCGAGATGTGTTTATTCACACCACCGATCACACCACCCAAACGATCGACGGTGAAACATCCATGTTTTGCATCTTGCCCCCCTCCCCCTATCGGGATTCTAGCCCGGTACCTCCCGCTCCAACTGCCGCAATATTTTGTATTGGTTTCATTAATGTTGAAAGGAACGAAAATTGATTACTTGTTCCACCACTACAACCAACCACCAAGCGCATCTAATTCAATGTAGGGCGCACCGTGTTATTGGAAGACTGTGGATTGTTATTCGAGGTTGTGCAATATTAAGCTACAAGTTCTTGAGGATAATATTTACAGATCCAGGATATTAAGTGGCGGATTAAAGTGAATAAAGTATAGTCTAGCCATGTAGCGTTACAATGTGCTGAGTCACATATTTACTTATACAAATGAATAACTATAGGATTACATCAAACTGATGAAGTAAAATAGTTAGATTTTAGGGTATCAACGAACCACTTTCGTCTACAAACAAAACGAAAGTAACTGATGTACCACGGTACAAAAACCAAAAGTGAGAGACAAATTCTACAACCAGAGTTCACTTCATCAAAGTGGTAACAAGATTGCAAAAAGCTATTACTGAAAATTTCCATGGCTTATACCTTAGCAATAACCATGTTGTAATCATAATATTTCTAGCTAGCTAAAGACCGACATTTTTATAATCGATTATCCGATTATCGACTGTTTGGAAGTTTGACACAGTATTTTTACCTGTAACCCAATGCTAAATCTAACATTACTGTGTGTAACCTTGCAACACGCATTGTCTTCACTATTAGACCTTTGTATTTCTTGTAGACTGACGAGTGTCAACCTCAAACATCAGTCAGTTTCAAACATGTGATAAGGTTGTCAAAAATACACCAGATTGCAATTTTCATCGAACCTCCAATTATAATCGAACCTCTAAACCTTTCTCGCAATAATTTAATTGTTGCACTTGCTGTATGGCATTTAGCCCTGTTTTGTTGAAACCAAATGTTGTCAAGGCCAACTTCTTCCAATAAAAAGTTGGTTATCATCGAAATATACCGATCTCCATTGACAGTTTATGTTACCAGATTCATTTCGAAAAAAATACGAACCGATGATTCCACCAGACCAAAAACCACACCAAACTGTCAATTTAGGTGATTGTAATGGTTTTTCATCGGGAATCAAAAGTTTTGTTTATTTACCACACCACTCAGATGAAAGTGAGCCTCATCGGAGAAGATAATTTTCTTTAAAAAATTGTTATCGTTTTCAAGTCGTTCAAGGCAAAATCAGCAAATTCACGACGTTTACGGTCCAATAGCTTCAGTTCTTGAGTGACGACAATTTTGAACGGAAGCAAACCCAAATCCTTTTTTTTAATCCACCAAATTGTTGTTTGAGACAGTCCCAATTCTTGAGAACGACTTGGAACCGACAAATTGCGGTCTTCAGCAACACTTGCCTGAACGGCGGCAATATTTGCATTACTTTGAGCGTTTCTTTGTCTTATTGTGTAGCGTTGCGTGGTATGGTAGGCTAAATTGGTTAAACAATGCCACCAAGCAAGCTCGAATTGCAAATATTTTGTTTTAATCAATTCCCTCATCCATCTCCTATTACTTTAAGCTCCCGCCACACTGAGCTCACCTGCATAGCATCGATAAAAATAAATAAATAAATAAAAATAAAAACAAAACAAATGTCGATGTTGGGCTTAAGCCAGTATATTAACCATTTTTGTATTTTCCATGCAAACAAAAATACTGCGAGAAACCACCGAGAGAGGTGCGAGAAATCTGTAAGAAGAATAAATAGCCACGATTCCGGCGGAGAGCATACATCGGTAGAAATACAAAAAAAAAAATAGATGGCAGATGGGTGCGGCAGAAAATGTGCCAAGTCACGCTCGAGATTTTCGAAATGATGTGAAAATCTCGAGTTGCTGAAATAGAGATTCACGGAAGACTTACCAGGGAGGCAAAACGAGAGTCGTGATGGTCAGCGGAAAATAACTGGAGAGGGACATTATAATTTGGACCGTCAAAGTTGACGGCGAAAAAAAAAACACGAAACGAATAAGAGAAATAAATAAGAAGATAGAAAAGTGAAAAGTTGGATGACGGGCTGAAAATTTCCGTATCCAGACTGCAGAAATATTATTTCTATCGCATGAACTACTGTGATTGTTTATTGAAGACAGTATATGAATACATTTTAACACGAAGTAGCAGACAGTGATGGTGTCTATGTGCTGGAGCAATCGAGCCAACGTGTCAGTAGAGAAGTGCACGCAGTACTGCAATACAGGTGAGTCTTCTCTTAACTTAGTTTTCCCACATTCTCACTCCCGATCCCAAATTATCCTTCTGATCCGCACAATCGCCTTGATATAATTCAAGTTACTTGGTGGTTTTTCTGGTGGTATTTTTGGATACCCCGCCCGAGTCCACTCGCTCATATACAAGAGAAAAGCCGGATATACGTGCTGGTAGCCAGCCAACGCGAATAGCGAGCTCAATTGGACGATTATTACCACTATAAAATGGAAAAAGTCTTACATTTTTTGATTGTTGAACTTTTGAATTCACATTGCATCAGATACTTAGCCTTAGCAGCAGTTATCTGCGATATTTTTTTTATTTTAACGTTTATTACAGGCCATTATTGGCGTGCGTTGTGTTAACAATCTGACTCCATCGGTTACGAACATGAGTCAGCTCTTTATACTGTTGTAAACAATTGGAAGATGCCAGATCGCTCTCTACGCCGTGGAGTCATCGTCACCGTCAGAGACCACTTCACCTACCGAAAGGCGGCTATTCATTAAAAGATCGCTGTATCATTCGGTTCGGATCAGCACGTGTATACATGAACTCCCTTTCGTACTCATTCGCCAAGATCCAAATCTCACATCCATACATGACAACGGGTCTGATTAACACTCCATACAATTTCAGCTTATCCGCATTTGCAAGATATTTTGATTCCAGAAGTGGACGGAGAGGATATACAACCCGATTACCAGTGGCAAGGTGAACCTTGATATCTTCTCTCACACTGTTATCGTGAGTAATGAGAGATGATAATTAAACAATCTCTGTTTAAACAGCCCTGTAGTGCTGACATTGCACATCACTATAGCCGTAATCGCAATTTAATGAAAATGTTCTGTACTGGTTTGGATATGTTCTTCGACACCTTTAAACAGAGCAATCTTCAGGTTGTTCACAACGGTATGAAAAGCGGCCAGGTTGTTGACACGTCACGGGGCAACAATCGCCTGTATAAAAACCGTTATCATCATTATTATTATAAATAAATTGTAGACACATATACTCGTATAAAATTGGTATCGATTATATCGCATACGTATGTGTGAGATACCCCTTGAGTAACATACATCAAATCAGCTTCGTTCGGTTCCATTAAATGAAAAGATGAATTATTTTCTTCAGTTAATGATAATTAATGGAATTCGAAACACTTACATACACACACACACACACACACACACACACACACACACACCATTCCCAATATTTTCTATCTAATGTTGTTAAAAGAAAGGGGGACTCCACATCGAACATATTTTATAACAATTAGACGGCGCGTATAGAACATCGATTTTAATTGATACCCCCCGTGGATTTGTGTCGGGTAAAAATTAACAAAAATAAATTTTTAAGGCGCGGGATTTATGTTTTTACATATTAAAGGGAACATTACGCTTCGGGAATCGACGTTATAAAATGTTTTCGAAAAACAGTGAAACTAGGTCCCTATATAGTGATTGTAAAATTGTAGTACAAACCCAGTCAGCTAGAGGATTCAAAATGAACTACTCGTTTACACGAAAATGGGGAAAATTTTGATGAGATATGCATGAATTCGTCGAATCGGGAACTCGAATTAATTTAATCGAACAAAATACTTGTTTGGAAGATGTCATGTATATTCTGTTTGGGTAGCATAAATTGATAAGTATTTTATTTCGGCGACAAACTTGCGCACTCGAACGTGCTTAACAGATCTACATCTTTGATAGTAGTTTGGACTGAAACCGTTCGACAATGTCTAAACGGAGTTGATTTTCGCTTCTATTGACCTTTTGTGAGATAATCCGAGAGACGGATAAGCAGATCTGATCACGTCTTAGGATATGTGCCGAATTGGTATATGTATGTGGCCACGAAAAACGTGTGTTTTTATTGAATTACCCCGGGGGTAAATCATGGTGGTAACCATTGAATACTATCGGAACTTGTCGTAGATGGTGACTTAACATGGCCGACCCTACTCATCAAACCAATACTGTTTGGGCTTAGTTTCACTATATATCGAAAGTCTGCTGGGTGGCATTGACAACCTCGGTTATATTTCCTAAACTAGTAATAAGATCACAAAATGTTATTGCTGACCTTGATATTTTCGTTGTGTTTCTTCATATATCAGACCTTTACAGGCGAATCGCGTTGTGTATTTCCCTGACTTATACGAAAATCCCGTCATAGTTTTTTGGAATGTCCAGTTAATGGTCACTGCTTACGAATTTTGTTAAAAACCGATACGTCTTTGACAACCCGAGCTCACTGTTTTGAAACCAACAATTGGTAAATTTGGCTTCACCGGGATGTCAAACACCAAAATGCTTTACGTGGATGTATCCATGTTTCCAAATGTATGTTTTTATATGAGGCAAGAATGTATCTGTCAGTTTGAGATCATCATAGTGGTCGCTTTCTCCATTTTCAGTCTTTATCCTGGAGTTGGCTTACATCAGTCGGCGCATGTACATACGGACAATTGACAGATTGGCTCATACATTTACTTTTTTTACCTGTTACCCAATGATAAATCCAACTTCACTTTTACCGAGATCATCTCCACTGTGTATCAATTTCTAGCCTTGGGACATTAATGAAACTTGTATTTTTTATGCATGCGGGTCGTCAGCCCAGAGTTTTTTGTGACTAGTCCGGTCCTGGTGTCAGACGATTTTCGACTTTCTCTTTCATCCACATTCCCACATTCTCTGGGAACAGAGAAGCTACACTCAAGTATTATAACTCAGCTTCAAAGCTTCCTAGTTTAAATATCATTGTAGTTACAATCGGTTGTATTGACGTTAAAGAGAAACCAATGAAGTTTTACTATACGAGCCGAATGGGCTATTGTCCTCGCAGGTTGTTTTTTTACATACCTAGGCAATTTAAATATTCAACCAATTATTCGGTGGATGGTATTTATCTATCATCTTTTATGAATACCAATTGAGTCGTTTTGGCGTGAAGTAAGCTGAAAAAATTAAACAAGGCGAAATGTATTTCAGAACTCAATACCACGAAGGGCCCACGGTTCAACACACATAGCTGTACATTAAAAACACCCAATCGGTTACCACCGGGAGTTGAACGCGAGACCTCTGAATGATAGAGTTTTGGTTACCACCGGGAGTTAAACCCGAGACTTCTGAATGATAGAGCAAGCACGCTACTTACTCTGCCAACGAGGGCGACAACGACAATTGAAGTAAGCTTAACAATGTCATTTAACATTGAAATAAATATGTTTTCGTATTTCTGGAACACAAGAAGATTGAGAACGGATCCTCCATGCCGCAAATGAACACATGGTGCTAACTGAGGATTCACAGACGTAAACATTGTGGTCTTGGACAACTGAACGAGTTTATACCAAGGAAAGGACGAAAGCTGACTAACACTAATTGAACTAGACTTGAACACTGAAGAACTAACTCTATCAACACCCGGACTATTTTAAACGAAGTTGGCCAGCCAAGTCCGCCATAAATCTGTAAGAACATATTACGTTTATATCATACTCAAAATATAAGGGTACCAGTCTGGCGTCCGTTAAAAAACTGTTAAAGTTCGATAGAGAATCGGCGGCTAGCACTTGTTAATCTCCACATAGCCGATGATCTTAAAGAAGATACTGTGTCCCAGACCTATACATTATTATATACAATAGTTGAGATCTAATTTGTAAGCTGAGCTTGCTTTTGAAATAATTTTCACCATCTTCATATTTGTTATTGGAAAGGTGATAAGAAAATTTTCGAAAGGTTAATGAAGTCAAGCGAATATCTCTTTAGTAACAGCAGTTTGCAATCTAGTTACTACTCTAATGAAAAAAACTCTGTTTGGAAAGTATTGAAAACTTTAGTTGTCGAGGCCGCCCAGCAGACTCTCGGTACAGTAAAAAAAATTTTGTTGTTGCTCTTTATCTAACTATATTCATCTATTTTAAGAGATTCTGTACTGGTTTATGCTTTTTTACACTAGGTGTCAGTTCGTTTGGAAGAATTTACTATCTTGAGTGATATCTATGTCTGTGAAGTTTGCCCGTAAAATATCCCGAAAAAATACGATGGCAACACTTATATAGGAAATATCACGATATTTTCAATATCAGCCCGTAAAAAATGTCACTATCGCGACATTTTCAATGTCATCCCGAAAAAATTTCTATCACGACAGTTTTTAGTATCTTTCCATAAAAAATTACACATGATTTATAAGTTTTGGATCATATCAGATAATTATATCAATCCGACCAAAAATTTTAAAATTTGATCAAGTCAGAAAGACAATAAAAAATACAATAGGTATAATTATTTCGAATATAACAACTATTCAAATATTGACTATTATTTATAGATCAAGAACCCAATTCTCATAAAGCCATTGCAAGTTACAAATTACAATTATCGCTAATTTGTCAAAATTTAAAGAAAATTCTATTAGCCGTTTGTCTGTTATAGTCCTTTGAAGTCGTACTAGATATCAATTAACGAGCACTACTCTTGAAAGTCCTTGTAGGCAATAGGGTAAAGATAGTTTGAAATGTTTCTTTCTGTTATTTCAAAGTTGCTTGTCAAATGGCAATAAGGGGTATGAACACATCTATGACCCTCTGCTGGAGTGCAAAACACACGGGCCGACATATCTCATATCAGTACTTTAGGCTGACATGGAGCCATATACATATACATATTATTGCATATATTTGCATATGCATATTCATATTTAACCGAAATGGCGTAAGATAGGATTTAAATAAGCGAACTGCGATTGGTGGAATCAATTCATCGTGTATCTACAATTTAACTTATCAAAACGGATAAGTTCAAAGAGATTCGTGGAAATCGCTTGTAGTAAAATTGATTATATTTACTGTGAGTACTGATTTTATAAATACTCGTTTATACAATAGTTTATTTTATTTCTTCTCCTTGTGAGTTAGAATAAAATAATATATGCGGTTCTAATTTTGTAAGTTTTATATTTCTTATTTTCAGTACATATTTTGTTAGGTCGTCATATTTTTCCCAGTTTTCTTCTCTTTTACAGAATGCCACATAATGTTGTTGTTCCGATACATAATTAATTATTGAATTTAATTTAAATTTGATGTCTCCAAGCGTCAATTGTTCAGGTATATCACAAATTGATATTTTTTTATGGGCCGTGGGGTTCATGTATTCTGTATTGATAGCAATAAACTTATTGTATTTTGTAAGCACAACCTCCATATTTTCATTACAACACTTTTTGGAATGTGTTATTTTATAATTTGATAAACACTTTTCTATACTAGTGATTACCTTTTTTTCTAATGCCATAACATCAACGCTAGCAAACTGACGGCTTTCTATACAAATCGAACGACAAGTAAAACATTTAAATTCAATAGTACAAGTAGGGTAAATTGACAAATAGTAATCTGCCACTCGAATAATGTTGGAGTCACAATTATTATTTGTTTTAAAAATTTCGTAAAATGCATCGAATCGAAATTTTGTAGCCTTTTCATTGTTTTTTTCTATTAAACTTTCAACGATTGTGGATAAATGCGTTTTTGGTTCAAAAATTGATTCGGAAAATAAATCTTGTATGTTAACTAAACATTGCACAAATGCATCAAAACCACAAGTGTTTTTATAATACTCGTTTTCAGTTAGATTGCCATTTAGTAAAAATGAAAAGTGTAATAGCTTTTCACTTAAATATTTTTTTAAAGTGATCCGTTTTGGAGTTATCCCTTCCGAAACGTATTTAGGTTTAATTTGAAGTTTAGTCGATATTTTGTTTTGATCTTCTTGTAAACATTTATTAAATTCTTTAATATTTTTGAACGAGAAATTGTTTAATTTTCTTTTCAATATTTTTTTCATTGGACCCCATTTTTCTTCTTCGTTCAGAACTTTTGACAAAGTTAATTTTTTCAAACTGGAACGTGGTGTTTCAAGCTGACTAAACTTTAATGATTTTTTAGGTATGTTTAACTGAAACTTTAAATAAATATGTATTACGTTGATGAATTTCGTTTAAGAATCGTAAACATTTTGTATGTAACTTTCCTAAGTGGGTTGCATTCCGACACCTTTTCTTTATTATTGCAAAATAATTTTCAACGTGACTGTTACTTAACCTTTTTTCCTGGTTTAAAATAAGTGACCACATACATATATGTCATATATTTTTTACAAAACTTTTCGATAAAAGCAGGATTATAAAACATATTAACTGGATGATTCATATCTTCTAAATCTTTGTTTTGCTGTATTGCATTTTTTAAGATTTGTTCAAAATCTATATATTTTTTTTTTTTTTTTTTTTTGCGGTTTTTACAGGCTATTGTTGGCCCGTACCGTGTCAACAATCTGGCTCCAACAGTTTTGATCACGAGCCAGCTCTTCATACTGTTGTAAGCAGTTGGAAGATGCCAGATCGCTCTCTACGCCGTGGAGCCATCGTCGCCGACAGCGACCTCTTCGCCTACCGAAAGGCGGTTCTCCCTTTAAAGATCGCTGTATCATTCGTTTTGGATCAGCACGCAGAACGTGACCGAGCCAGCGTATTCGCTGTCCTTTGATTTCATGCACGATATCAGGAATTTGCATTAAATTCCTGATCTCGTGATTGAATAGAACTCGGTATGTGCCATCAACGTCGCGTTTTGGGCCATATATCACACGCATGATTCTTCTCTCGAATGTTAGAAGCCATCTTTCGTACTCATCCGTCAAGGTCCAACTCTCACATCCATACATGACAACGGGTCTGATCAACACTCTGTACAGCTTCAGCTTATCCGTATTTGCAAGATATTTTGATTTCAGCAGTGGCCTTAGAGGATACAAAGCCCGATTGCCAGCGGCAATGCGAACCTTAATATCCTCGCCCACACTATTATCGTGAGTAATGAGAGATCCAAGATACTTGAATCTCATTACTCCTTCAAACGTGTGGTTTCCACTACTGAAATCAATTGCGTCTTGGTCTCGAAAACCAGAGATTAGATATTTGGTTTTGGACTCATTGATTTTGAGACCAACGGAAGCTGAACACTGTTCCAGTGGATCAAGTATCTCTTTCACTCCGTTGCCATTTAATCCAATCACACAGATATCTTCTGCATAAGCAAGAAGTTGATTGGATTGTCGGAATAAGATATTGTCCTGAGGTGTTTCACTTTTACGAAGGATGTATTCCAACATGAGATTAAAAAGTATCGGGGACAGCGCATCTCCTTGTCGAACACCAGAAGTAATTGCAAAAATTCTCGATAGCCTGTTCTCAACTTTGACACAGCATTGTGACTGCGTTACTGTCATTTTACACAAATGTACATATTTTTGTGGTATTCCTAAATATTCAAGCGCATACCATAGCCTCTCTCGATTGATCGAGTCATAGGCCTGCTTGAAATCTAGGAATACCTGGTGTACATCGCGAGATGTTTCGTAGTACTTGGAAAGAATCATCCGCAGCGAAAAAACTTGATCAGTGACTGACCGATTTGGACGGAATCCTCCTTGGTAGTCACCGACAATTTCCTCCGCTACAGGAGTAATTCTACCCAAGATTTTGTAAGACAGTAACTTATATGCTGTGCAAAGGAGAGCTATACCGCGATAATTCTCGCATTTCATGCGATCACCCTTTTTGAATATTGGGCATAACGCGGCCACTTTCCATTCGTCAGGCATAACTTCATTTCGCCATACCAATCGCATAAGGTCGAAAAGACAGTTCCACACAGTTAGCCCTCCGAATATCAAGAGCTCTGAATTAATGCAATCAACCCCTGGTGAACGATTTTTCTTTAATCTCTGCATGGCCATTGTCAATTCCTCATAGGATGGATCCTCAATGAACATCTCCGCGGTCTGTATTTGAGGGTTTTCAAATACAGCTTGTGATACATGTGGAACATTAAGTAGATCAGAAAAATGTTCACGCCATGTATCGAGTACCGCATCGACGTTAACACAGAGGTTTCCATCCTGGTCCCGAATGGCAGTTGACCGAGATCTTAAGGTATGGTGCAATTCGGTGATTCCTTTAAAGAAACCACGTGAATTGTGCTCATTGCTGAGTTGTTGTACTCTTAAGACCTTGGCCTTCCACCATTCGCGCTTCTTCTGTCTACAAATGCGTTTAGCTGTCCTCCTAGCAAGAACTGCCTTGTTTTTCCTTGCAATTGTAAACCGAGTCTGCACTTCATTGTGGGCTATATTGCGTTGCTCAACAGCAAGACGATACTCCTCATCAAACCAATCATTTTTGGGCTTAGTTTTCATTATACCGAGAGTGTGCTGGGCAGCATCGACAACCGAGGTTTGCAATACTTCCCAGACACTGTTAACATCATCAGATTGGTAATTGGATCGTAAAATGCTATTGCTGACAAGATCTTGGTATTTTCGTTGCGTTTCTTCATTTATCAGACCTTCACAGGAGAATCGCGTTTTATATTCTCCTGTCCTCCTTGACTTGTACGAAAATTTCCATCGCATGCTTTGCAGCAACCATAAAATGGTCACTGCCTACGAATTTTGTTGACGACCGATACGATCTCACGTCTTGAACAACCCGAGCTCGGTCTTTTGAAATCAACACATGGTCAATTTGGCTTCGGGATGTTTTACGTGGATGTGTCCATGTTTCTAAGTGGATATTTTTATGAGGAAAGAATGTACTTGCCACTTTGAGATCATGAGCGATCGCAAAGTACATCATTCTTTCCCCATTTTCGGTCGCAGTTTCGTGTCGGGAGTACGGACCTATGTTATTACATAAGTCGGTCTGATTTCTGCCAGCTCTAGCATTAAAGTCACCAATCACCAATCTGATATCGTGCTCAGGTATAGAGCCCATCAGATTATCCAAATTATTGTAAAATGAGTCTTTATCTTGGGATTGGCTCACATCAGTGGGCGCATGTACACAAACAATTGACAGGTTGGCTAATTTCATGTGCAAGCGAAGCTTACACATTCGATTATCAACTGCCTGGAAGTCCAAGACAGCCGTTTTTACCTGCGGCCCAATGAGAAAGCCAACTCCAAGATTTCCGAGATCATCTCCACTGTGTAGCAAGGTATAGCCTTGGGACACATGGACTCCACTTTTAGGCCATCGAGTTTCTTGGAGCGCTACGAGTTCCAGCCGATACTCCTTCATACATGTGATAAGGCCGTCCAACGCGCCAGGTTTTCTTAGAGACTGCACGTTCCACGTGCTGATCCTCATTCTCGTATCCGGGTACTTAAGCGGGGGGTCATTGTTATTTAGGCGGTATCCGATTTTTTTGTTTTTGTTGACATTTTTAACTGTAATTGATTTTTACGGATGCGGGTCGTCAGCCCAGCGATCCAACCAGATTTAGTCGCCTCCTACGACAAGCTCTGGATACTGTGGTGGTATTCTATGGATCTCATGTTTCGTTCGAAATATTTACGAAACATGTTTGCCCCCAACCACAGGGCCGAATCAGGGTAAAATCTATATAATATGAACTTTAATCATAAATTGTCTTGTTATGTATCTCAATATTCTCATTCATTTCATTTGCAATTAAACTTTGATTGCATATATTTACTTCATCTGGCATATCATTTGTTAAATTATGATCATGTTTAAATTTCAAAATATATTTTAAAGCTTCTGCACTACTTTCAGTAGATCTTTTAGAAGTTAATAAAATTGCTAAATTCTCAAAAATGTTTTTAATATCATCGTAATTTTTCATCAAATAAAATGATGCTATTATTTCTTTTATATATTTGGAAACTTTAGAGTTTAAGGGAAAATATTGATTAATGTCACACAACATATTTTTCATAAGATGTGAACAACAAAGCTGAACTTTGGTATGCTTTTGAGAAAATAAAATTTATTTGTTTGTTAAAATTGCATTATGACTGGTTTGTAAGTATTGAACGATATTCAGATTATTAAAAGAATCTAGTACAGAATTAATTTGAGCAAAGCTAAAATCCGTTACTATGGTATCAAATATAGGCCATATTGACGTTTGTTGATTTAAGAAAAATTAAATGTTCGAAGCCAATGTCCTATGGATTCTAAATTGTGACTGGCACTTACAAAATCAGTTACAGGATAAGGATCCATCGAATCATTTTCATACAGTTGAATTGGAATAACAATAGCATAATATAATATTTTATTGAATTCTTTATCAAGTGGACGAACTAGACCACCAGTGGCATCTATATAAGCAATTTATTTATGACCGCTGATTGATTTACAAGCTTTTATAACCTCATACTGAGTTTTATTAAACGTAATAGTAAAAAATGGAACAATAGATAATCTTTGAATAAATTGGGTGAAAGGATTTTGTCTTTGTTTTTTCAACTCTATATAAATATCTAAAATGTCATCTGAGTGGTGGTCTTGTTGTTTCAAAGCTTCAGATTTGATTTTTCTTAGGACATCGTCTGTTTTTGACTTTAATAAAGTTTTATTTTTTATAATAATATCTGGGTCTTCTTGAGATAAAAGCTCTTCTTTACTATTTTCCACCGTTTTATTTAAACAATTTTTTCTTAAATCATTGCGATTATGCAGACGAACAGGCAAACATTTAACAAATGGATGAACAATTGCACTATTGGAATAAAATATTTTAAAACTATTTTGCTCTAAATTTTTATTTGAGAGTCTATATTTTCTACAACTGACTTTTTCTGTTTTATGAGAGCAATATCCCCGTACCGATATCGAGATTTTATTTATATCATAATCTTTAATGCTTACTGCACAGCCAGTTAATCGAGTGAGTATTTCCGAAATAATGGAAGAATACTTGTTTGATATAAAAATGTTATTTTGTTTATCAAATATAGTATCCCAAGTTGAAGATGGTATCTCTAAACGAAATTTCAATTATCAGAAAATTAGAACTACTCCATTCTTTCTTTTCGTCTAAAGTTAATTTTTTGATAACCTTATTATCATGAATGATATTCCCTGTTATATCAACATTTATTTGGGATATATTCGATTTGCTTTTTCTTAAAGCATTTGAATGAATGATTTCAGCTGGATGGCAAGAACTTTCTTGGTTTAAATCACCATGAAGATTAGTTAATTCTAATAAAATGTTGAGATCGCTGCCATTAATTTGGTTTGAATTTAAATCCTTATCACTTTGAATTTCTTAAGATAAATTTTCGATTTTGTTTTTTATACCATTATCAATATCAGGTTTAAACTTCTTATTGTTTTTGTATAAGTAGTTTAATTTGCATCGCATACGTTCCTTATTTTTAAAACTTACTTCTTTGCAAATAACGCTTACCAGTTTATTATTGTTATAATCTACACTAAATTTTACATCATTTGCACTATTAACATTTCTTATAATGATTTTTTTGATTATTTCTAAATTATCATTATTAAATAAAAATTTGAAAACGGCATTTTAATTTATTTTAAATCAAAATTAACAATGTAACGGTAAAATATACAAGTATACACTTTTACAAAAGATTAAAAAATAAAACAACAAATATCAGAAACTACATATGAATATATGCATTTCAATTAACACTATATTGTTTTAATAAAATTCTATTAAACTCAAATTCTACATTTCACAAAAAATTATTTTCTTTAAAATATTCAAAAATAATCTCAACTATATGACGACAACCTATATGACGTTGCACAGTTCACTTTTTGTAGAAACAACACAATATTACGGTTTATTAAGAAACTATCTAAATTTTTCAAAGAAATTATCGTTAAGAACAAACACAATCCCAAAAATAAATTTTAGTCGTACATTTAACCAAACACAGATTTTATTAAATAATTTATTCACAAAGACTAAATCACTTTCATCAGCTATTTTCAACAATATTCAGGAAAAAAAACATAGATTTTATACTTTTTTAAACCAAAAAATGAAAAAGATTTCTTTAAAAAATTAGATCATTTTTCCAAATTATAAAATTTAAATAAAAAAAATATTTTTTAAAACGATAAAATAGATAAAAAAACAATATAAAACAAATATGAAGTAAGATCCTGTTAATTAATAGCTAATAAAGTACTGATATGAGATGTTTCGGCCCGTGTGTTTTGCACTCCAGCAAAGGGTCATAGATGTGTTCATACCCCTTATTACCATTTGACAAGCAACTTTGAAATAACAGAAAGAAACATTTCAAACTATCTTTACCCTATTGCCTACAAGGACTTTCAAGAGTAGTGATCGTTAATTGATATCTAGTACGACTTCAAAGGACTATAACAGACAAACGGCTAATAGATTTTCTTTAAATTTTGCCAAATAAACGATAATCCTTATTAAATTTTTTAATTTTATAATTGCACTTTGTATATGGTATTATTGCTTTCATTTTAAATTGTGATTCTTCAAAAAATCAGTTTTCTATCTTGATATAGTTTTTATTTTGAGCTAGTTATATATATATATATATATATATATATATATATATATATATATATATATATATATATATATCAGTGTTACCATATTCTACTATAATGATTTTTCGGGATTTTTTTCGGGCTAATTTGACAGAGGTGTGATATCTGGCAAAAGAATTTCTTTTTTTCCAAATCAACCGGTTGAAATTTTTAGACTCCTATGAATTATATTATTGGACACGGACCATTGCTTTCGTTTGGTCCATATACGCTCACGGCGCATGTAAGAGGTTCATCGAGGTCTATACCTAAATACTCGACTTCATCAATTTATCCTGGTTATTCATTTTTATAGCAAGACATTTGGCTCTACTCCCACAGTAAACGTAACATGGTTAAATTTACCTTCGTTGACTTTAATCCGCCATTTTCCTTCCATACTTGAATCTAAAAATATTATCCTGAAGAACTGCTGTAGCTTTATTGGGATCTTTAATATTAACAAACGATGCTACTATTACTTGATTGGTTGTAGGCATTCTCTTTCTATTGTTGAGGCATTTCTATTGTTGAGTATTTCAATCTAAATTCAAATGCCCTAAGATCAGTTACATCCAATGAGCCTTAGACGCTTCAGTGCCCAATCAAATGATGGAGTGGTCAAAGTGGCAATTGAACGAAATGGTACCCAGTTTGAATCTCGAAAGGGACAGGATGCAATTGGGATGTTTTCTATCTAACTACGACCGGTGGTGTAAATGAATACATCTATGACTCCTTGTTGGAGTTTAGAATTCATGGGCCCAGTTAAATGTCGGTCCTATAGGCTTGCATGAAGGTATGCAATGTCCAAAAAAAAACCTTTCTCGTGCGTTCTTGACTTTGCTGTAATAAGATAAGATGTAAATAAGTGAACTAGAGATAAGATAAGATGCAAATAAGTAGAGTTGAGAGTAGCTTGAGCCCCAAAAATAGATTGCACAGATTAGAAACTTAGTAATAGTTTTTCACACGATTCGGAGATAGTTGGTAGTGAATCTATAGGTCTGTAAAATGTAACTTCGTTCGGTGGTTTGCCTGGTACGAGTATTAGTATTATTTGAGAGACCTTCCTCTGAACTGGAATGTAATCGATCCTAAGTATGGTATTGAATAAGTAAGTTGAAAGTGAATACCTTAAGTTGGCAACTCATATTTCACTTTCCCTGTGGTGACTGGTGAGGTCATGCTGTAGCGTTTTGGTTTTTGTTGGATCCCAATGCGCTAAAGAATCTCCCTACAGATGTTTCTTGACGGTATATTTCGTAGTCAGCTTTTGCTCAGGGTATGGCGTGGGGTTGGTAGAAACATGTAGGAAGCTGGAATAAACCGTCTAATGTCCCTACTCGAACTATTAAATGTTAGTGTCTCACTCACCATTATCCTTTTGTTTAAGCCCATAATTGAATTAGACATCATATTATGAATTAATAAATTAGAATACATAAATACAATAATAATAATAAATAATAACAAAAAAAAATTATAGGATATAGATAATTGACTTTATATTTCACTTTGATCTTAATAGAATTTTTCACAAAAATTTAAAATTAATAAACAATAACAAAAGAAACTGATACAATTGATTTCAATTAAGTACTGCGATAAAGACAATTAGATCATAAAGCGTTTTCTCATGACAAGGAAAATCTATGTTATATAAAGGGTCCGCCCAAATAACTTTTTTTTTTGAAAAATCTATAAAAAAAAACTATTGAATATTTTCTCAAATTTCTTTTTTTATTTAAAAGTACAATCCTTCCGGTTAGTAATGGAAAATAATTTCATTCAAATGGCTGCCTCGACTGGCCATGCAGTAGCCTACACGATCAGTCCAATTTTTAAGCACATTATCGATTGTGTGCAGCTGTATTTCACCAATGGCTTCACGAATATTGTCCTTTAAAGCGTCAATTGTCTCTGGCTTGTCGGCGTAACATTTATCTTTGAGGGCACCCCACAAATAATAGTCCAACGGTGTCAAATCGCAGCTCCGAAGTGGCCAAACGACATCAGCTCTGCGGCTGATAATGCGATCTTCAAAAACAGGGCGCAAAACATCGAGTGTAGCTTCAGCTGTGTGGCACGTAGCGCCGTCCTGTTGAAACCAAATGTTGCCAATATCCTCCTCTTCAATTTTTGTGAACAAAAATTCGTTCAACATGGCCCGATAACGATCGCCATTGACTGTAACGGCCACTCCTTGCTCATTTTCGAAGAAAAATGGCCCAATTATGCCTCTGGACCAAAATCCGCACCAAACAGTGACTCGTTTTGGGTGTACTGGCTTTTCAATGTATGCGTGCGGGTTTTCCGTGCCCCAAATATGACAATTTTTTTCACAAGATACCCGCCAAGATCAAAATGAGCTTCATACGAAAAGATGATTTTTTTGGCAAAATCGGCATCTTCTGTAAGTCGATCGCAGGCCCACTCAGCGAAGCGAAAACGCATTGGATGGTCAGTTGGCCTCAATTCCTGAACCAGTTGGACTTTGTATGGTGTCATACCAAGGTCTTTATGCAAAATTCGTCTCAATGATGTTTCCGAAATGTTCAATTGTTGAGAAAGACGGTGAATTGATGTTGATGGCGCATCACGCACACTTTCTGCCACAGTATCAATATTCTCGGGTGTACGCACTGTTTTTGGCTTTTCACGCTTTGGTTTATCGATGAGGATGCCAGTTTCTTTCACTTTTTTCACAAGATAACGAACATACGGAGCTGACGGTGCTTCTCTTCTTCCAAAATCCGTACGCAATTTTCGCACACATTCTGCAACATTACCATGATTTTCAAAGTAATGTCGCAAAATTTCCAGCGTCGTTCAAGCGTATACACAACCATATTCGTTCAGCGGAAGGATAAAACTAATTATCTGTCAAATCAGACACGAGCCAAATGTGTTACCATTCACGAAATAAGCACTAGTTGAAAAAAAACTTTAGATGCCGGACCCTTTATATGTTTATTTAATATCAAGGACTTACCCAAGTTCACAACGAAAGCGCGTTTTCTGCATGCCTGGTACCTAAAAGAAAATATGTAATATCGCGATTCCAATCATACAACTATCCAAACTTAACTACACGTTGGTTTTCTTCAACACGGAATAACACTCTTCAACACTCAGTATACACTTAACTAATAATAAAAATAAATGTTAAGCTTTAAGTTTGCTTTAAAAGTGGCAAAACCTAAGAAAAGTTAATTAGATTTTTTTTTAAAAGCGGAATTAAAGTTGAGTCGTATATCATCCGCATCACGTGTTGGATATATACTGCATTAAGGTCCGTTAGCAACGAACGAACTTGTCTATGTCATTATCGACTATTGTGGTATGAAATCGTACGGTTTCGACTTCGATACGGAGGCTTGTTTTGCTTTAAGCAGCGTGTCTCGAATCCATATTCACTCCAAAAATATACGTAATCCGTAAATGTGACGAAAACAAATAAAAAAAATCGCTTCTGTTATTGGCATGAGCTATAATAACACTATGCGAATATTAATTCGGGAAGGATTGGTTGATTCGAAATTGTAATTCCGCTAAGCAATTTTAACTTAATGACTGATCACACTTTCTTTCACTGTTCTTCGTTTTCACGATCTACGGTTTCTGAAAACACTTCAGTTTATTCTTCGTTGTTTCTAGCCCAGTGACCGTTGCTGTTATGTAAAAGTGGAATATGTTGCCATGGTTGATTAAGAGGGTAGGTTATACCTTCTATAATAATATATGTTTTCTGAGGCTTATAGTCGTGATAGTATTCTCGTGACGATTTATTTTCCCCCGATCCGAGACCAATAGGTAGGCTCACTGGTTAACACATGCTTTAGATTATTATGTGAATTTAATAGTGAGAACTAAGCCAAAAATGATTTCTTTGGTGTGGAGTGTCGTCTGCAGTTTTTGCTAGAAGGACATGTCAATAAATATGTCGAGGTAAAAAAGAGTATCGTGGAAGGCAAGATCTTTAGAGCACGACAAGACAGTAATCGGTACATTTTAGGAGGTTTCTTTATCGCATTGCTCTTCAAATGTCATTCTTGACCTGCGAAAAGAAACACTCGTGTTAACATCGAAGAGATACTCGTCAAATAGCGTGAACATTTTTCTAACTTTTCTATGAAGAATTTGCCAAGGTCATGGAATGAAATTATTTCTCTGGAGTCTATCAACGAGATTACCTAAGCCAAATATCTGATTCCAATGGTGATAACTCTACGTTTGAGGGAGTTTTATTCGTAAAGAGTTACTGTCGATTATACACGTTTGACATGCCTATCTGTCTCTCTTTCTCTGCCACCATCTCTCTCCAATTTTATTATGTTTTACTAACATGGCTTTAGACCACCCGTCAAATTGTGCGTAGTTAGATGATCATTTGAACTAGTTCGGGATCACTTATTCAGGATACCTATTTGTTTTCATCATTATACATAGTGGGAAAGTTGGTTATTGGTCTAACACATTGAATTATGTATCATCATAATAAGATTCGTCTGCTTCATACGGTATAAGATCCAATTACCTTCCTGAAACGTACTACTTAGTCAACAACTTGCGAAATTGCGATTTCCCTTTGGTAAGCCACGTAGATCAAACCACAGACAAGGGCATTGCTAGTTTACAAAAGGCAAAACATTTAGCGAATATGCCAATTATTGTAAAGGAACATGCCACCTTAAACTCATGCAAAGGTGTAATATTCTACCATGAGCTGAAATATGTAACAGAAACAGAGATTTTAGAAGGACTAAGAGAACAGAACGTCATCAAAGTCGACAAAATCAAAAAACGTTTAAATGGAGAATTAATTAACACGGCTTTACATATTTTAACCTTTGGTTCAACTAAATTACCCCGTTACATAAAAGCGGGATATTTAAATCTTGATGTGAGAATGTACATACCAAATCCATTAAGATGTCATAATTGTCAGAAGTATGGACACTCCAAAAAATTTTGTACAAATCCGACTAAATGTGAAAAGTGCGCAAAACTAATGGAAGAAGAACACAACAACTGTTTAACGTTAAAATGTGTAAACTGCAAACTCGATCATGCAAGTAACAGCAATTTATGTCCGATATTTCAAAAAGAAAAGGAAATTACAAAAATTAAAACCGTTGACTGTTTAACCTACCGCATGGCCCGCGAAAAGTACTATCGAATCCACGCAAATACGACACCAAGCAGTTCATCAACCAGTTATGCAAACGTTATCAAACCACATGCAAATTCTAACATCAAACCTCAAGAAGAAATTAATGTAAATAACACAGTCACACGAAAAACAACCAACCACATTACAAAATAATCAATCAACCAATAACAACATCCAATACCACGAGAAGAATATTCAACAACAACGAGATCGAAACACAAATGAAAATGATAACACCAATTCAAACGAAATATTAAAATCAAACAACAATAATAACAACATACAACAAAACCAAATCAACAATAAACAAAAAGAAGAAAAACGAAAGATGAGCAAGGAATATTTAATGAGCAAAATCAAAAAACAATTAGAGAGCAGAAATTACAAAAATGTAACCAACATAAAATTAGTTGGCCAATGCCATTCAGGATTAATTGAAGAAATGGAACAATAATGCTATCCCAAAATCGTAAGTAAGAGTGTAGGTGCATGTATAAATGAGTAGAATGAATAAGAATATTGTGATGTGTCAAATAAATATACAAAGTTTATATGCCAATCGGGATATGCTTTTAAATTATTTGGCTGACTGTAGAATGAATGTGGATATATTATTTTTGAGTGAAACTTGGGAGCGAATAAATAAGACGTTTAATATTAAAGGTTATAGATTTCTTTCCAAGCCTAGAGCGGACGGATACGGTGGGGTAGCTATAATGTTTCGGAACAGTATGGTTGTTCATCAAATATAGCTACCAACTTTTACCTTTTTGGAAGCAGTTGCTGGCAAAACTGTCAACTTGGAAAGAAATCTATTACTTATAAGTGTGTATGTACCCCCAGCACAGAATGGTGATGAACGAAAAAGAGCCATTGATGACATCAAAAAATTATTTGAATGGGTGAATGACAAAAATAATTTAATTATATCTGGTGATATGAATGCGCATGCTCGAATGTGGGGTTGTATAAACAACTGTACAAGAGGTAATTTGTTGGCTGATATTATTCAAGATTCCGATTTAGTGATCCTGAATGATGAAAGACCAACAAAAATAGCGAATGTGGGTGAAAGAGCAAGTGCAATAGATTTATCATTGATATCTATTGGACTGGCTAATCAAATTACTTGGGACGTAGAGGAAGAGAATTTGGGAGCGGATCACTCCATGATCAAATTGATCATCGGTGATAATCGAGTATATGAAAAACAGCGTGAAATTATGAATCAAAATAAATGGGTGGAAGAAATGAATGAAATTCTCGGTGTAAATGATCTGAATGCGGACCAACTTAATACAGAAATAATTCGTGTGAATGAGGATTGTTTAAAAACCGTTGATATGAAAGAAATACGAATAAATGGATGGTGGAATAATGAGATAGCTTATTGGTATGAAAAGAAACGAATAGCTTTACGTGAATTCAACAGAAATATGTGTACGGATAATAGAATCGTGTATGGTAGAAGGAATGGGAGATTAAAATAAGCTATTCGGAAAGCGAAACGGAAAAGCTGGCGGGAATATGTGTCTAATATGACACATAATACCACCACTAAGAATGTATGGAATATGTTTAATAGAGTAAGAGGTAAAAATGTGTTAAACCAAAACATTGTGACTGAAAATCGCGATAAAAGAGAAGAGTTTTTACAAATGATATTGGATGTGCACAATGATTTGGAAGAACAAAATCTAAATGAGAGAGTAATTGTAAGATACTGTAAGATGAATGATTTGTTTGAATGGGATGAGTTCATTAGAGTGTTAGATTCTGCCAAATCTACTACTCCAGGAACCAATAGGGTTAGTTATAAAATGATTCAGGGATTAAACGAAAAATCAAAAATTAATTTGTTGAGGGTGCTAAATAAAGTATGGATGGTTAAAAAACTACCGCATAAATGGAAGGAAAGCAGAGTGGTCCCAATTCCGAAGGCAGATAAAGACAGAAACCTTGCAACCAATTATCGCGGAATATGTATGCTGAATGTTTTGGTGAAAATAGTGAATGGGATGTTGAAAGAAAGATTGGAAGTTTTTGTTATGGAAAATAAATTATTGCCATCTACAACCTATGGTTTTCGTAAGAACCATTCTGCAATTGAGTGTTGTGAGAAGTTGGTTTGGGAAGTGAAGAAAGACAATTTGAAAGAAGTAGTGGTATTTTTAAATGTTAAGCGTGCATATGACTATGTAGTTCCTTTTAAATTACATTTAACCCTGTTGAAAATGGGAATTCCGCGTAGTGTATGCGATTGGATAAAAGATTTTATGAGTGACAGGAAAATTATTTTGAATGGCAGTGAATATAGATTAGAGGGTTCGATTAGTATTGGGCTTCCACAAGGTAGCAAAATATCGCCAGCTCTTTTCAACCTATATACCTCTAAATTGCACACCGATAACACCAGAAACCAAATGGTTTTACAATTTGCAGATGATTTGGTTATCATTGGTAAAGGACGCAGTATCGAGCAAGTGATCAGTAATGCTCAAACTAAAGTTAACTGCATGCATGGGTTTTAGAATGAATAGAGAAATTGATATTCGAATAAATGAGAATCGTATTGATCAGGTAAATGTATACAAGTATTTGGGAATATGGATAGATAGACGACTAAATTTTGAAAGACATATGAAATATTTGGCTGAAAATTATATGAATCGTTTGAATGTGATCAAATGGGTGAGCAAACCTAAATGGGGTGCACACCCGAGCGTAACCGATATGATACGAAAGGCATTAGTATCCTCCAAAATTGCATATGGCATAAGTGTTTGGAAACGGATCGAAAGAGGCCTTTAGCCAGATAATGAAAGTTGAGAACGCATGTGACAGAGTGGTATTGGGTGCGATAAATTCAACCCCAATACACACTCTGTGGTCTGAAATGGGTGATTCACCTCTCAATCAAAAGAGAGAATGGATCACAATGAGAGAAACTGTTAGAATGTGTGTTAGGAATAATGTATTTGATGGGAAGATTACAAACAGGGAGATTTTATAAATTAACTTAAAGATCTAGTATAATACTCGAAAATATTTATTTATTTTTGAGTATAGATAGAACTGGGCCGAAAATCTTACCTAATAATCTTACCGTACGAATGAATTTGGAGGATTATACTAAGGAATGGAATGTTTGCATGGTAAAAGCTGCGTTTGAACGAATGAAAAGTGAATATGTTGGATATGTTATCATTTATACAGATGCTAGTGTGAGTGGAAACAAAGTAGCTGTTGGAGTATATGTGCCAGATATGAATCTTAAAAAATGTTTTCGAGTTGATGACAGCATCTGTATAATGAATGCTGAACTGATAGATATATTAGAAGGAATTAAGTTGGCCATACATGAGGAGAAGCAGAAAATTGCAATATTTTCTGATTCTCAGAGTGGAATGCAAATGTTAATTAATGGCGGTCGCGAGGGAAATGCATATGTGAATATGATTTATGAATGTGTTCGATCCTGGCATTGCGAGGTTATCACCCAGTGGATACCCTCCCATAGGCAGATCGAAGGTAATGAAAGGGCCGATTTGCTTGCTAAATGGGGAAGTGTGAGTGATACAGTGAAAATGTTGACAAAAAAGATGTGAGAGATATACTTCGAGTGTTGCAGGTGAATGTATGGAATAAATGGATGAATGAATTTCAAAATTTTAGTTTAATGAAAGGAGAGAAGTATAGTGAGTTGTGTAGTGTCCCTTTGAGAACACCTTTTTATAAGGTACTCAAGGGTGATACAAGAATGGTACGAACGATTGAACATCTTGTGTTGCACTGCAACAAATTTCAACAATGTAGAGCAGGGTTCGATATCCTTAGTATACAAATAGTTTGACTGGTGTTATGAAAGTAGGTGGATTTAAAGAGATATATGAGTTTGTGAGAAAAAGTGGAATAAATGTATAAAAATTAAATAAATTGGGATAACATTATTGAATAGTTTTAAATAGTTTATCAAAAATTATATAACAAATTTAATAACATTGTAAAATAATTATTTCTAATATTGAAAAATGGGCAAGATGTCTCCATATTATTGGAGTTAAGCCTTAATAAATAAATAAATAAAAAAAAAACGCTTATCATGTAAACTACTACGATTGAGTGAATAACGTTATTTTTCAATAAATCACAACGCGAGTGTGTTAAATTAAACGTCGTTGTGTATTTTACAATCAGAATTTGTGGGAAAATACACATTTTTTTAGTGTTTATTAACAATTAGTTTTTAGAGTGACGCCAGTGTTAATACACTTGCATCTTGCATAGAAATACATACTGTAAAATGTATGTTGAGAACAACACTGGCCATATGAGAAAGATTTTGGAATGTATGTTCGAACAATATGTGTGTGGTTGGATGGCATTTAGAATGTATGTCTATAAAAACACTGGCACATGATAACAGAATGTCGAATGTATGACTAGAACAACATTGCCATGGTTGGTTGGAATTGAGAGTGTATGCTCATTACAACATAGGCAGCTAAAGTGTTAATATAATTTGTTTTGCATATAGTCGCCTAACTTGTGGTGGGCAGTTAGTCATATCTAATGACGACTCATTCTCATATGGCTCTCCATAGTATCATTCATATAGTATCATTCCATTTCAATGCCATTTTCCTTTCCCGAAGATTGATCCATGGGACATTTGTGAACGAAATCGAATAACATTTTGAACCTAATCATCTAATTAAGAATTTAAAAAAAAATAATTAAATTGTGAGAGTGTACCGCCCAGGAGTGGTTAAAGCTACGGCAGTTGGAGCGGGAGGTACCGGGTTCGAATCCCGATAGGGGCAGGATGCAAAAGGGAATTTTCACCACTTGATCACTATCGGTGGTGTGAATGAACACAACTATGACCTCCTGTTGGAGTGCAGAATCCATGAGCCGACCCATCTTCCATGTCAGTACTATAGGCTGGCATGGAGCTATGCAATGTGCAGATGGTAAGGTAAATCGGACCTATAGCCATACGCCCTCGATTTGGCTGCAAAGCGTAATGTAAGGACGTAAATAAGCGAACCGCGAAAGTGTTGGGAGTGCCTTGAGCACCAAAACATATGGCATAGAAATAAAGAAAAAAAAATTGCGAGAGTTGGGTTTTGACCGACGAGTAGAGTGATGGTTGCTACGGTAGGTATATTATGATGAAAGCAAACAAACAGATGACAGTGCCATCTATTATAAAATGTAAAAAATCTTGCGACGTTTATTAAATGTAAATTTTTCAACAATCACAATTCAATCAATTTTAAAGTCTTCGTTACAAAAAAAAATACGATTGATCAGTCTATAAACTAAGTCAAAAAAGCCCAGGCTGTTATTGTCTACGATTATTTTGAGAATATATCTCAAGGAATATGTAGACGAAGTATCAGCGCATAAACTAGATTCCGTTGAATTTGGACGACAAAAGATGGTCGAATATATATGGACCTCAAGGGTTTTACCGGTCATTATCAATATCTAGCATCACATCCTCAGGCCTTTACATAGGAACTTTCTGCCAACTGGATATTTACTTCATTACATTTAGTAGGAGGACATAACCAGATTGTAGTGGTTACATTTGACATTCCAAAAAACAGCCATCGTAACAACTTTTTGATTGTTCGAGTTTTATGGTTCATTGGCGTGTTGACGGTTTACTTCGGACGTTTAACTATATTGGTAGTTGTTCGGCCTTTAAAACTTTAATAAAATTATGCGGTGGATCAATGAACGATGTGTGTTGCCTTGCTTCTCGTAAAAAGATTCGGTTGAATTGCTTCACCAACAACGACATATTTACCCCATTGTGGTGTTTTAATGTGAGAGATAACGAAATTGACATTCTTCCCATAAACAAGGGGACAAATCAAGTAGAACAATCGCCTTGACAAAACAGCAACAACTATTAGGCAGGGAACATACTGGCAACATACTGGCGTCTATGAATAGCCATATCCCAAAACCATATGGAACAATAGAAGTCTTGTGATCGGGCCCTTTAACATATGAATATAAACTAATGGACGCTTTATAATTGGCGGATTCCACATAAATGCTTGCTATCTAATTGATTTCAAAACCAGGAATTAAAGAGTTCCTCACCTCATTTTGTGCCATACAATTTGTAACTTTGGTTAAATATATACTAATGCAGAAGCAAAAATCACGACGAAAAAGGCCACAAAGCAGTTTAGAATTCCGGAATAATCTTGGCCGTCTACTTTCTAGAGCTGTACAACTCATCGAGGCTAAGAGACTCACTGGTGTTAAAAGACAGTGCTTCTCGCTCAGAACATCTTTAAAATTAGTGACAAGAGTGCTGAACACACTCTAGTTGTAGCACTGAAAAAGTGTTCACCTATAACGTAATCTATATTACATATAACCTACAGTGTACTGAAACTTTTCAACTGCAAACGCAGTGCCCTCTGGTTTAAAAGTTATAGCTAGATAGCTTTCTTGTACACGTTATCACGAGAGATGGTGCATCAGTTTTTGTTACATGAAATCATTTTTTATATGTAGAATGTCAAAAATAATCTTATGTAAATAACACGTTTTTTACATGTAAAAAGCTGTGTTCATTGTAGTGGCATTGTACAAATGTGGTATTGTAGTGGCTATGCACAAATGCCTTAAGGTTGAATATGTCAGAGATGAAATACTCTTATATATTATCAATTAATGCTGCAAGTGGAACTTTAGCTTGGATTTGGCAAAATGGCCTGTCCCATTACTACTTCATATATATTATGGAAGGATGCAAAGGGCAGATTGATCGTTGTAATAACGGATATAAGTCATTACCAAACTGGAATCGTTGAAATTAACGATCACATCGTATTTCAAAGTTACCAGTAAAAAGTTTGCAAGTTCGAGTAAGAATAAATGGCTATCTGTTCATTGCACAGCTATTATGAGGATTTTCGTACGAGGAAACAAAGGGAACGATTCTCAATTAGACAAGTTATGGGTTCAACCATTCTTTGAGACCTCGATCAACTGTCCTGTATAAAAACCTTTATGTTAAAAAGTTAGTCCTTACCTTCTCTTACCCAAAGCGGTTATGGTCACAATTGTTATGTTTGTATTCGATAACATTTTCCACTTGCGTCATCCGTTTCGAATCCCATATATTATGTACACGTATATATCGATATCCAATATATAACACTACAATGTAGATGAAAGTTTTTGTTAAATGCTAAGTACAGATGCACTCGAATGTATCTTTTTAAATCGGAAACTATTTCGAAATTAATAAATTCCATAATTTTATACGAAATCGATTTAAAATTTTATAGCTTTCGAAATACATTTGTGCAATAATGTACATATATACAATTACAGCTGTAACAGTATATATAGTGTGGTTAGATTAAAACGTGAGTGGGGAGGATTTGGGTGTTTCATTCAATATACATTATATTCAGTAGAGATAAACATATTTCAAATTCATTAAATATTATTTTTTGTCTCGTCGATTTGGATCACGGAGCAGCACTTTATACTGTTGCAAACAGAAGGTACAGTATGCCATGTAGCACATATTCAATTCACACTGTTACGCAGCTTATTCATGGAGTTTAATCTATTTCTTTACATATCAGAAAACTCTGATGTCGTCTTTGAATGGAACTCAGTCATGTTTAAGAATTTCATAGAAGGATGTAAGTGATACCGGGGGACAAACTAATGTTGTTTATCTAACCCTCAGTATCACTTACATTATTATTAAAGTTGGCCTGGACTCTTTAAGGTTCCGCACTCAATGTCACAAAGGGCCCATGGGCAAACTTGGGATAAGCAACTCCAGCATTATCAAACTGGGGCAGTTTAGACCAGGGCAGAGAAGACAGTGGATTTAGTGGAATATTCCTGCAGTTGCACACAAGGGATATGAAGCAATCGAAAGCCAGATAACTGCTGATGAAGTGTAAGCAATTATCACACTCAAAACAAAACGAGGGTAATTGTTAACCAAAACAAAGGTTAACTTGATCGAGAATTCGAGTTGTTTTTCAGCCAACCTAGCGCTTGTTTTATAATACCAAAAATGCTAGGTTGTTTTTATGTTTTGCATCGGTATATTGTTTAGTTATACTAACCAGGTCGATATGTTTACTTAGCTTAGCCTGTAGGTTAAAATTAAACCAAATGTAGATTTAGCCTAACTGACATGTTAAAATAAACTTTGCAATATGTGTTAACACAACTAGTCATTAAAGTTAATTTCTTGTAATTGTTTAAATATTTGCTAGGTTAAATTATCTTGGCGACATAGAAAATTTGACTGAAGCATACAGGTCAATAAAATATAAGTAAATTTAAACTGAGCATTACGTTAAAATAATCCTTGCATTTTCATAGTTGAATTAACTATAAATTGTCGAAGCAGATGTTTCAGATTAACTAGGATATATATATATATATATATATATATATATATATATATATATATATATATATATATATATATATATATATATATATATAGCCCTGTGGTTGGGGGCATTCGTGTTTCGTAAATTTTACGAACGAAACATGAGACCCATAGAATACCACCACAGTATCCAGAGCTTGTCGTAGGAGGCGACTAAATCTGGTTGGATCGCTGGGCTGACGACCCGCATCCGTAAAACCGTTAAAATGTTAAAAATGTCAACAAAAATAAAAAAATCGGATACCGCCAAAACAACAAAAAAAACGAACCCCCGCTTAAGTACCCGGACACGAGATTGAAGATCGGCACGTGGAACGTGCAGTCATTAAGAAAACCTGGCGCGTTGGACGGCCTTATCACATGCATGAAAGAGTATCGGCTGGAACTCGTAGCTCTCCAAGAAACTCGATGGCCTAAAAGTGGAGACCATGTGTCCCAAGGCTATACGTTGCTACACAGTGGAGATGACCTCGGAAATCTTGGGGTTGGATTTCTCATTGGGCCACAGGTAAAAAAGGCTGTCTTGGACTTTCAAGCAGTCGATAATCGAATGTGTAAGCTTCGCTTGCACATGAGATTAGCCAACCTGTCAATTGTCTGTATACATGCGCCCACTGATGTAAGCCAATCCCAGGATAAAGACTCATTTTACAATAATCTAGATAATCTGATGGGTTCTATACCGGAGCACGATGTCAAATTGGTGATTGGTGACTTTAATGCTAGAGCTGGCAGAAATCAGACCGACTTATGTAACAACATAGGTCCGTACTCCCGACACGAAACTGCGACCGAGAATGGGGAAAGAATGATGTACTTTGCGATCGCTCATGATCTCAAAGTAGCAAGTACATTCTTTCCTCATAAAAACATCCACTTAGAAACATGGACACACCCACGTAAAACATCCCGAAGCCAAATTGACCATGTGTTGATTTCAAAAGGGCGGGCTCGGGTTGTCCAAGATGTGAGATCGTATCGGTCGTCAACCAAATTCGTAGGCAGTGACCATTTTATGGTTGCTGCAAAGCTACGATGGAAATTTTCGTACAAGTCAGAGAGGACAGGAGAATATACAACGCGATTCTCCTGTGAAGGTCTGATAAATGAAGAAACGCAACGAAAATATCAAGATCTTGTCAGCAATAGCATTATACAATCCAATTACCAATCTGATGATGTGAACAGTGTCTGGGAAGTATTGAAAACCTCGGTTGTCGATGCTGCCCAGCACACTCTCGGTATAGTGAAAACTAAGCCCAAAAATGATTGGTTTGATGAGGAGTGTCGTCTTGCTGTTGAGCAACGAAATATAGCTTATAATGAAGCGCAGACTCGGTTTACAATCGCAAGGAAAAACAAAGCAGTTCTCGCTAGGAGGACAGCTAAACGCATTTGTAGACTGAAGAAGCGAGAATGGTGGAAGGCTAAGGTCTTAAGAGTACAACAACTCAGCAATGAGCACAATTCGCGTGGTTTCTTTAAAGGAATCACCGAATTGCACCATACCTTAAGATCTCGGTCAACTGCCATTCGGGACCAGGATGGAAACCTCTGTGTTAACGTCGATGCGGTACTCGATACATGGCGTGAACATTTCTCTGATTTACTTAATGTTCCACATGTATCACAAGCTGTGTTTGAATACCCTCAAATACAGACCGCGGAGATGTTCATTGAGGATCCATCCTATGAGGAATTCACAATGGCCATGCAGAAATTAAAGAAAAATCGTTCACCAGGAGTTGATTGCATTAATTCAGAGCTCTTGATATTCGGAGGGCTAACTTTGTGGAACTGTCTTTTCGACCTTGTTCGATTGTTATGGCGAAATGAAGTTATGCCCGAAGAATGGAAAGTGGCCGCGTTATGCCCAATTTTCAAGAAGGGTGATCGCTTGAAATGTGAGAATTATCGCGGTATAGCTCTCCTTTGCACAGCATATAAGTTACTGGCATACATTATCTTGGGAAGAATTACTCCTCTAGCGGAGGAAATTGTCGGTGACTACCAAGGAGGATTCCGTCCAAATCGGTCAGTCACTGATCAAGTTTTTTCGCTGCGGATGATTCTTTCCAAGTACTACGAAACATCTCGCGATGTACACCAGGTATTCCTAGATTTCAAGCAGGCCTATGACTCGATCAATCGAGAGAGGCTATGGTATGCGCTTGAATATTTAGGAATACCGAAAAAATATGTACATCTGTGTAAAATGACAGTAACGCAGTCACAATGCTGTGTCAAAGTTGAGAACAGGCTATCGAGAACTTTTGCAATCAATTCCGGTGTTCGACAAGGAGATGCGCTGTCCCCGATACTTTTGAATCTCATGTTGGAATACATCCTTCGTAAAAGTGAAACACCTCAGGACAACATCTTATTCCGACAATCCAATCAACTTCTTGCTTATGCAGATGATATCTGTGTGATTGGATTAAATGGCAACGGAGTGAAAGAGATACTTGATCCACTGGAACAGTTTTCAGCTTCTGTTGGTCTCAAAATCAACGAGTCAAAAACCAAATATCTAATCTCTGGTTTTAGAGACCAAGACGCAATTGATTTCAGTAGTGGTAACCACACGTTTGAAGGAGTAATGAGATTCAAGTATCTTGGATCTCTCATTACTCACGATAATAGTGTGGGAGAGGATATCAAGGTCCGCCTTGCCGCTGGCAATCGGGCTTTGTATCCTCTACGTCCACTGCTGAAATCAAAATATCTTGCAAATACGGATAAGCTGAAACTGTACAGAGTGTTGATCAGACCCGTTGTCATGTATGGATGTGAGAGTTGGACCTTGACGGATGAGTACGAAAGATGGCTTCTAACATTCGAGAGAAGAATCATGCGTGTGATATATGGTCCAAAACGCGACGTCGATGGCACTTACCGAGTTCTTTTCAATCACGAGATCAGGAATTTAATGCAAATTCCTGATATCGTGCATGAAATTAAAGGACAGCGAGTACGCTGGCTCGGACACGTTCTGCGTGCTGATCCGAACCGAATGATACAGCGAACCTTTAAGGGAGAACCGCCTTTCGGTAGGCGAAGAGGTCGCTGTCGGCGACGATGGCTCCACGGCGTAGAGAGCGATCTGGCATCTTCAAACTGCCTACAACGGTTTGAAGAGCTGGCTCGTGATCGAAACCGATGGAGTCAAATTGTTGACACGGTACGGGCCAATAATGGCCTGTAAAAACCGTAAAAAAAAAAAAAAAAAAAAAAAAAAAAAAAAAAAAAAAATATATATATATATATATATATATATATATATATATATATATATATATAAATATATGTATATATATATATATATATATATATATATATATATATATATATATATATATATATATATATATATATATATATATATATATATATATATATATATATATATATATGTTTACATATACGTATTTATTTATAGTTATAACAGAAATGGAAAGATAATGTTGAACAAGTACGAAGTAGTTTTAAACAAGTTTTATATTTTGTTAATAATTCATTTTCTTTTACTATTGTAAAATTAATAATTATATTTTAAAAATTCCATTACATAAAAATAAAATTTTATTTTGTAACCTTAAAGAAATTTGAAAATTTTAAGTTTAATATTTCTATGAATGAAGAAATAATTTTCTACGAATAATAAATAAAAAGACAAAAATATTAATTCATTCCGTAAAATTAAAATTTATAGCATATTTAAATCGTTACATAACGTCAAAACCGAAGGTATCTGCTCGTCATATATAGTTTGCACATTGTAAAAAAAATGTTGAATTAACATCCAAGGATTAATGACCGCTCGTGGATATTCCAGCTCAAGAACATGAAAAATTTTGAAGCAGGTGTCCAAGGCTTCTATGAAACTTCCGAATTTATACCTATCTTCATCTAAGATAACAAAAAATTCGGTAAAATTCTCTTCGCTTCCGATGGCTCCTAAAAGTGGTTGTAATTTTTCTTTATTTTTTCTTGATCCATCTTATGGAATTCAATTTTTCATTTAGTGCGTTCGAGTTTTCCGCAATTAAAATTAAACTTGATTGTGCATCGGCTATTGTTGGTTTTATAAAATTTTTCAAATTATTTTTTTTTTGTAGCACCGGAGGAGTTATTGCAGGTAGCAAATAGATAAGTTGCAAATTATATGTATCTAGAAAATTAAGTAACTTACACATTTTATGTTACAGGAAGAAATCAAAATATTACCTAACGTGATTGCTTCTTTTTGGTTTACTATCCGCTGAAACAACTCCTTATTCTTTTCTTCTTTTATGTTTCTTTGGTAAATATCAGTTATTTTTAAAAACTTATCCCACTTGTCATAAACGGATTGGTGATTTGGGTACATTTGAAGAAAATCAACTGATATCTGCAAATAAAAAATAAATAATTTTACTATCGAACGAAATTACTTAAACAAGATATTAAATTTTACTAATTCTGGAGCTTGGGCATGCTTATACAATGGCCACTGCTCAAATATATAATAGTACAAACAGTAGAATCTTTATTGGCCTGTATGTCCTTAATTCTAAATTCGACAGTTTCATTCCATAACTTTATCACTTCGTTCCACGGTGTTTTCGTGTGTTTTAACCGGGTTTTGCTGATTTCATTATCCTTATACGCCTGAGAAACACTTTGAGTAGAACCTATAGTAAAATAATGCATGGAAAATAATTAAAAATGTTTTTTAAAATTATTTAAATTGAAAAATACTTGTGAACAATTCAATTGCTTACAAACGAAAGTAATATTAGTTCTACATCCATGAATTCGTTTAAAATGATTAATTAAAATTGATAATTCTTTCGTTTTTTCAGTACATAAGAAACAATTATACATTATATTAATAACAAATATTTTAAAGTAAAGAAATGATAACATTAATCTGTACTACTGGTCATTTCGTCAGTAAAATTATTGAAACTATCGGTTACAGAAATTGTTTCAAACGTTGATGCTATATCGTCACTTGAAGATTTATTCTGTTGATAAGACGTTTATATTTCAATGTAGGTATATGTAAGACCTAAATATAATAGTTTTAAGATAATTATACTAACAGTTGACTTATTCTCAAACAAAATTTTACGAAGCAGTAAAACATGGTGTTCAAATATAATTTTAAGACTAAATTGTTCAATTGTAAATAATTTATCCACATCACTTTGAATTAAATAAGGTAGGTCTTCAAAACATATGTCACGATCTAAAACAGCATGCCATTTATATAAATATTTATATATATATATATATATATATATATTTATATATATATATATATATATATATATATATATATATATATATATATATATATTAAATTTTTAAAACTATATATATATATATATTATATTCAATTATATAACGACTTACCAATAAAATTGCGGTATAATATAAGCTCATATATGTATATTGATGGTTTTCATAAATGGTTTTAACTTGCAATTATTTTCATCAGTATCCATACTAACAAATAAAAAATCACTAACAAATGAAACTGCGGTGTTGAGAAACTAATCATACCTATAAAGACACACAAAATTAAATAAATAATTATACGATTAAATTTAAATTAAAAACCTTATAAAATTTAAAGAAGAATTAAAACTCACTTTCAAAATTATAGTTGTTTTTCTTTGTTATATTTTTTCCACAAACTAGGGAACATTTAAAACACGTGGTATCGTTTTTATCGTTCTAAACTACTAAGTATTTATTTATTCTCAAAACATTCTCAAAACATTCGTCACATACAGCATCAATGGCAAGTCCCCATACTGACAAAGCATTTCACTTTACGACATATATAGATGATCACGCCAGCGTTAGATTCGATAGGACAGCGTTTTATATTGAGTTTAGCGAGAACCAGTTTTAGCCAACTTTTGCGTTCAATGACACAATGGACAGAAACCAAGGAGGTTAAGAAATTTCTTACAATTCCCTACGAATTAAGAGCTGGTTAGAGGATTGTTCAGGAAATTAAGGACAGAGAGAGAGAGAGAGAGAGAGAGAGAGCCATCTGAAAAGAATACAGCGATTCGGATGGATAAACCACCTTAAATGATCTGTAAAAATTAAAACCATGCAGAAGCTTATCATTAAACATGTCAATTTCTGGCATAGCTCGTTTAAATTCATTAAGAATTGATCTATGGTCTGAAGTAGTGCCGTAAGCGTTCTTCGCCCAGCACTCCTCAAGGGAAAATGCACTTCGAAGCTGTACCAAAAATGAAGAATTGTAGCTGGGGTAGAGATTCTCTCTGTGCCCAACAAGTTATAATTTCAAACTGTTAAATTTTGCAATTGAAGGTCTGTTTTTACCCACTGACCACCAAACAACAGATGCATAAGTTAGCATTGTTAGAACCAGTGATTTGTAAATAAAAAATAGCATTTTGGGAGGAAATCCCGCAGAATTAACAATAGCTCTACGGCATTGCCGAAAAATAGTAGTATAATTTTTTTAGGTATAAATTCCAGATGATACTTCCAAACACTTACTGTAAGGATGATCTGAACCCATTAATGTGATCAATAGACTTCAAATCAATCCGGAGCGAATGGCTTTCCACCCTTTGATATTTACATTTGGATTCATGACGCTGATTTTTTTTAAGACCACACTCGGATTACCAGGTGTGGGTAAGTATTGGTTAAGAAGGGCCACCAACTGATAGTTAGATAGAAAACACTCCCGAGATTTTCTACTTTGGCAATATACTCGACAAACCAATAGTAGGTTGTGTCATTGCCACATTTGCACAAAAATACGCCATCATTTAGATAGCTTAGCCTATAACTAGCTAATTATCTATTTGAAAAGTTAGAAGAAGCTTTAAGAATGTCAAAAAAGGAAGGGTTCGAACTAATTTTCTAGAAATAAATTTTTCTAGAAGAAGAAATTAGACGGATGCGATCTCACTCTTTCCGTGGAACCAGACTAAAATACTGTGGTGGTTGCTTGAAGTTACAAGTCAATTGAAATGAAAGTAATTCCGAGTATAGGGTCCGAGGAGACTCAGTTTCAGCCAGGTATTAATTATCCAAAACCCTGAGCTTCTGGAGATACTTTTGATGGTGGTACCAAAGGTTTACATTCAAGTAATTTATTGGAACACCATGAAGAAGAAAGTGGGGACCATCTAGGCATAAACACAAAGATTTTATTGCATTTGAAGTCGATTTCAAAATGGTGTCCAAAATGTGACCAAACCATAGCTGCAAACGTTCCTATACAAAACGAAGTCATGGAAAACTTCAGCAATATAGCAGTGGACCGCTATGACGTTGCAGGACCTTTTTGATGTATCATTAAAATCGATGTATAGTTATCGATGTTCAATCCCATGACATCGCTTCTTGATTTAAAATCCGTGGAAATGTGGAAATAAAATTGTTTACTGATCTCTGCGCCAGTGGTTAAGGAAATATGTTTTTTTGTGACTCCAAGAGAGGCGGGATTTATAAAGGTAAAATTCTTTCATCATCTTATTATGAACAGTTGGGAAATATTAACACCCAATTACGACACCTCTCATGGACCCTTTTGTGACATTGAGTTCGAAACCTATTTGGGTTTCAATCAAATTAAAAATACATAAAATGATGCCCTAATGAAGAACAGAACCATCGTCCAATAAAATCGTGTTGGTCGTATAACTTAAAAATGCATGCATCAAAATCCCTACTTATATGCTGGGCTAGTTATCTTAAATGTGGCCAGTAGACAAACCTTTCTGCTATCGTCAATCCGCAGAAGTAAATGGCAATATTCAATGCCAATTCTAATGACACCTTAAATGTTTGCACAATTTTTTGTTGCCCACATGGTAAAAATGATCCTTTTGGTAAACTCAGGACAACTGTAACGTCATGCTGGAAAAAGAAGCAAGGCAGACTATCAAGGCATACTGTAGAAGCAAGGCAGACTATCGACGTAAGACTGGTACAAATCTACTCAAAAATAATGTTACGTTTTCCCCTAGTAGGGATTCAAACCAATCCTAGGTTCGATCACTGGATTGTGAATAATTAAAACCACTTGCTTGTTTTCCACTACTTTATTTAATAATCACCACAATTCATTTTCACATTTCTTTTATTTCACTGTTACTTTTATTATTTCACTATTACTTTTTCCCGATTTTAATTTATCGCTTTTCCAATTCAGACTGAAGCTCTACGCTTTCAGTTCGCGGATTTCTACTCATTTTGCCCGCTTCGCGGTCTTAGTAGAATTTTCCATTTATTTATTATTTCGCCTGTATACTGCGATTCATGCTTGTTTCCAATTACGAGCATCTATTCAATCAGAGATGTCGCCCGCGTCCGTAACACTTCCCTCCGCCCAAACCTGTTCCTCCCGAACAGGATCCAATGCCCTTTCTCTATAGAGAGCCAACCTTTCCAAGTGTACAACCTTTGGTTTTCCCTGAATGCCTTTCTGAATTCGGTAGATTACAGCATTGATTTTCGTATTCACCTTGTATATGGTCCTTCCCAACCAGGTTGCAGTTTTGGTGGTAAGCCTCTCTTTTGTTGTAAGTTGTGAAGCCAAACTGACTACTCTTTCTTAGATTTCAGGCCTCGAATTTCATATCGAGGTTTCACCCTGTTTCTTGGTAGTCTTATCCTTTCTACTGGCTGCTCTTCTTTATTGAGTTTCACAACTCCCAACGTGTCTATAGTAATCTTATCTTCCATTTCAACACGAATTTCTGTTAAATGTCTCACTATAATTCTTCGAACGATTGGCTCACTGTTATTTAACTGCAGTTGTAGCTTAAAATCTCCACAGTTTAATGTAGCACGCCCAATGTCCAACACGAATTTGTTCTTCTTCATAAGGTCCACTCCCAAAATCACCTCATCGATAATATCAGCCACCAAAACTTCATTACAGTAGTCCCTGTTACCAATTATTATGGCCACTTCCTTCTTTCTCTTGATTTTTGTACTTTCGCCGGTTGCTGTTTGCAGTTTGAATCCACCAATCGGTCTCTTCCGTTGATTTCTCCATACAGGCTCTTCCGTTGATTTCTCCATCTAATGTTAAACCATCACCGCCTCTGCATGGCTGTCATGCCGGAATTTGTTGAAGAAGTTAGGTTTCTTTCTTTATCTTCTTACCTTCTCATTTATTGTTTGCAATATTACAGGACACTCCTTTCCCTCTGATCACTTGCAATCTTCCTTTTTCCTCCAATACAATGATGATGGTATAATTGACCGCTTACGTTTTATTTCCCAATCTAATTCTACCTTTTCCATAGACCGAAACTTTATTGGTAGCCAATCTTGGTTTGTTGTAATTCGATGAGTTATAATTTCCTGGTTCTAATCTGACTCGTCGTATTTTTACCTCTGGTATTATCATCTTGTCAACAGTCTCGATCGTTAAAGCACAAGCGATGGTCTCCGCAAATGTTGTTTTCGATGTTAACACAACCGCTTGTCTTGTTTCTACGTCACGAATACCATCAGTAAACGCATCAAATTTAATTCTTTCTGTGTATTCGGGAGCCATTTTAAAGTGGGTGAGATGCACCAATCGCTCTATGTCCGCTGCAAACTCTTGTAGTGTTTCACCGATTCGCTGAGAACGACATTTGAGCTACATCCTATATAGCTCTCGCTTTTGATCAGTACCATATTTTCGTTTCAAAGCTAGCATGATTCTATCATAGTCCCTGCGTTTGGATTCTGGAACAATCCCCAACATTTCTGCCGCACTGCCTTTTAACGCCACTATGAGAGCTGCGACCAGGTCTTCCTTACACCAATTATTTCTTAATGCAGCTGTGTCAAATTGTAATTTGGAAATGTTGAACGACTTTGTTCCGTTCAATGTCGGAGGCTTAAATTTAATTCCGCTGACTGGTTTTAGAATTTGAGTAGCACCGCCATTATTTTTAATGTCTATAATCTCTTTCTCAAGTTTCATCAGTCGCTTCGAATTGTTGCTCCATTTGACTTTTTACTGTATCCACTTTGGCATCTAAAGAAATGGACAATTTACGGAACTTATCACTCACTTTGGATATAAAATGCCGTTGAATATTTTCTTGTTGTTCCAACCTTTCTAGCACAGGTTCTTGTCCGATTTTAAAATTTTCTTGGCCGGTTCTCATTTCGGTCTGCAAGTTTTCTTGGCCGGTTTGCAAATTTTCTTGAACGGTTCTCATTAGATTTCAAATTGTCCAACCCAGTCATCATTTGATGCATCGCCGCCATTAACTGTCCCATATCGAAATTTGTAGGTGCCGGAGTAGGTTTTTTTATTGCTGCTGAGGCAATGGTTGCGCCGGCATTTGTTGCTCCTTCCATTGGATCCTCCGCATTAGATATCCATGATTAAATTCGTACTGGTCTGGATCGAGGTTCTGCTCCAGCAAAGCTTTTTGTAGCCTCTCTTGTAATTCTGCTTTTTTACCCGCTGTAGTAAAACCCCGTGCGTTCAGCTCGTTCCTTAGCCCTGACACTTTCAACTCAAGCAGCTTCATGTCTCCTTATTCACAATCCCACCGCTGTCATTCTCAATCACCCGCACGAAGCGGGTAAAATGAGTATAAATACGCGAACAGAATGTGTAGAGTTTAAGTTTGAATTGGGACAGCGATAAATTAAAATCGGGAAAAAGTGAAATAGTTAAAACGTGAAAGTAATAGTGAATTAAAAGAACTGTGAAAGTGAATTGTGGTGATTGTTAATAAAAGTTATAGTGAAAAACAAGCAAGTGATTTTTATTATTCACAATCCAGTGAACGACTCGTGGATCGGTTTGAATCCCTACTAGGGGAAAACGTAATAATAATAAATGAAAACAACAGAAATGAAAAACTTTCTGTGCGAAAGTGAATAGTTTCATGTCATCTGCTAGACTTAAAGAGTTCACTCTATGGTGTGATTAATTCTGGTTGCCACGATGTTGGACAAAAATAGGACAGAATGGAGCATCGGTTAATGATTCTCTAAATACGAAGTCTAGATGGGATATTTCCAGACCTAAAAATCATCCTTTCACCTATAATCTAATACAATCTGGCTTTATTTTCAAAATTGTAAAAGAAGGAATTGTTTATCTCGATTTCTTGTAGTCAACGACAACCGATTATATAACGATAGAAGTACGTTTGAGGATCTTACTAGATATTCTCACTGGGCATTGGTTTTTGAGTAATCACATGTTCGATGAAAAAACTTCGGTCAGTGCAAAAGAGGGTATCAAAAACTGTTTAAACTAGCTGTCTCCTTGTCGCCCATTGTCTTCATGATCAAGTATTACTGCGACTTGATTATGACTCTCATTAGGAGAACGTTTGTTTTAAGAAGGGGTATTACAATGAACCAATTGAGTTTGAGTCACGGGGAGAAAATCAACAAGGAGGTGTTCTTATGCCAAATAATCCTTTGAACAGTGGCGTAAATATTTGAGTCAAAATAAGGCATCACTTGGTTTGCGCTAATTGATGGTTTATTTTGCCCATTGTTGACTTTTCGACTTTCCTCTTTTCTTGTGAATTTCATTCCGTTAATATTCGTGTTTTGCCATTCAGGATCTTTTTCTCAGTGTGTGGCCGATCCACTTCCACTTCAGCTTTCTGATTTCGGCTTCAATGTCTGTTTGATTAGCTTGCCTCATCATTTTTCATCTTATCTGGTAAGAAGCACTTTATTCTTCTTCTCAGGTGTTTGTTTACAATCACCTATAGGTGTGTGCAATCAAGTGTGTTTTTCCATGCTAAACACCCATATAGCAGAATTAATTTGACACACGCATTGAAGAGACGTAGTTTGGTTTTCACCGATAGGACGAATGTCTTTCAAGCCTTGTGATGCATGTTTAACATGCTTCTAGCTTTATTGATGCGTTGAGGCATTAACTTCTTTCGTGCCACTTATTTTTGCTACAGAACAACCGAGGTATACGAATTAATCGACCTCTAAGATTGATTACTGATGGTAATTGGCGTACTACTATTCATGGTTAGTCTCATGATTTTGGTGTTACTGATGTTAATTTTGAGACCAACTTCAATTGCGTATAGTCTGACAGCTTCTTTAGTTTCTGCTTCATGTCGTTATGTCTATGTGTCAGAAGCCAAATCGCGTCTAACCGCCGTGTTGTTTGGACGGAAAATCGAAGTGCAAAAAAAATTAAATTAAATTAAAATAATAAAAAAGTGCAGTGTTTGTTTATTTTTCGCATACAAACGTGTGCTTATTAAAAGTTAGTTGATTACTCACGGTGTAAAATGTGACGATGGGACTTTTTTCTCCAAAAAACTCGTCTTCCAACTCAACACCAGATTTAAATATAGTGAAATCTACAGAAAATAACTCAAGTGCATCGACTTCTGCTCAAAAAACAAATGCACCGTCAACACATGTATTTTCAGAATACAAAGTATGTGTACATAATTCCAGATTTAAAAAAAAATAGTGCAAAATCATCAAGTATTAATGTAAGCAATATGAGTGACATAAACATTAAGAAAATGGAAAATAATCATAATAATAACCTTGACAATGAATGTCAACAAACATTAGTGCAAACGGGTATTGAACGTTACATTACAGTGACTTCAAAAAGAAAACGTAATCCCAAATCTCCAGAAGAGGCTTTTTTAAAGTCTAAGCTGAAAAGTGTTAAGCTAAATCAGGGTGGAATAGGATGGAATAGAACCGCGCAATCGATTCGAAGCTGTAGGTGCGGAAGATCACAGTAAAGATAAAAAAGAAGAGCCTAAAGAGAGACCTCCGTCGATTTACTTAAGAGAAGCACCATCAAAACTATTGGTAACTGCACTCAACGCGGAAACCAACGGTGAATTCTTTATTGCCCAAATCAAACGTGGCAATATTAGTGAAACTAGAATCCAAGCAAAACATATTGACGGCTATTCAAAAATTATAGCCATCTTAGAAAAGAAACAAACTTAAGCAAGAGAAAAGCTGAATCGTCACCAGAAATTGAGCCAATTCAAACCCATATCAAAAGTGCCAATGCAATTACTGCCCAAAAAGTGCGTGACCCAGAAAAAAAGAAACAGGTTCCACCCCCGATCAACATTCTAGGCATAGCAAATCACGGCAGTATTCAGAAACTAATGAAAGAAGTAGTAAGAAATGACTACAAACTAATATCACTCAGTAATAACATCTGGAAAATAAACACAACAGAGGCCGAAGACTACAAAGCTCTAGCCAACAAATTAAATGCTGATGGTCACCAGTGGTATACATACGAAGATAAAAACGATCGATCAATTAAAGTAATGGCTTGAGGTCTCCATTCAACTTGTTCAAAAGATGAAATTATTGAGGACCTGCAAAACAAAGGTCTAAAAATAATCGATGCAGTCAACATTATCAGAAAAGAGAGACGAGAAAACAGAGACGGGAATGCTGAAATCACGAGAAGAGGTCTCCCACTTTTCATGCTAACCTTCGACAACAAAGAACAAATAGAAAATATTTATAATATTAAGGCTATCCTCAACCTCAGGGTTAAAATAGAAACACCGAGAAAGGTCACTCGACTAATACCTCAATGTAAAAACTGCCAAGATTATAATCATACACAAAAGTACTGTCACCGTGAACCAAGGTGTGTTAAATGTGCAGGAAAACATGCAGGAAACGAGTGCACAGTTCCCCGAAATACAGCACCGAAATGTATCAATTGTAAAGGCCAGCATCCAGCAAACTACAGAGGGTGTGAAGTTGCAGTACAACTACAAAAAATGAGAGATAAATCACGCAAACCGGATACAATAAGAAATATACAACCTATAAAAAAAAACACGGAACCAAAACCGCCAATTCCTAACATGCAAAGAGAGCGAGTAATCGAAAACGTTACTTATGCACAGATAGTCCAGCAGACAGAGCAGAAACAGTCTAAAGTGGAGCTCGTTCTACAGGATATACTGAAAAACATAGAGAACATCAACGAAAGACTTACTACGCAGGAACGAAGTCTGGAAAAAACACTAGAAGAAATGAAATCACAAACTAATTTCAATAAAAGAGTAGACGGAACCCTTGATCGAGTGATTGACAATATAAATTATATAAAATCAAATTATAAACAAAAGAAATGAATAAAACATTACGCATTGTAACCTGGAATGCAAATGGGCTATTGCACCACATACAGGAACTAGATATATTCTTAAACATGCATAATATAGATATATGTCTTATATCAGAAACCCACTTCACCAAAACTTCGTTCTGTAAAATAAAAGGATATAACTGTTACCATGCATTACATCCGGAGAACAAAGCTAGAGGTGGATCAGCTATCCTCATAAAAGATCATATAAAACATAACGAAGAACTTAAAGTCGAAAAGTTCTCCATGCAAGTCACAACAATCAAAATACAATTAAACAATACAAAAACCTGCAGTATCTCAGCAATATATTGCCCCCCAAGATACAATCTCAAACAAATAGAGTATACTGATCTATTTAAAACACTAGGAAGTGTCTTTTTAATTGGAGGTGATTACAACGCAAAAATACCTATTGGGGATCACGGCTAACGACTGTTAAAGGAAAAGAACTGTTTGCAGCAGGCAAACAGCTAAAATGCGAGTTTCACTCAGGCAGTGCACCAACTTATTGGCCTACGGATATCAGCAAAACTCCAGATCTTATAGACTTCTTTATTACAAGAGGGATTTTAGATAATTATATCCATATAGAGAACAGTGAAAGTCTTTCATCAGATCATTCACCAGTTATTATGATACTTAGCCAAACAATCATTATGAAAGAGAGTAATGCGAAATTAACAAACTACAAAACTAATCGGGACTTCTTCCAAACACAGCTAACAAAAAGAATAAGTCTGCAGAACCCAATACAGGGACCAGTCCAAATAGAAGACGAACTAGATAAGCTCATCAATGATATTCAAAGTACTGCGTGGGAAAGTACTCCAAATTATAGTCAGGAAATGACACGCAAAGTTAACTATCCAGAAGAAGTAAGAGAACTTCTTAAAAATAAAAGAAAAGCAGGAAAGAATTGGCAAAAATTTCGAAATCCGGAAAATAAGAAGGTATTTAACCATTTGTGTAACAAATTAAAATACCTATTAAAAGACATTAAAAATCAATCAGTTAATACATATCTAACCACTCTAACTAGGCAAAAAGATTATTCATTATGGAAAGCAACTAAAAACCTTAAAAGACCCAAACTCCAGGTTCCTCCAATTAAAAATAAAGAAAATTGGGCTCGAAATGCTAAACAAAAAGCAGATTTGTTTGCCAATCACCTTGAAGAAACATTCCAGCCTTACCCCAAACAAACAGAAGAGGAAAATATTACTTCAATATATAAACAGGATGAAATAAAAATTACACCTGTAACATTGAAAGAAATTACTTGGGAAATCAAGAATAATCTGAATGCGCATAAGGCTCCAGGGTATGATCTTATAACGGGTCAGATAGTAAAAGCATTACCAGAGAAAGCATTGAGGAAAATAGTGCATATAATTAATGCAGCATTTCGACTAAGATATGTACCAAGACAATGGAAAGTTGCAGAAGTAATTATGATATTTAAGCCGAACAAACCTCCGAATGATAAAGCTTCATATAGGCAAATTTCTTTGCTACCAACATTATCGAAACTATTTGAAAAGGTTCTTCTTAAAAGATTAAAACCAATTATCGAAGAAAGGAATCTCATCCCCACACATCAGTTTGGATTTAGGGAAAAACATTCTACGATAGAACAAGTACATCGAATTACTGATGTAATCGAGAAATCACTTGAAAACAAACAAATATGCTCAACCGTATTTCTTGATGTAGCGCAAGCTTTCGACAAAGTATGGCACCAGGGGCTAGAATTCAAACTTCACCGAGATCTTCCGGAGCAATTTTTTCAAATTTTAAAATCATACATATCAGAGAGGCACTTCCGAGTAAGATATGAGAATGAATACTCTCAATTAAAAAAAATAACAGCAGGAGTACCACAAGGGAGTGTGCTTGGACCAATTCTTTATCTCCTATATACAAGAGATATACCAATTACTGAAGCAACATTGGACACTTTCGCCGATGACATGGCAATACTTGCAACAGCAAATAACATCAATGACTCCACAAGTAAATTACAGAGGCCTACTAACCTGATATGTAATTGGACAAAGAAATGGCGAATTAAATTAAATGAAGCAAAATCAATCCAAGTGAACTTTACAAATCTAAAAGTTAATCATATAACAATTATGATAAACTCGATAGCAGTACCGCATGCAAACACTGCTAAATATCTCGGCATGACTTTAGATGCTAAACTTAGATGGAAGGAACATATAAAAAAGAAAAGAGATGAACTAAACATAAAATTCAAAAAAATGTATTGGCTTTTAGGGAGACAATCTGAACTAGCGATCCACAACAAACTTCTGTTACACAAACAAATTCTAAAACCTGTATGGACATATGGCAGCCAACTCTGGGGTTGTGCCAAAAAGTCAAATATCAAAATCATACAAACAGCTCAAAATAAGATCCTGCGATGCATCGTTAATGCACTGTGGTGCATTTGAAACGACAACTTCCATCGAGATCTAAAGATCGAGCTTGTCGTGGATGAGATTAATTATCATGCAACAAAACATCTACAACGTCTGCACCAGCATAAAAATCTGGACATACGCTGTATGCTGACTACCACTCCAACAAGAAGACTGCAAAGAACCAAACCGCTGGACTTATCGCGACCGGGAGGTCAGTAGACCTATACTGTGGCGAAAAATCTGAGGAGTTAAACGAAACTAGGGATAATCATGTGATTACTCCGACAAATTAAAACGTATTATGCAATGTAAATTACTAAATGGGTACAAGACTCAGTCGTAATATAAAATAAAATAAAATAAAAAAAAAAAAAAAAAAATCTTAGAAAAAAAACAAAAATTCTTCTACGCGTATAGATTGAAGAGTGCGAAAGGAATCACGGTTGTTATGAAAGGGATCGAGTCCACTGTGCATCAAGGCGAAATTAGCGAAGGACTAAAAACTATGAACTTTAAAGTGAAAAGCGTGATCAATATAATAAATCGCGAGAGAAAACCACAACCTTTGTTTAAAGTTGAGTTGGAACCAGAGCCAATAAAATTTAAGGGCCATCATCCGATCTAAGATGTTAGATACTTATTGTATCGAAAAATCGTAGTGGAAGGAACACACAAGCGTAAATCTGTTTTACAATGTACTAACTCCTTGAGTCGAACAACAAGAGTTAAATCAGATATTCAAAAATCAAACCAGCGATAGTGAATTATCTCCAAACATTAATCCTAAAATATTTTATGCAGAAGCTGTCAAAGACAACTCTGTTAAAGGAAACTCAAGCGATGACCATGGTATTTATAATATGATCAGTTCTCTCAATGAGTCAATGAACAAATTTATGCAGATGATGGAGACTAATATGAGTCTCATGCTTCAAAACATGAATACTCTCATGCAACTTCTCATTAAAAACCAAAAATGAATGCAATTAATATAGTTGTATCGAACGCCAATGGGCTAGCGCAACGTAAACTAGAAGTACAAAACTTTCTTATTGAAAACGATATCGATATTATGCTGATTTCCGAAATTCACTATACAAATAGAAGATCTCAGGATACAGTATCTACGATACTAAACATTCTAGTGGAAAATCACGTGGTGGAACTGCTATTCTTATTAAAAACAGAATAAACCACTATGAACTCCAAAAATATAGGGAAAAATATTCCAAGCAACCAGCATCTGTCTAGAAGAGGGGTTAGGGAAATGCATCATATCTGTGGTTTCCCACCGAGACACTCAATTAAAAGCGCACAATTTGCGAACTACTTAAAAACTCTAGGAGATAAGTTCGTAGCAGGAGGTGACTACAACGCAAAGCATATCCAATGGGGTTCGAGATTAATTTCTACGAAAGGAAAGCAACTGTGGGACTGTATACAGAATGAAAAGCTGGAGCACATATCTTCTGGCCACCCAACCTACTGGCTAACTGACAGGCAAAAAATCCCCGATTTACTTGACTTTTGTGTAAAGGGTATACCTAGAACAATAGTAAAGGCCGAAACGTGCTACGATTTGTCTTCTGATCACTCTCCGGTATTAATAACTCTTAACACGCAAGTTCTACAATGATAGCAATCTAGATTCCTGACGAATCAACATACTAATTGGTCTCTATTTAAGTCTACAACAAGCTGGAAGTGTTGGTTGAGTATTCCAATAAAGACAAACTATGAAATTGACGTAGCGGTTCAACAACTAAGCTACACGTAAGCTGAAACGACCAACACTCTCTTTCCTTCCAATACGACTCTCTGACGGAAGCTGGGCAAGAAATGATGTAGAAAAAGCAAATATATTTGCTAAACACCTTAGCAAAGTGTTTACCCCTTACGAGCAAGTTGGAAATCAATAAAATCTAATCAATTTTGCAGATACGTCTGAGAAAGTAAGCAATCAAATACAAGTGGCGCAATGTCAAACAAACGATCAATGATTACATCGATGTAAAAAACGCACCCGGACATGATCTGATAAGTGGAAAAATGATGTCAAATGTACCGGATAAATGTATCAAACTAATAACTTATATATTCAATGCTATCACAAAAACAGGTCATTATCTAGAAATCTGGAAAACTTTAGTTATTATAATGATTCCAAAATCTGGCAAAGATTTGGGTTTAGAGAAGAACACGGAACCGTGGAACAAGTTCACAGAGTCGTATCTGAAATCAGGATTTCCCCTCAGCAGCGTTTCTAGATACAGTCCAAGCTTTCGATAAGGTATGGACTTCTACATAAAATTACAGCAAAATTAATGTCAAGTTTCTGTAAAATTATTAAAAATTATTTGCTCAATCGAAAGTTTTTGGTGAAATATAATACCACATCCACAGATTTATATGATATTCATGCAGGAGTACCTCAAGGCAGTGTACTGGGGCCAGTGTAGTACTTGACTTGATCTATACAGCAGACTTACCAACTCAAATTACGTGAAAGTCTCTTGTTTCGCGGATGATCCTAGCTGTCCATCAAAATCCTACGATAGCAACAAAAATTCTACAAGAACAGCTAGACAAAATCAAAAAATGGCTAACAAAATAGAGAATTAAGGCCAACGAGCGTAAATAGGCGCACATTACATTCACACTCCGATAAAATTCACCTGTCCGCCTGTCAGACTAAATAATATCACTCTTCCACAACACGAAAGTGTTAAACATCTTGGACTTCAATAAGATAGAAGACTCACGTGGAAAAAACACATTGAAGCTAATCGTCAACAAATCAAATTAAAATGCGTTAAACTTTGGTTAATTGGAAAATACTCAAAGTTAAGTCTATAGACTGTAAGGTCTTGTTGTAAAAAATGATACTTAAGCCCATCTGGACATGGTATTCAGCTGTGGGGCTCCGCGTGTGCTTCCAACATAATCAAACTGGAAAGAGCGCAGCCACGAATACTCCGAACAATGGTGAACGCACTGGTGTGTATGCAATGCAAACCTACGACGTGATTTACTCATCGATACTGTAAACGATACAATTCATCAGTACAGCAAAAAATACCAGCTAAAACTAGTTTGTCATCCCAACGAATTAGCCAGGGAACTATTAAATAGGCAAAGAAATAGGCGACTTAAAATAATGGATGATATTCAGAATTTACTGAGTACACGTTAATATTAAGAACTAACATAGGTTAAGTCTTATAAATTGAATTTATATTAGCCTTTAAGATTTGATAACATATTGTTAGTTTCCTATGTAGGAAAGATTCAAGAGTCAAAGGCAAATTTTGAGACCAACTTCAATTGCGTATAGTCTGACAGCTTCTTTAGTTTCTGCTTCATGTCGTTATAAGTTTAGTTTTATTGTTCAAAGTGAGCAGACGTATTTTCTTACAGTAATTACAAAAAAACAAAAACAATAAAATAAAAAAATAAAAAAAACTTTACTGTGCACATTGTGCATATTATGCATATTGTGAATATCATTTTCATGTTAAAAGTGAAGTGTGTGTTCTAGTGTGTATAAAGTGTAAAATGATAATGACCTAGATTTTGTGTCATTATACATAATTGCAATATCAACACAAAAATAAAGAATGTAATGTCGGCTTCTGAACGGAGCAACGCGGCATTACCAAGGAAATCATCGGTAGGCAACCAGGCTGGTCCTTTTCCTTGTACTACTGGAAGCATGGAACAAGGGATAAATAAATGGCCCTTTGGTGAAAGAAGTAAGGCACTTAAAAGAACACCGCCATCAACTCCACCGCCAGAGAGCACAACACTGATGTGTGAACTTCACAATGAGCCAACATCTGATTTAGTAGTCGAAAGCTTAACTACTACAGTAGATAGAAGTATAAGCCCTCCATATCACTATTAGAACTAAAAAACTCTCCAATATTAGCCCAAAAACGCCGTCAGCGTCAAGACGACAGTGAAATGACATCAAAATTAGCCATGCTTGAGCAACATAATAACGAACTTAAGATAAAATGCCACCAATGTGAACTACAATGTAATAAATACCAAAATCTTATGGTAAATTTGCAAAAGCGAATCGAAGCACTAGAAAGACAACCGAAATCATTTATGTCTGCCAATGATAGAAGTCAGAGCTTACAAAACCTCGGTAATGAATATTTTACTGATGAAGAGGAACTCGAGAAAGAACTCCAACCCAGACAAAATAAAGTAGATCAAAATAAAAAGAGAAGACTCAGCAAAACCCCATCTCCAGAAGTATCTATACCGCAAGTAATTGAAAAACCAAAGCAACCACATCAGGTAATCCAAAAGGAATCTGCACCACCACCAATCAATGTGAGTAATGTAAGAGATTTTAATATACTCAGAGCTAAAGTATTATCAGTGACAGAAAAACCTGCTCAGTTTAAAGCAATATCTAACAACGATATCTAAATAACAACACAGTCCGAAAATGACTACCGCAAAATAAAAAATCTACTTAGCGACATAAAAGTCACTGAATCGAATAACAAAGACAGTACGCTCTATAATATGGAATATCATACATACCAACTCAAAAGTGAAAGATGGTACTGAGTTGCAGTACGAGGTTTACCGTCGTCCACTGATCGCGAAGAGATCAAAGCGGCGATCGAGGACCATGGCCATAAAGTAACCAATATTATCAACATTCATAAAAAGTCGACAGTTAATAATGAGAAAATTATTAGACATTTCCCATTGTTTTATGTAGACCTGTTGCAAGGGGAAAACAATAAGGACATATACGAAATCAAGAACTTGCTGTATTGCAAGGTAACTATTGAACCACCTAAAAAGGTAAAAGGTATACCTCAGTGTACAAACTGCCAACAGTTAGGACACACGAAAAACTTCTGCAATAGACAAGCCAAATGTGTTAAATGTGCAGAGAACCATCAAACAATCCAATGTCAAAAGCCACGAAATGTTATACCAACTTGTGCATTGTGTGGTGAAAAAGGTCATCCGGCTAGCTACAAAGGATGCCAGGTATATCAGAAAAAGTTAAATGCTCAACTACCAAGAAAAACAACAGTAGTAGAGCGCCTACAGCAAAAGCCAAACAAACAATATAATACTATTAAAGAGGGGATCTCTTACGCCCAGGTCACCAACTCCTCAAACAACAATCTAATTCAAGAAACCATTAGTAATATAATGAAAATGCTCTCCGAATTTCAGGCAGAAATGAGACATTCAGCCAGCTTACTAATAGGGTGGATAAATTGGAAGATAATTCCAAGCCACCAAACAAACGGCTAAAACAAAAGAAGTAAATGACTGCAACGTTCCTACGTATAATTGCCTGGAATGCTAATGGGCTTAATGCAAGAGCCCAAGAACTAGATGTTTTCCTAAGAACCAACAACATAGATGTAGCTCTAATATCAGAGACACACTTTACAGAGAAAAACTTTATCAAACTTACGGGATATGGAGCCTATTGGACATTGCATCCCAGTGGTCGTGCTCGAGGGGGTACAGCAATCTTAATCAAACAAAATATCCTACATTTCCAACAAGCAGAAATTACAGAGCAGTTTATGCAAGGTACCGTAATAACAATCAATCATGGTGGTGCGGAACTAAGTTTAGGGGCGATTTACTGCCCGCCAAGACATAATATCATACGAAATCAATATGTCAACATTTTCAATAAGCTTGGACGAAGGTTTATTATAGGAGGTGACTACAACGTAAAACATACTGCGTGGGGATCTCGACTCATAACACCAGGAAAAGGAAAATAACTTCTAAGTGCAATAGAAATGTCAGGTTGTGAATATCATTCATCACGTAAACCAACCTACTGGCCTACAGACATCAACAAGGTTCCTGATTTGATTGACTTTAATATTTCGAAAGGAGTAACCTCCAATTACATTGAAGTCGAAGGCATTGACGAACTTACTTCCGATCATACACCGGTTTTAATGACTCTGAGTACATTAGTCATAAAAAAGAAAATGAAACTCGATCTAACTAAAAAATTTACTGATTGGGAATTATTTAGAGAGAAACTGGACAACCTAATTGAGTTAAAAGTTAGTCTGAAAAATAAACAAGAACTTGAATCACAAGCTGAATATTTTATTAACTCTATGCGTGAAGCAGCTAAAGAGGCTACATCCGTATTATGCGAGAAAGGCATGAAGGAGATTAATTACCCCTTGGCGATTCTAGAACTGATAAAAGAAAGGCGTAGGAAAAGACGGATATGGCATAGAACTAGAAACATTATTGACAAAAGAGATTTTAATCAGATAAGTAATAAAGTTAACCGACTAATTAAAGAACACAAAGAAGCTTGCACTGAAAATTATTTGAAAGGACTAGGTCCTGAAGCTGACAAAAATTATTCTCTTTGGAAAGCAACTAAAAGATACAAGAGGCCAATAAACCAAGTACCACCTATAAGGAACAAAAATGGAGAGTGGGTGCGACGTAATGAAGAAAAAGGAGAACTGTTTGCACAACATCTGGCATCAGTATTTCAACCACACGACATACAATCTACGATTGATCCTAAACCAGTCTATAGATCTCCATTAAATATCAAAAGTTTTACCCCACTAGAAATTGCACAAGAAATAGATATGAATTTGAATCCCAAAAAGTCACCTGGAATTGATGAAATTTCTCCAAGGTTGTTTAAGGAGTTATCAAAGAGAGGAGTTATTATGTTAACATATATATATATATAATGCTTGCTTTCGACTTACGTGCCTGAGTGTTTCAAGGTTGCACAAATTATCATGATAAAAAAACCAGACAAACCAGCAGAGCAAATTGCATTATTTCAAAATTGTTTGAGAAGTTGTTATTGAAACGAGTAAACCCAATGATCATTATACCTGACTTCCAGTTTGGATTCAGAAATAAACATTCAACAATTGATCAAGTTCATCGCGAGACTGCATAGATTGAACAAGCATTTGAAGAGAAGAAATATTGTCCTACCGTATTCCTAGATGTTTCACAGGCTTTCGATAGAGTGTGGCATGAGGGTCTTATCTACAAGATAAGTAATTTAGTGCCACAAAATTACTGCCCATTGCTCGAGTCGTATCTTTCCAAACGAAAATTTTGAGTATTTCATGAAGAAACGTACTTCAATTTTTACCCAGCCATAGCAGGGGTGCCCCAGGGTAGCGTATTGGGGCCCATCTTATATCTAATTTACACTTCCGATATACCGACAACGGAAACAACCTTCATTGGAACTTTTGCTGATGATACAGCAGTTTTGGCATCAAGTGAATCCTTGAATCAAGCAGTTGAATACTTACAACAAGCACTCGATAAAATCAGCCAATGGACCAGGGATTGGAAAATAAAGCTTAACGAGCTAAAATCAGTACAGGTTACATACACTTTGCGGCACAAAAATAGTAACCTACATACATTTCTCAACGGGATACAAATACCCCAAGCTGAATCTGCTCGATATCTCGGATTGCTTCTTGATTCAAGATTGAACTGGAAATACCACGTTAAACAAACAGCAGAGCAAATTAAAATAAAACAACGCGAGATGTACTGGCTGATAGGAAAACATTCTAAGCTAAGCCTGTATTGTAAACGCCTCATCTACGAATCGATAATTAAACCAATTTGGACGTATGGCATCCAACTCTGGGGATGCACTAAACAATCAAATCGTTTAATTATTCAACGCAGCCAAAACAAATTTCTACGGGCAATAACAAATGCTTACCGCTACGTTACCAACGAGGAATTACACAACGACCTAAATGTTAAATGGATTGATGAAGTGATCCAGGAATTCGCCATCCAACATGAAAGAAGATTACTGCAACATACTAACAGTGAAGCAATACAACTTCTTGACATAACACAAGAATTGAGACGCCTTAAAAGAATTAAACCGCATGAGCTTGTCATTTAATAAATAAAGTTTCATTATTGGGAGCAGAATATTGATTTCTTGTAAACCCACACTCGCTTCACTTATTTGTTTCAAATAAGTGCGTTATGATCATTTCATTAGTAATAAATTATCATGTGATAAGATTGTACTATTAAATAAATAAATAAAAAAAAAAAAATTTCGTTATGTCCATGTGTCAGAAGGCAAATGTATTCTGGGTAGTCCAGGTCATTGAGTCTCATTGGTTTTCAAAGAAAACCATTTTAACGGTGCCAGATAGTGCAACTGACTTGTTTATAATAGTCCAGTGGTCTCTGAGTGCTTAGTACATAATAGCGGCAATCATCATACAGATGTAGTTTAATGTGTCTCTACGTATACATCCCTGATCCTCTTACTCTAATACTCGTCTATTAATTAGGTTAAAACCGCAAATTATTTTCAAACACGAAGTAGCTTTAACACTTGTCATTCTTCAAGCCACCACACCAATATATACATATATTAATGCCTCCACTCCTCCCGATATATGCGTACACATAAAGTTTATGATTAAACACAAATAAAAAATGTAATTAAATGATTTGCACAAAACAGTGCTCTTGAAATGTGGAGGCGCTCCATCAGTATGGGAGAATAAAATTCTACCTAACATGATTAATGACTCGTCTATATGAGTGAGCTACACAGCAGAAATTCGCTTACATATATATCGACGATATGTGTACACAAATCCATTCGATAGGGTGTTGAATCGATTTCGTAGATCCATAAATGTATAAATGACTCAATTCAACGAGACCATAACAACTCTATAAGATCATTCGCAATCAGATTTACTACATATCCGCCCATCATCATAACGTATTTATCATATTTAACCGCAATACAACATATGCTCAAGTGCGAAACCCAAGAGAATACATTTATGTATAAATTTACGTAATTTTGAGTTATAGCCTATTCATGTTACGGGCAGTTAACTTCTACAAATCAAAGTCATGTCTGCTAAACTATATGTACTCGTATGTAGTACAGACACAGTTACATCGAACACAAAAAAAAACTTAATTACATAACAATTTGGTTGTGTATGGGCGCCCTTTCTCACTTATCGTTTACCTTTAATCTTCTCGAACATGTAAAATGTAATTAATTTTAATATATTCAACCTCTTCGGAAATTATTTCTTTATAGAAACAATAAGCTTTTATACAGTTGGGATGGGTACATATGTATGTGTGTGTGTGTGCCTGAATTATAGTTGGAACAGAGGTGGAATATGAGTTTATACAGATTTTGGATTGCGTGCGAATATTGGCTTTCAAATACTCAGTTGTTTTTGGATTGTCCGTATAACATTTGTCCTTCACGGGATCCCACAAATAAAAATCCAAAGCCGTCAAACCGCAGCTCCTTGTCGGCCAATTCACATTACCATTTTAACTGATAATGCGGTCATCGTGTTTTTCACACAATTTCACTATTGTAACGCCCGATGTGTGGTATAGCGCACCTACTTGCTGCAACCAATGGTTGTCCAAACCAATATCTTCAAGATATGACCACAAAAATATGTCAACATGGTGATAGATGATTCCGTTGACCGTTTCGGTCGCGCCAGTCTATCTACGAAGAAATACGGCCCATAATGCGGCCATTTTACAAGACGTACTAAATAGTAACACGTAATGGGTACTTTGGCTTCTCTACATACCTTTGTGGATTTTCCTTTCCCCAAATGGGACAATTTTGTTTGTTTACGAACCCACCTAGATGGATATACGTCTCGTCCAAAAACGATTTTTTTTTAGCTCAACCTTCATCAATTTCGGATGATCACGGGGCTTCAATTGCAGGACCAACACTTTTTTTTTTAAAATAACGCACCTTTATTGGAATGACTACTACAATCTTAAATATTATTTATTTATTAGTAGGGTTGACCGCCCAGGTGGCGCAATCGTTAAAGCTGCGGCAGTTGGAACGGGAGGTACCGGGTTCAAATCCCGATTCGGGGCAAGATGCAAATGGGGTTTTCACCTTCGATCGTTTGGGCGGTGCGATCGGTGGTGTGAAAATGAACATATATCTGGATCCCCTGTCGTGTTTAGAATCCATGGGCCGACCCATCTTCCATGTCAGTACTATAGGCTGATATGGAGCTATGCAATGCGCAGACGGTTCTACGAAAACTCGGACCTATAGCCGTACAAAGAGTGGTATCACAACGGACCATCGCCGGTCTAAGTGCGCGAAAGCAGCCACAACAACTTAACTTTACCTAGAAGGGTTGACATTAGTACTTATGAGATAAGCATAAAAATTGTTTGGGTCTGCTGTACCAGTGTCCCGTTCCCTTGTTATATAATATTCATACGGTTAACTCATGTGGCTTGATTCGTTGGACTCGCCTTACTTCGTTTGTACTATCCAGTAGCCCGACGTTGGTGTGTGTAAGAAGTCTCTTCTCATGTTTTATGGCACATTCGCGGATGACGTTGTCTATCAATTGAATTTTTTTAGATCGTTGTTTATTTCCGTTGGTAAACGTTGGTGATCATTCGATGAAATTTATTTTGACTACGTTGTATAATGTCTTTATTAGACTTATGAGTACAACCCCATAGCTGCGCGTCATACATCCATCTGGTTGCTTTCCATTACGAGTAGTCCTTATTCATTTCTGGACCTAGTCCGCTTAGGTAGTTATCGAAGCAATACTGTTTTAAGCGTTTGATTAGTCTATTGACTTTGTTACTTACACGATTGAAAGTGGTCTTGTTTTTCTTCTTTCTTTGATTTGTTCTCTGATTTTAGCCGGATATTTGACTTCGATCTCCGCTTTATCATTTAGTTCCGGGGACCGAGCTTTGCTCGGAAAAAGAAAGAAAATTTTTTTAAACACTTTCGCAAAACAACTTTGATTTAATTTTATTTAATTTATTTTATTCGACTGTGAAATCGTCGCTGATAATATCAAGACTTATAGAATTTAGATCAGGAGCGTTCAATGCTTCTTTCCACACAACATGATACGTGTGACGTTCATTTTCAGGTGGAAACAGAACTATCACGCTATTTTATCGTTTAACACGGGAAAATGCTACGTACAACATACCGTGATTAAAGACAGGTGTACGCAAGTCGACGCCAACAAATTCGAACGTTTGTCCTTGAGATTTATGCACGGTAATAGCAAACGCTGGTCAAAGCGGAAATTGATGTCGTTGTATTGTACATCCAAGTTGACCTTTACTGGAGTCGAGCGTAACTCGAGGAATGTGTACTTCTTGTCCAGCTTCTTCCCCAGTAATTATTTTTGCTTTAACTACGATGTTACATAATTCGGTAACAATCAGGTGTGTTCCATTGCACATGCCCTCCGAAATATCTAAATTACGCATTAGCATAATTATCGTATTTTTCTTTAGTTTTAATTCATGGGGTGGCAAATCAGCAATTTCAATCTAATTAAGAAATTCTGGCGTGAATTCAATACCTCCTTCCTGTTTATCCTTTACAGAATCAAAACTTTTATACGATTTCTACTCTCCTGGGAGACGACCGATGATCTCAGCATTAATTTTACTGTCTTCTTTGTTCAGCGGCTCGAGAATAACACGTTCCTTCATTCATTCGTAATTTAGATTCGCAAGGCTATATCCAAATACTTCTTCGATTAAATTACCACTGGAAATTATATCCTCAGGTAATTTGTTTTGATTGAAATCATTTTTTGGAAGATTTCCATTTCTCAGTTTCAGGATGTACTTTGCGAATGCTTTCTGTTCCGGATCGACACGCATATTTTTTTTTATCGAAAAATTTTTGAAATGCTTCCAGAGATGACTTTTTTTTATAGACAAATCGAGTGTTTCACTACGGTTGCTTCGGAGTTGAATAGGTAAGCACTGACGGAAATCACCTCCAGCGACTAAAATTTTCCCTCCAAATGGCAAGTTTGGATTTCCAATAGACCGCAACAACTGATCCATATTTTGTAAACCATACTTTGATAACATCGGTGCCTCATCCATAAGGAAAACATCAACTTGAGCGAGTTCTGTAGCTTTGACTGAACCAGGTTTATGCTGGAAATTGAATCTGACGAAAGCGGAACTTTCAGACCAAATGTCTTGTGTGATGTTTGTCCAGCAGGCAATAGAGTTGAAGCGATTCCAGTAAATGCCATACATTTTACTTTGCGATTTTGGCCACAAAGTAAGTGATATAAGGCCTTATACACGAAGGTTTTACCGGTACCGCCTGGTCCATCTATGAAAAAACATTTTGTTTCAACATAGTTAGAGTCATTGGCTGCACGTAAAATACTGTCCACAATTTCAACCTGTTTTCCTTGCAGAATATTATTTATTTTTATATCATTATATTTTTTGATCGAGTGTGCATTGCGTTTGAATTGCAATTTATGCGATAGGGTAAAAAGAATTTTTTCAAAATTAAAAAAATTCAATCAAAAATTCAATAACGAAAAGTGGTTACTTTGATCGAAGAAATTTATTCAAAGTATTTGTGACGTCATTCTTGTCACGTCAAGTAGTTAGACTGGCGGCCAATTGAATGTATTAGTCAATACTTTTAATACTTAATTTTAGCTCAACTAGATCTTCCAATTTTTCTCTGAAAAAAGATCCCAATCCGTGAATCGATTGGTGAGGTTTTGCTTTTTTTTTTCTTGATGACTAAAGCGTTTACTGATAATAGTACAGGAATGTGATAAGACGTTAAGTCGTTAATTCCTTCGACTCTAGTGCAACTGGATGAAATATTTTTTGTGATGAAGAAATCAAGTAGATCTGGAATTTTTTCTGCATCCGTTAGCCAATACGGTGGCCTCCCTTGGAGAAAAATATTGGCAGTTGTTTTCATGAATGGCATTGAACAAAGCATTCCCTTTCCCGTTTGTGTATGCCGTGGAGGACAGTATGCTGCCGCAATATTTAAATCTGCGCCATTATGTTGGATTGGATCATAGTTACTTGCATATAGCTTTTACGAATATCCTCTTGTTGATTATGTTTGACATTATTTTTAATTAGTACAGCTGAACCACCTCTGGCTCTTTCACTGGGATGGGTTGTCCAGTAGGAGTTAAATCCCTTTATTCTGATAAAGCTTTTGTTCGAGAAGTGTGTTTCTGAAATCAGCGCAATGTCTATGTTGTTTGTATGGAGGAATATTTCCAGTTCTTGGGCTCGTTGAATGAGCCCATTAGCGTTCCAAGTTACAATGCGTAAAGGAACGAGTTGATCATTAGTGTGTATAATAATGACTCTTTTGCTTTCCAGCTTTGATACTCTCTCTGCTAAGTGAACAAGTGTCTGTTGAATTTGATGAAGCATTTTCATAGTTACTAGTCTCTTTATTGCCTTCTATGTGTTTGTTGTTTTGGTTTAAATCATCAGCAGATAATTAGGTGGCTTGCACATTGGATAATCCAGCTGTGGATGGTGTAATTATTTTTTGTGGTTTAGCAGCTTTGGTTTGTAATCACTGTACTACGCTTGTTCTATTATTTTGTTGGTTTTTATTTTTGTTCTGGTATACATGCTGTGTATATAATTTGCAGTATATGTCTAATGCACGTTCATAAAATTTTATTTGGCGACAAATCAAAATTTTCTCGGCTGTTGGCGCACATTTTGGGCCACCCCGGTGATATTTTCGGCTGAACGAACACAACGAAGTTAATTTCCAACATTTCCCACTTTTGTTGAAGCGTTAAGCGACTCATTTCGTTAACTAGGAATAATGAGTTTCTGTCAAAGAAAGAATCGATTAGTGTTGCCAGAGTCAAAATAACCAACATGTCAAATCAGAACCAATTATTGGGACACCCTATATGTTATAAGGTTTGTGTATACGTATGAGGCGTAAATGATCACCACACGGCCCTATAATGTCTTTCCTTAATTTATTAATAATCTTATATCTGTCTCATGCTTAGCGTTACTTCAAGTCACCTTTGATACCTATGTGACTGCGGGAATTCACTGTATAGTTTGACTTGATTTAGACTGTCAATTCGAGTCTTGTTTGCCAAAGAGGTAACACTGTAGAATTCAGTTTAACTTAAAGCAGCTTGAATGTCAGAGAAGTATAGCTATATGATGATCTTTCCAGTTTTTCTTCCTCCCACAAAATGCTGCTCTGCAAGCTCAAGTAGTTGGTTTGGATACCAAGGGAGAAAAATAAATTTCATATCAGGTGTTTGGCATGTTTGGCTTATATATCATACGTCATTGCTTTTTCCAATTTTTGCCAGATAAACTTCCAATCTATAGCAGATAATCTGCAATTAATGGTATAATTTGCATCAAAGGGAGACCTCGTCCTGTGTCCAATGGAAAAACTAGCTCTGGATTATGTCAATAAGCAACAACAGGTATTATGTCAATAATTAGTTCCAGGAATATATGAATTCCAGTCCCTTTTGTAACAGACTGGGATATATTTCACCTGGTTATTTAAATTTTTGATGCATCCAACAATCACAAACAAATATTAACAATACCATCACATATAAGACACAGACACCGTAGTGAATAAGTAGTCGGTGAGATTTATAGGAAACCGACAGTAGGCAGAAAGCAGCTAAAAAGAGTTAATACTTACAAGTGTCTGTTCATCCAGAATATCGATAGGAGATGGACACGACAGGCAATGGATTATGGAAATTCAACATGATGCCATTTGGCTTATATAATCTTCCATCGACGTTCAAGAGACTAATTGAGTGTGTGCTGTATGGATTAACGTGGTCGATGCCAAGGGATAATAACAAACTACGAACTTTGAATCATGTGATTGAATCACAGAAAGCCTACATAACCCGATGAAGTTCAATACGCCTGGACCACTGAGTACAACGATGCATTTATACAGGTTTTGGACTAACCATAGTATTAGTCTATCCAGGATCGGGAAAGTTATTAATTTGGGATATCGATGCCAGCAAAGTGGAGCTTGAGCCATTCTATCACATTAGGTCGGAGACGATGAGAGGGTGGAAGCGTACTTCAATTAAGTGCTCTCAAAGCCGGAGAGGAACTATTATGTAACCAGAAGAGAACTATTCGATCTCATAATGGCAATTGGAACTTCTACAAATATTTGTGTGATCACTCCACTCTAAAATGGTTGCTGCAGTTCAGATACCGAGAAGTAAAATCCTAAAGGTGAGTAAAAGAGTGACAGAACTATCATATTACAGTTTAGTATCGTAAAGGAATAGCGTGGATTCAAAGTCGTGGTGCAAGTTGTACGGAGATTAAAAGTCAGGTTATACGATGGATTAAAGAGAAACTTTTGTGGTGAAGAGATAAGATGAAACCGTGATGACATAATGAAGAAATAATAAGGAAATCCAGACACGGTTCCGGTTGTTTCTGGAAGGAAAATGATCTAAAACCAGTTTGACGGTAGTCAAAGGTGCTATTGGAACTTAAAAACACTTTAAGTCATAACGCATTCGGAGTTGTCTAACCCAACCATGGAGGAATATTTGGCAAATTCCTATCAAAGGAACTGGAACAAATGACTTTCACTATTTTTGGAGAAACACCAGCCAATGTAATATTCAGAGGGCAGATACTTCTACCTGACGGTTTCAAGTTTGGAGTACCTGGAAATCAGCGTATACTAAGATGGAATACCAAGAATGGCCTAGAATCGGTCCGATTTGAATATATAAGCAATGCCAAATCATCGTATATGGATCACATTGTCGTCAGTAACTAGTGAAGTGAATATTAGTGACATTGCCCCAGCTACCAATGACAAGCGAGTATTCTTTCACAATCTATAGAGATGATTGTGAGAAATAAAGAAAGTTGAGAGATGGGCAATGTTTGGTTTTTTAAATTTTTATCTACATCTGCGCCTTATCTAATTTGTCACAATTGGATGTCATGTGGAATTGCGATCAAACGCGCCAGACTTTCTACGTTACTTTATAGATCATTGGTGGTCACAAAACGAAGCCTACCAGTTGGGTTAATCTAAATGGATAAGCTTGGGAGGATTTAACCACCTGCTTGTCGCAACTTCAAAAATATTCCTAAATTAAAGAGCAGTGATGAATTCAGTTATTGCTGAATCAACCACAATATGCCACGGTACTATATATGTACATGCGTAAACAAAGTTATCAGTTCGATGTTATTACGGGCTTAAACGAGATTGGATAGTTATGGTTAAAAATAGATCGACGTTGTTATCTGGTTGAAAATTTGTATTAAATACATAAATCACAAATATAAACTCAATTAGTTTGTATCAGTCGCAGTCGTGTCGCGATTTATTAAACTGCACAATGGACCCGTCCTGTTACACCGGGTTATTGGAAAACATAGTCAACGGCAACGTCGAGGGTGTGAATAAATGTATCAAAAATGGAACCAACATTTACAGTCGAACCAAGCAAATGGAAACTGCATTATATCTCGCCATACATCACGGCCATGGCCAAGTGGCGGACATCTTATGGAATATTTACGTAAATGATTTACAATTTATTGAAAGTGCTTTCAAAACGGATATCCGATCTACGTTTTGGATCGATACACCAATTATGATCGGATACGGCAAGAAAAATATTGAAACGTTTGACGCGTTGTACAGTAAATACCAAAAGTGTGAAAATGATGGGTTCGTTAATATGGGCAAGTACGTCATGTTTCTGTTGAAACGTGATAATTTTAAATGTAAACAAGTGTTGATGCTGTCACCGACGAGCCGAGAGGGTAAAATGTTAATGTGTTCGATGATCAAGTGTGTTAATGCCAATGGGTTACTCGATTTGAATGCAGAAACGCCCGAAGCCAATTCACTATTGCGTGCCTGTATCGAATCGGGATTGTTCAAAATGTTCGATGCATTGCTGAATTATGGTGCCGAAATCACGAATATAATCGAATTTGCGTGCTATGCAATCGAATTTGATCGGCTTGAGTATTTGGACGTGATTTACAATCGATTTAAATTTCGGTTTTACGATTGGCTCAACTCGAACGATTATTACTGGGCGATTTTTAAGGGCGATAAGTGGAATGTGTTCAAATATATAATTGAAAAGATTATCGTTGAAACAGGCTTATCGTGGAACGAAGTGCTGAACCTGGCGGTACCATATACCAATGTGACACCGACGTTGACGGTATTTGAATTTGCAGTTTACCAACGACAGTTTAAAGTCGCAGAAAAATGTTTAAAATATATTTCGGGTCGGGGCGGATACAAGAAGTCATTTTGTCCAATCGATTTACTTCATCTGGACAAGGAATCAGAACATTTTGTCGGGCAAATGATTGAGGTGGATCCATCATGTTTAGACTATTCATCCAGTGATAAAGTGTTTTTTCACGATATCGTTTGCGCATTCAGTCTGGGAACCGTGAACCAATTATACCAAAAATATCCAGTCGTTAAGCCGATATTTTTTAAGGATCATAATGCTGCCCAAAACACCATCGACAGACTACTAGCAAATGGTGAGTTTGAAAAAATTAGATGCGTACTTGAGAATTCCGTTGACCATTTGGATATGGATATGCTCTTGGCGATCGCCTATAAAGTGGTCAAAACGAATTGTGACGACCTATTTAAGTATGTGATCTCTGTAAAAAATTTCGACATGGCCCGAATCGATACCGAGCGCCTGATAATGTTAGCAGTCCAAAATATTAATTTGTCTGTGTTCCAATTAGTGATGAAGTCACAACCCGATTACGACTTAAACGAAGTCCTTATAACGGATAATAGTTTTAATTTGATACACATTTTGCTGCAACAAACCCGAGATGACAATGTCGAGCTGATCAATAGTTTTTTTGACGAACTAATCGAATGCAATATCGGTTATCACATAGTTTCCAGTGACGGCAAAAATTTACTACATCATTCGGTCGAGTACGATAATTATTATGTGACTGAAAAATTATTAAGGCTCGGAATCGACATTGATCGGTCCGATGAATATGGTAAACTACCCGTTCACTATGTTCGGTCCGTCGATATATATCATCTCTTGAATATTTTGTCGACCGTTGGTTACGAAAACGTTTGTACGGCATACGAGAAAAATACGCTATTACATATATGTGTGTCGTCGAACGAGGACAGGTGTGACTTGATCAATCATCTGCTCGATAATGGTGCGAATATAAATGCTATAAACAAAGATGGTAGGTCGCCGATATTCTTTGTACATGATTATCGGACAGCTGAACTCATTTCAAAATACCAACCAGATTTAAATATTCTCGACCAAAACGGGCACTCGCCATTGATTAATTTTATTGCTCAAATCGGCCACAATCATAAATGGATTAATTTATTCTACGATTCGGACAAGGTGTATAAGAATTCCGAGGTTCGAAAATATTTAGGCGATCGATGTAACGAGCGAAAGGCCGAGGATAGTACATTTTTTATCGAAATCATACGAACCTGTGATATATGTACTCATATAATGTTGGAACTTCACTGTCCGGACTTGCTAGCCAAAACTGTATTGGGCAATAATCCGTTACATATCGCGGCGGGCTTAAAAAAATACGATCTCGTGGATAAATTAATTAAACGGGGTTTGTCGCTCGACACGATTAATAAGAATGGGGATACACCATTTTTCGTTTATATTCAAACTGCTTTGGCGGAGACTAACCCAGATGATGGATACATGAAATTGTTGAAGTATAATCCTAAGATTAATCGTATGAATAAAGACGGAGTGACAGCATTGTCATGTGCGATACAGCATTTCAATAGCCATACATATGATTTAATCTGTGAGCTGTTGTTGAGAGGCGCAAGTTTGTTGGATGTGTTCGAAAGTGACAAGACTGCGTACTGTATGGAAATGGCGTACGAAGCACAACAAATTTTCAGATTTGCTTTGTAAATTTTTTGTATTATAGATCTTTGAAATTGTAATAAATTGAATGAGGGAAAAAATATTGGTTTCAAATGTCCATCTCGAGTTCCGAGTATTAAATCAAGAATAAGCATTGTCATCGCAGACCTGCTTCCTTTGTTTAATAGTTGGATGAGGTTTCTATGTGTTAATGTCCAGTTGGTCGTCTTTGATATGGACAGCGATGGTGTATAGTAATGAGTTGCTACATCGGTGGTATAATTTGACCTTTACCAAAGACATATCTGTTGCTCCCGTATTCGTGATTCCATTGATATTGATTTTGTATGTAGGTTGCATGTAGATGTGAAATCATGTAGATTGTAGTAGCAATACTTCGTCTTGAGTACTGGTTCTAGATTTATAACAAATTGGGTTTTTCTTTCCTATCTGGGTCTTTGTGAAAGGACAGCACAATTGCCAGTGCTACTCAAGATTTAACTCGTAGCTAGAAAAGTCAGGATATTGCTAGATTGGCTCATAACATAATGATTTTTTCCAGTATTCGAAATTCTCCAGGTACCTGGTATCGCCTTTCCTCGGATATTCCGTTAAAGGCTTTGTGCTGTCGGAAAAATCCTCAATACATTTACAATAGTATATTCCACTAGGCTCAAAATGCTTTTAATTTGTTTCTCCGTTCTAAAAACAGACGGATCATTTGATAGCTTTTACTTTGTCGGGATTGAGTTTAACTCCTTCACTGGTCAAACACTATATTTTTAGAGCAGCATTTTTTAGGAGAAAAGGAATTCTGATACATTTCATAATGGCCATGATTTATAGAAAAGGTTGTTTACTTCATTCTGTTGAAATCGAGATGCAAGATCTAAGGTAGAAAGAAACATTTCGTCAATGAATCTAGTACAAAGGTGATATTTGGTAGAGGGTGGGTTGGGTTGCGCATTTGTTTTGTGATAGCCTTTGACTTATTGCCACGTAATTGATTAAAGAAGGCGGAATGTATTCCAAAACTCAATGCCACTAGGCCTATGGTTTAAGGAGAATCACATAACCTGGTCTCGCTTGCATCGGTCGTCTAAGCAGAAATGATGGTATCGATACCTGTTAGTAAAGACTGGCTTATCCTCTTTCAGATTTATTTCGTATTTCAGATAATTTGAGAATTGTAATCGTTAATCCGCGGTTTTGAGAAATAATTATTCTTAGCGTTACGGCTCTTCGTGGTTTGTATCCGAATGACGACCAGACCACATCAAAATTCAAACGACCAGAGTTTAGTCGAACTTACAGCTTTCTTAATCTCTATAAATTGTGAAAGATAAATTTCAGTGTAGTACATTTGGAGATCTTCATAACACTTCGACAGACTGCTATTTACAACTCAGGTATAATTGGTCCGCCATGAGTACGTCGCGAATAGCGTTGATGAATATGTCCGCCCACCAGCTAATATTGGTGATTAGCATTGCCGGACGATGTCGGCATCTCATTCTTACAATACTGTCGTATAGCGAACGATGACTGTTGGATCGTGAACTTTAGTTCACAATTTTTTGAAGAGATATCTGGTGATGAGGGTCGGGTGGATGTGTGTGATGACGTTTCATTAGGACGTAAATTTGAGAAATGGGCGAACCGATTAGTGAAAGAGAAGGCTGTGAAGGAGAATTTACTTTGTTCTGTCGGAAATTGGGTACAGTAGAGCGAAGTTCTTAAAACACCTGAACTCCAACAAGAGAAATAAACTGTGGTTGAAAATGGAGGAATGATAATGGTTATACTGGTGATCTCGTGGATTAACGGGTTTTCATTACAGACACGTAAAGTTTCCAGAAATGTGGTGATTATTTTAGCAGTCATGAAAGAAATTCCAGGGGAAAAAGTCGAACAAACTGGTCTATACGATCATTTTTCGGACGACCAGGATTAAAGTCTCCTATACAAGACAAAGCTTTTTATGAGATGTAATGCAAATGAACATCATACAGTGTGGTGGCCCCATTTGTATCATAAACTAAAGACGTGAGCATCGTTTTGAATATCTAACTGCTGAAAACATTCAGGTGGCTGGTAGAGGCAGAAAACTTACCATTGTCAATTGCATCAGGAAAGAAAGTCCGAATGAGGCATTGGTCTCTGATTACATCAATTTCAAGTTTGATCTAGGGATCAAAAAAATAAAGTTACAGTAAATTAGAGGTTCGTCGCTCTCTTGGCAGATCAGGTAGCGTACTTGCTTTATCACTCGGGGGTCTCGGGTTCGATTCCCGGGGTGGTGACGATTTATCAATCACGATTGGGTGTTTTTAATTTGTATGTGTATGTGGGTTTGAACCGTGGGCCTCTAGTGGCATTAAGTTCTGGAATTATTTCCGCCTTCTTTAATTATATATTATAAATTAGAGGTCCGAATTGTAATCTTGTTGAATGAAGGGACTTTAATATTTTGACACTCTAAAAACGAGGAGACTTTTAAATAGCAAGAGAGCTCGAACCACAACCTATATTAAGGACCTTACGTGAGGTGGTCGAAGAACTACTGAGGATGCAGATATACGTTCTTATCTGGTTCGTATTTTAAAGCCTTTTACCGAGTTAGCTCAGCTTAATGGAATGATAAGATCGGTTACCGTTGATGGCATGAAGTTACGAGCATCAAACTATAGACTGAATAACCATGAATTTGATTACCAGGGTTTTATGCAGATTATCTGGTTTACCTGACTTGGAATTATCATATCCACCAAGGTCATCGTAGTCGTTAACTATAAAGCTAGGTACTAAGTAGTTGTGAATTGTAACCAAAGAAGATCTATATAGGTCATGTTTACCCATTATAAGACATCTATGCCTAGTATGTATTTTATACTAATGCTTGAGCTGAGATGACCAAATATGTCTTTTCGGGATTGTTTCTTTCTCATTTGGACCCGATTCACTTCCAATTCCTTTACAGTTGCCTTTTAACGTTCTACCATATGCCGAAGCCAAATCAAAGACGAGTACAGTGCCCAAATGTGCTTAAAGCAGGCCATTTGTGTCTAAATAGTCTGGTATAAGACGTCTGTTCTATTTTCAATTGGTTTTTAGATCAAGACGTAATGATAAATACAAGCACTTGGGGACATTAGTATTACGGCGCGAGAGGTGAAATTCGTAGACCGCCGTAAGACTAACATAAGCGAAAGCATTTGCCAAAGATCTTTTCATTAATCAAGAACGAAAGTTAGAGGTTCGAAGGCGATCAGATACCGCCCTAGTTCTAACCATAAACGATGCCAGCTAGCAATTGGATGGAGTTACATATATATGGCTCTTTCAGTCGCTTTGCGGGAAACCAAAGCTTTTGGGTCCCGGGGGGATTATGGTTGCAAAGTTGAAACTTAAAGGAAATGACGGAAGGACACCACCAGGAGTGAAGCCTGAGGCTTAATTTGAACGAAAATTTTGGATAAAGATATCGGTGAAGGCGTACAAAGTTCAATTGGTACAAGAATATTGATGAGATTGTGTTTACAGAATGGAGACCTGTAAAGCTTGCTGTGGAAGTCATTTGACAAACGATATTATTTAACAATGGCTCTCTTATTTGTTAGATGGCTTTCGCGAGAAGCGAGTCTACCGATCGTTTTAGCTATATAGTGGGAGCGACCTCTCGACTCATTCGATAAGGTCTATTGGTATTGTTGTTGATATTGTTTTAATGTGGCCAACTTCATGACTGTCTTTTCGAGGTCAAATTCGTCGTGTTTATATCTTGTGGCACAAGATGGGCCTCCACTAATATTTCACCAAGTTTTTTAGAGAACAGCAGGTTCCGGTCTATCGTTGTTCATGCATGTAATAAGGTCTTCGATCACTCGAAGATATCTAGGTGATTGTGTCTTTTATGTATTTTTGTTGACATTTTTTTGTCGAGATTGCCGTGTTTTGTGCGAAGTATTTACGAAACATGTTCACAGATAGATGAAGCACCTTTGTGTGTAGGTTATATGAGACAACGTTTGTTTATAATCTGCCATATGACACATTGTAGAGATATAGCATTTCAAGAAGATTTTCGCCTAAGATACCAAATAAATGTTTACTGTATTTGGTATAGAAACGACTTCGGGTGAAAATGATACAATATCCTTATACTAACATCCTTATACTGTCGAAATTTGCGACAAATATTTCTTAAAACTCGTTTCGATTAAATTGTTTTCTTTGGAAAGTAAATATGTCTCGTTGCCGCTTCAGTTATGTACAATGTATAAGAACGAAACAAGATACTGTACCATACAGACCGTATAATCTAAAAGCTTCCTAGAAATAATTTTATTGATATGTATTTTTATCATCGTGTGTCGTTTTCGCAGCGAAACAGTTGAATCGTATTGAAGTACCGCATACCGCAGCGTAACATAATGGAAGAGTATATGGGCCATCTTACGATTTGGTCGTTCCGACATCCCACATATAATTTCGGATTTGCCCACAAAACTATATAACATACACAACAGACTATATATACAGTCCGGAAATTACATTTTGAAAACACGAGTTTTACACTGTACCCATATAAAAAAAATTCATCATGGGTGGAAGCTCCTAAATACATATTTTCTATACCGTAAAGACAACAACAAGAATTTCTATTAACATTCATAATGCATTTTGAATTTATTTCAACAAAGTGTATAAACATAAAAAAGCAAAACTACATAACATAAAAAAAAACTGAGAAGCATAACAACATAACTATATGTTTTGTGTTTTCAGTTACTTTTCGTATGTAGAATGTAGATACCATACAACACAATGTTGCTGCCGGTATGTACGAGCCAAAAATTATATGTATTCTATGTTGTACATTTATTAAATAATTTATGTATCAAAACAATGAATGACGTCAGAACACGTGTAGTCATACATATATGTAATCTCTAATAACATTTTGTTTTGTTTTGTTACGTTACCGCACACCAAAATTGTTATCTCATCATATGAAACTCATATGTGTTTGTGACCATATGAACATCATCATCTTTGAATTTTATATTTTAGTTTTGCCAAATGTTAGACAGTGGCGTGGGTTACAATAACTGCCAGGAAAACAGATTGCAGGTAAATTATACTTAGGACGTCACTTTCATATGGCGCAGTGGTTAAAGCTGTGGCAATTTGAGCAAGAGGCACCGCGTTCGAATCCCGATAAGTGCAGACCCTCTGTTGGAGTGCAAGATCCATGGGCCAACTCTGATCCATGGGCATATCAGTACTATAAACTGGAGCTATGCAATGTGCAGATGGTTCTACGTAAATTGGACCAATGCGTCCTCGATTTGGCTATAGGTACACTGAAAGAAATATTCATTCATATTGAGTTAAATCTACATCAATTTAATAATTCCTTTATTGATATAGCGCCAATAGAGAATGTATATCAATATGATAAAATATTTCTGTATCATCCATTTTTATTATGAAATAGATAATATTCTATTATAATTTTTCATTAAATTCTATTTTCAATACAACAAAATCTCAATTAAATAAATAAAGTAATTATCAGATGGATAATTATTTTATTCTGTACGAAAAAAGAATTTATTTACAATGAAAATTGTATTATCATTATGAAAGAAATATTTTCACACTGAAAACATCTATCAAAAATTAACATTCACAGAGATAAAATAAATTTGATATAATTATCAATTAGAATATACGCAATATTCAATATAAAAATTAATTTTGATACTAGTTTTTTCAGGTTGATAAATTGTATATATATATATAAATATATATATATATATATATATATATATATATATATATATATATATATATATATATATATATATATATATATATTTGTATATATATATATATATATATATGTATATATATATATATATAAATATATATATATATATATATATATATATATATATATATATATATATATATATATATATATATATATATATATATATATATATATATATATATATAGAGAGAGAGAGAGAGCGAGAGGTGGGTAAGAGAAGAAAAACCAGGAGTGATTCATACTTGGTCCCATAAAAACAAAAACAACAAATTATTTTAATTTTTGTTTATCA